>JAKKIB010000185.1:1200000-1800000 GCA_023089585.1 Melophagus ovinus | reverse complement strand
GAAGATGATGTTAAAGAAGAATATCTCGTACAAATGGATAATGATGAAATATTAGAGGAAATTTGTGAAGAGATTAGCCTAATGAATATGGAAGAGAATAACAATAGCAAATGCAACATACGTTCCCATACAAATCAACGGAAAATAATTAAGCAAATCACTTTTGATTATGATTGCTTTGATGAGGAAACTGAACACCTCCACCAAACTGAGGATAATGAAAGTCTAACAAATCTTTTAACATTAGATAATGATGAAGAAATACCAGAAACAGTACTAATTCAGAATGTGGAAGAGAAAGAAAATAGCGATGGAGATAATGCGTTAATCCGTTTAGCAAATTTTATGGCCGATGGTAATGAGGAGCAAACAAATTTATTAAACTGTTACGAACGATTATCTTCTAATGAAAAAGAAGAATCAAATGGCGACGAAAATGCAAACAACATAAACAGTGAAACAGATGATGATGATCAATTATCTATTATAGTTGCCTCTTACATACAAAATGATTTTCTAAATAGCGATAAAGATAAAGTTTTATTAACTTCAGATACATGTCTCTTAAATCAACAAAATAATAATAATGATAACTACAATGGTAATCATAAAAATGAAAATAAAGCGAGAGAGCAACATCACCAAAAAAAGACGTTCGGTAAATGTTTTTCGTTTCGTGGAAAAATCACAAAGGAAGGTATGAAACAAGTTAAAACTGAGAATGGGACAACCGACATAAGATTACATTATAAAACTTGTTGTGAATATAAAAATTTTCAAAAGAAATTACCTAAATATACTGGCTACTTATCCGAATATGGTTTATCGCACGAACAATTAATGGAACGTGAACAGAAATTACAAAAAAGGAAATACTCATTATTACAGCAAACTTTAAGAGCATCTGAAGAAGAGTTACGTAAAATGCAAGATAATGAGAGAGCGTTCGTACGTTGGTTAAAAAATAAAATACGTTTCCCCGTTAATAAAACACGCAACATGTTTGATGTGAAACGTCCATTCGGTATAAAAAAATTGAAGAAAAATGATATTGATGTTGAGAAAAATGATAAAAAAGTAATTGCTCAAGAAAACTTATATCATCAAAAACAAAAGCAGAATCAACGAAAATCTTATAAAGTTAATAGGAAAGCACGTAAAAGTGAACAAAACATGTGCATATCTAAGAACATTTAGAGACATTTGCTTATTTTTGTAATTATTTGACCCATTTTATAAAACTTTTGCTATTTAATAGATAATTTATTATTAACATTTACCGCATGTTCTAAAGATAATGAAATTTTCAACTTAAATTGGAAAATGCATTGTTAACGAATATGTACTTTAGTAATTTTGTGAGTCGCACTAAAGTTTACAGTAAATTACACATCATTTGAAAATGATCTTGATGAATTTGATGACCGAAAGCTTAAAATTATGTTGGGCAGTTGAAAAAAAAGTGAAAAAAGTTGATGAAATAAATGCTATTAATGTAAATTTTACAAAGGGTATGCTTGTAGTAGGAACCTTCAATTTATCATAAATGATATGAAAAAAAAATTATGAATTAGTTACTGTAACATCTTACTTAAACAAAGTTATATCAAACGAGTTGAAAATCGAATTGTTTATTATATTTAATATCCATTGAAGAGCAATTTGTATAAAAGTTCCAACTGAGCAATCACAATTATCGTATATCTTTCAGTGGCATCAATTCGAAGCGATATTTTGTGCACCTCACGCAACCATAATTTCGATTAAGATAGTTTTTAGTTTTTATTCGTGTTATGCTTTACATATATCATTTTTAATAATTTTGCTTATTGTTGTAAATTTATATGTAATTTTTTTAAAACTAATAATAATAATAATATTTCGAATTGTGTCATATAAAATAAAAATAATACATGAAAATTATGTTTAGATAGAGCTAAAAAATGACGCTAATTTTGAGGGTCATAATTGTTTTTTGTTTCGCTAAATTAAAAATAAACAAAAATACGGAAAATTTAATAAGTAAGCCTGGATGTGATTGAGTTTTTTTTTTTGCATCTCTTAGAATAAAAAAATATGAAAAAATTTTAATATTTTACACTTGTATCATTGTCATGGTTTTGATGATTGAAGCAACTTGAGCAAACGAATTATATTTAATAAATTTAAGCATAATAGCTAAATATTTGCAATAAATTTGCGATATTTGAAACCAAGATACAATCTTGGCTAAAACCGATACAGCATTTACTTGGTTTTGAATTTCTAAAAATTAATGGAATCCAACTATAATCAGCAAAGTTTAAGTTTTAAATTTAAAAAAAAAAAGACAAAAACTTCAAAATGAAATTTCTTATGCAAGAAAATGAATGTATATAAACTATTCTACTTTTTAAAGTGCAAGTATAAACATTATAAGGCAGAGTGTACAAACATTATTGCAAAAATATTATTTAATTTTTTTTCTACACAAAAAAAAAAAGAAAAAATAAAGAAAATACGAAAACGATCATTTAAAAATCTCATATAAATAAGCACAAATGAACTCAGCAGCAAATGACCTTTATATATACTTTAATAGAACATATATAATAAATGTGTAAGTATATTAAACTGAACTAATGGCGTGATTTCTTAGATCTATGACGATCACTATCTCGATTATCATCGTCTCTCGATCGTTTATGATTACTGCTATTGCTGCTATGATGTTGACGTCCTTTATCACTACTATGACGATCTTTATCTTTCTCTTTTTCCTTCTGTTTGTGTGACGTTGATGTGGACGAAGAATGATGCTTATCACGACTACGGTCATGACGTTTATCTTTGTGTGACGTTTTTACTGGGCTGTAATTAATTATTTTTGATTTGTTATTTTATTAAGATATACAAAAATAATTCATAATAGAAAAATGTATTTAGTAAAAATAATTTCTCAAAAAAAAAAAAGATGTTTGTATATTTTTTTATAATCATTTTTGGTGCTTATTCTTTTACACTTTTATTTTACATAACTTTAGAATTTTATGTGAACGTACGTGGGTATGCAAAGTATTCTACATTTTTTTTTTAATAAACGCGGCTCAACTTTACATTATGAATTAATATGAATGTGCTAGTACGTTTCATATTTTATACCGACAATGCAAAGATTGCAGATAAACTCATTTTGTCATAAGGTTAACAACACCCAAAAGGAAACATCGTAAACTCTATAAAGTACATATATTCCTGATCATCATGAAGTTCTGAATCGATTTAGTCATGTCCGTCATCTGTCCGTCTGTTTGTGCTTGGTACTGTCAATCAAGTTTACTAAGAATATTAAAAGTTCTTGTAGTTTGGTTGGTATTGTAAACGGACAAAATCGGTTAAAGGACACGACCACACTGAAAACACCTCAAGAACGTAAAATTCCGTTTTTTTTTTTGTTAGTTCAGGCGGTAAACTGAAATAGTAAGGTAACTAGTTTACATTGTCTATCTAAAAATAATGTAAATCGGCGCTTTTGGCCATGCCAACATGAAATTACATAAAACAAAAAATTTTTACTTTTTTATGTTTACGTGTTCTATCCATTACAAAAAAAATTGCAATAGTCAGAGTATTATAATGTCGTAAGTTTGGATGGTAAGTATCTAAAATTTGGCCTCAGAGAAATATAAATGTTTTATTTGATTTTTCAAGGCTTGTTCCGAGCTTGGAAGGAATATGGTTAGAAACGGATCAAATCCGCTAGCACTTCCATATAATATATTTTTATTAAAAAAGCGTCCTCCGGACAGAATTTTCAACAATTGAAATTGAATCGACGTGAATTAACAAAATCTCAATGCCAAATTTAGATCACATCGATCTGATTGTGAGTTATATAGAAACTATTTTTACTTGAATTTTGCAATTACATTATGTGGACTACTGTAGGGTGTGCACATCTCACAATTGCAATATCATTTTTTAATGGCAAGTTTATCAGAATAAGCACTCATTTGTTTTTAGTACACTTGAGTAATAATTGGCGTTTTTGATGTAAATTAATTAAATGATTAGCAAAAAAAATAAGCACATAAAAATTTGAATGTTTTTGAAGCAATTATTTTGTGTTAAAAATAAGTGAAAAGTAAAAGAAAGAGCACAATATGATATAACCAAAGAACCCACCAACCTATGCTTTGAATTATTATGTTTAGAGGATGACTTCCCCGTTAATAAATTGGCTCTTGTTGAATTGTGCGTATGCGAAGTTTTTTGCGTTTTATGATGTTTCTTGTTATTTTTTTCTTGCATGGCTCGATCTCTACGACTACCATTTAAATTTGAATGGGATGGCAAGCAAGCAGTTACAGAGAAAGAACATATTATTAATAAAAAGCCTTATTTTGATTTCAATTATATAGTGTAATATAAATATATGTATATATACGTATATACATTTGTTGCAGCCCACCATTCATCAATTAACCATACTTTGTTAGTAGAATAATAGATATAGTAATAATAATGATAAATCATATTACAACAACAACAAGCAACTCATGCAATACCTCACCTGTGTTTTGAACTTTTTGAATGTTTTGAATGATGTTTGCCATTATGTTTTGTTTCTGTATTGTAGTCATGATTGCGATCTTCTTCAGCGGCTTCACGTTCCAAATCGGACCAATCTTTACCGGATTCTTCATCGGAACCCATTTCATCACTTTCGTCAGTTTCATCCTCTGATACTTCGGAATATTCAGAATCATCTTCTTCTGATTCTATATCTGATTCGATGTCAGTTGGCTCATAAGCTTCATCTTCCTCCGATTCCATAGATTCATCTTCACCTTCACTACCAGATTCAGGATCCAAGAAGGACCAGCCTCCTTGCTCAAAAAATCCTTCCGGATCATCCGTTATGGTTTTCATGATTTTAGCCCAATTTAACGATTGCACACCTTCTGTATAACGTATATCACATGAATTTAACCATTCCTTAACGTGATCTAATAGATTCATGGGTATAGCATTCACCATTGCAACCTTCTTATGATAATCTTTAAAAACGAATACCATATCAAAATTTCTTAAATGGAATTGAACACGCTCAAAATGCACCAACTCTACATCATCCAATGTTATTACAAATGGCGGCCATTCGGTTAAATTAACCAAACTGCCTGAGGTGGGTTGTAAAGTGACGGTACTGCGAAACGGCGCACCTGGAAATCCTAATTCACGGAATGGCGTATCGAATTCAACCTGTTGCTTAGTCATCGTTTCTACTTTCTCGCAAAAACTTTTAAAGGCAGTCTTTAATTTGTGCCTTAATTCCCGTTCAGCTTGCTCTGCAGCCAAATCATCACGATCGTGCATATGTTGATGTTTACCCAAATCCGTTGTAATTTCACCAACTTCCGTATAAAATTGAACATCAATATGCTTCTTTTTACCAAACATTATAGCATGTTTAAGGTGAAAATGTAATACAATAATCATTTCACCATCGCAAGGTTGAAAGAAGGCGCTTTTTATATTGTTATACAAGATGTCCACCTTATCACCGCGCACAGATATATAACGAAAACCATTCGTATGGGCCTCTAAACTGCCCGTCATACGTTTTGTAACTATATTCGGTCGAATATACAAATCTTTCAGTTTTGGATTACCCTTATTTTGTGATAATATTAATGTATCCTGTTTAACGAGATCCTCCTTTTCACGTTCTTCGGCTTCACGAGTTTTGAAACGCTTTTGTACCTCCTTAATTAAACGAAAAGCATTATTGAGATTTGTAGACGGCGCTACCGCTTCACCATGTTCTTTCACATTAGAGGCACGATATGTCCTACAAATGAGTACCAAATAATTCGATATTCTACATTAGAAACAGAGTAAATACATTTTTACGTATTATATTTACACTTCTTTAACGAAGGTCGCTTCTGGATGTGGAAAAGAACCGCCCTCATTACGACCCATCGTGGCGCCGGGATGAAAGAAATTTATTCTCAAATATGTATATTCACCTTCGACCGACTGCGATATATTTTTAATGGTGGATATGTGAAATGGCACTGGTATACCAAATATTGGCATTATAACTGTTTCATATTTCTTATCCACAAATAATTTTAAATCCTTAACATCTGGTTCACGCGGCATCTGACTAATTGATTTGTATGAGGCAGTATTTTTGCGAACTTTTTCAACTTCCTTGGCTTCATCTTGCTTCGATAAGCGTTCTCTAGCTTTCTCATTTAACATTTGTGCCAATTCTTTTTGATGTTGTTTACGTTTGTCTTCCGTATTCGTTTCGGTACGTAATTTACTTTCCAATACTGCATTTCGTTTACTACGACTTAATATTTCCGAACCTTTATTCTCTTTTACCTCTTCTTTGTCTATTATATCCTCATCGTCTTCTTCACTGTCATCTTTTATAAAAATACCAATATTTTTTATTTTCTTCTTTGAAGGTGTCATAATGTTAGCTGGTGCATCGTCACCCACCAACACTGTGTCACCCACAAACAAGGCATACACTTTGCCTTCTTTATCAGCGGCATTCGGATTATTCAGATTCGATATACCCACATTGATATTGAAGACCATATTTTTCTTAACCACTGCTTGACATTTGGGCCCAATAATTATTGAATTTTCCCGAAATTCTATACCCATAGCAAAGCCTAACGATTTAGTTATATTATCCAAATATGACGGTTTCTCTTTCTTCACATATGCCAAAACTTGATCATAGATCTCATTCAATTTTATGCCAGGCTTAAGCAACTTCAGAACTTCTTCTTGAATACTTAGTAAAAAATTATAATTATCTTGCATCTCTTCTGTGGGATTAACTAAAAATGTTCGCGATATATTTGAACAATACGATTTATAGCGGGCACCCAATGAGCATACGATGGCACCAAAGTGCAAATGATTTTTGTCACTTAATGCCGAAAATTTTAATGAGTAATTACCACCTGATTGGATAATAGGTGGATAACACATTTCCAATAAACTGGCGTCAACGCCACTTACATATTTTTTATCTAATAAAGCAGATTCAACACCTTCAGATAATTTAATGTGCTTCACTTTCTGTGGAAAAATTAAAAGTATTCAAATATTAATTAAATCAATAAACAAAAAGTTTATATCTGACAATAGAGGAAAATATTATGATATAATTTATTTAATTGGATCAGTTACCTTATCTGAATCTATAATAACCATTATTTGATCTTTTAAATATTTATTGAATAAATCAACTGATACCAAAGATGCCTTTCTTATATTATTGATTTCAGTTTCATCTTTTGGGCACATAATATATGCTATCGCTCCACTTATATCAATATTTTCAAATGATTCTGTTTGTAGCGAAGTTTTCCACGATTCACAAAACTCACCGGGAAAGCCATCTTTAGAAAAAACTCCGATTGCTTTACCATTTTTCGATGATTTCATAACATTCTTCAATTTATCGAAATTTGCCTTGTCTTTATCATTCTTTTATAAAAATAAAATAGAAGGTTAGATTACTAAAACATTTAATATGGAGATAATTAATTATATTAGAAATGCATTTCATATACTCTATCTCGTATTAGTAGTTTTATATCCGGGACACCTTCACTTTTACAATTTTCAATTTGTTTTAGAAATTCGTATTTCTTTTTACTTGTTAGAAAGTAGATACCATTATCAGCGAACACAGTAATTGTGTCTGTTAACTCATAACCCAATAGCCAAGTTTGCAGAGCAGTAGATTTTGAATATACTATATCCTCATCTACACCCATAGCAGACATAATACAATCGACCTTTGTTAAGGAATCATCATGGGTAATTGTTGACGCCTGTGAACGTGAAATTATAACAAAGCGTTATACCACTAATTACATAAGGGCTTTTCTGGTAGGAAATGCCCAAACACGATGTATTGGTAAATAATAAAATAATTGAAACTTTTCTTCTTCTCACCTTCCATTCAACATATAAACGTTTTATACGTCTTAAAAATGTTTCTTTATCAAGCACAATATTCGACATCGTGTTCTCTTGTTAATTCTGACAGTTTTCACAATTTATAAATGCACCGCCGTTTGCCGGCGTCCTTTTTTAGAATACAGTTTATAGATGACAACAACACGACACATACACGATTATAGGTAGCATCAATTGCTTTAGCGTTTTTAAATACACTTTTTAAAACGCACACCGTAGCTTCTTTTAAATACACTTTTAATTAATTGTATTTATTCTTATTTACACATAAAAACTTGTTGCCATATAAATGTGACAAGATTTCTTTTCAACAAACATCTAAAGCAAAAAACAATTTCTTCAGAATAAAACGAGAAACAATGAAAATGTGATCTGAAAGAACCAAAAAAAAAATTATATTGTAGCGCAAAAAGCATACACAAGGTTGTAAAAATTAGGCCTATGTTGCCCATCACATAAAATTCATTAAATATGAGTTATATACGATCACCAAGAAATAAATAATTCATAATATTTGTATACGGAATATAAAATTTCTAAAAATGAGTTTTGTGCGCTTTATCAGTTAATAGGTACTTCATAATATATATACCTATTAAAATTTCTAATTTTTTTGTGAAGGGAATTATAAGAAAAATCCTCCTAAGGTACTTGATTATTGCATTGTTGCTCATTTATGTATTAAAATTTTTTAGTTTTATAATAAAATAAAAATAAAAAAAAAACAGTATAAATCAGGACTTTCGATTTTATTTGAGAATTATAATACACGTGGATGAGGAAATGGCTCGAAAGAAAAACCTTAAAAGAAAGTTGGAAATTGTATTTGATGCCCAAAAACGAAGGTACGCAACCGATAAAGACCTATTTATGTTTTAATGCTAAATAATGGTTTTGTAAAATTTATTTATATAATTTCCAATCCTAAGGGAATTTCTTACAGGCTTTAGTAAACGTAAAAATGCAAGGAGGAAATGTGCTAAAGAAGAATTGGAGAAACGCATTAAAGAAGAACGGAAGCGAATACGTCAAGAGATTAAAAATGGTGTTCAACATTTAAAAAAATCCTTTGAACCATTACGTGAATTGACCGACGAAGATAAAATTCCTATGGAAGAGAACGTTACCAATGAAGAGGAATACGAAGATGATGATGTTAAAATTAAAATTGTCGAATTGACAACGAAAGAAATGGCCAAACGGACGCATTGCTTAGGTGAAAATTATCCTTCTGATAATGATAATGACGATGGGAATGATGTTAGCAATGAATATAATTCTACTAAGAAGAGATTAGAAAAAAAATCCATTAAAGATCTGAATAGTATACCCGGTATGGATTATGATATCGAACAAAAAATTAAATTGGCTAATGACGAACCCAAAAACTCCATTGTGATGAATCATACATCCACAAAAAATTCAAATGCGAAGTTAATGATCAATATAAATCGTTCGGAGATTAAAAGTAAAAAAGATCTAAATCATTTAATGAAGATGAACACAATGAAGCAAATGCGTAAAAGTAAAGTATTCCAAATGAAGAAACGTCTTGAGCAAAACGCTAATCAAAAACGGGCACGTCGCAAACAGAGAAATACAATGAAAAGTTTGCCAAAGCATTTAAGAAATCTGAAAAAATTGCCAATAAATCATTACCATAAAGAACGTTTGAAAATGAAAAATAGAAAGAAAAGAAAATAGTTAAATCCAGATAAAACTTTTATTTATTATAAGCCCAATTCCCCATCTTGATAGTTTTTTTAAATATCAAGTTATAGACAATCTATGTCGTAGTAGGCAATTTTGGCCTAAAAACTGAAGATTATTGTAATTCAGCTAATTTCAATTCATGTAAAACCTTACGTTTAGAGAATATTTATAATATCCAATATTTATTTAAAAATCAATGCAAAAAATTTTTAGAGTGGATATAATTTGGTCAAAAAGCAAAATGGGCATCTTTTTTTCTTTCTGGTTAGCTACCATGCTTTCTAACAACTTTTTAAAAAATATTGAAATATTAGTCTTTTGATATTTTGGTTGTGCTTTTCTCGAGTTCATTTAGTCTTATTGATTGAAATACTTGCATAATTGGTTTAAGAGATTCTTTTAAACCCGTGGCTACTTTAATTTTTTTTTTTTGTATCATAATAAGCAGTAGCATATGAAAGATCATACTTTTTCATAGGTCATTGGACCTCATTATTTCAATAGAATTCTGAAGGTATGATTAAGTATAATTTATTCCTGTCACTTCATTTTTTTTTTTGGCAATATAATCAAAATTACAGTGGGTAAAATAGTTATAAACAATTCCCATTGAATATTTCTCTGACTATGATGTTGCATTTAATTGACATTTCTTGAGATATTTATTTTGTTATGCAGTTTTAAAATATACATTTTATTTATTTATTTGTTTATTATTTTTTTCAATCTATTGCATATTTCGTATATGTTTACTTAAATTTATGCATGTCATTTATGGATTTCCAACCACACGTACATATACATATATATATATATATATATATATATATATATATATATATATATATAATATTTGTTTTTATAATATCCTTATATTGCTAATTCAAGTTAAAGTTAATTTCATTTATACCTAATTTGTTTTTAAATAAATTACAAAATAATACATTAAATATTGTAGGTAAAAGAGAAACAAAAACTAAACGAATGTATTTTTTTTTGGATTTTTTGCCGCAATTTTTCCGTAGATGAAGTATTTATATGTGATAAAATATTAAAATGAAAATGCTTTAAATTATAAAGAAACGCTTTTCATATAGTTCTTGCTAAAAATTTTTTTTAATTTCTTTGAGTCTCAATTTTCACATAATTTTATTTTATTTTATTTGCTTTTAAATAATAATTATATTTCGCATTTATTCGCTCATTTAATTTACTTTCTTGTTCTTTGTTAAATGAATTAAATTACACTAAGAAAATGGTTACTTTATGGTTTTTACTATTATCGTTTTTTTTATTGATTCATTAAACTAATATTTTAATATATTTACAACAAAAATTAAGAAAAAGAAGGATATTCAATAAAGCGAACGAAATTAAAACAGAAAATTTAAAATAAGGAAATTTTGGGAATCTGCGTCACTGCTGTGTCGCATCTTCTTTTATTTAACAATTTTTTTCCATTTAAAAAAAATTAATTTAATGCATTTTTTTCTTGCTGTTACAAAAACGCAACAAATTATTAAGAAAAAATAGCATTTGATATGAAATAATTAATTTGTTTAATTGTATGAGAAAAAAGTAATGAAATATATATTTAAAAAATAGTTCTTTTCATTTAAGCTTTAAGAAGCAATACAGCCACCAGCAACATTTAATGATACATGATGATGGTGTAGTGTTCTCTTGCTTTTGTTTTTAACTAAACTTATTGAGTAAATTTGAACTTATTAATTTATGGAACGCTTATGTCAACATGTTGTGATACACTTTGATTTAATAATGTTAATCTAAAAATGTTTCAGCATCATATAATTAAAATTTATGTTGCTGTATCATAAAATCAAGTTGTGTATATTACTTTTTAAAAAAAAAAAAGAACAAAATCATGGGTAAGCATTAAACTCTTTTAAAATCAAACATTTAAAGTGAAAAAAATAAGAATAAATGAAAAGAACTGCAAAAAATTAAATAAGTCTGACATAACTAAATTTAACTACAAACAAAATTTGCAGATAAGATATAACGAAAACACAAAAAAAGAATGTTAATACAAAAAAGTTCAATGCGCCACATAGATATACACACTCATCCAAAAACACGCACACACATTGGCGTACAGGTAAATATGCAAAAAGAATTCTTATAAAAAAGTTATATGAGGATAAAAGAGAATAAAATGATCAGAGGGAAAATATAAATCAACAACTGAAAAGGACGGGAGTGAAGGCTAAGAAGAAATAAGAGAATAAACTCAATTTGCAAGCACGAATAATGTGTGTTTATTTAAATCGGATACTACTAAATCAAATTTTGCTATTTTTTCTTTTGACTTCCGCATCCTTCATATTGCGCGATTCTTAAAGGTTGTCATATAATAATTGAAAAAATCTTTTCAGTTTCAATACGTTTCATTAAACAGTAATAATGTAATGTATTAAATCTAGCAGTGGTAAAATAACGGAAATGATACTCCATCATCTTACCTTGTCTTGACCACGTTAAGAGTCACGGCGATAATTTAAATTGTTGCCAGGTGTATTAATATTATTGTTGGCACAATCGCTAGTGTTACTGCCGCTCACACCACTGCTACCATTGATAGAATTACTATTGTGACGATTAATATTGGCATTTGGTGTAAACTTATATGGAAAACGTTGAAATTTGAATTTATTACGTTGAAAATTGTGTCGAAAGTGACTCGTAGAACTGGCAGTACCGTTCGAATGATTATAATGCCTTGCATGTTGATTATGATTATGATTGTGATGATTATGATGATATTGATGATGTTGATAGCGTTGTTTCCAACGTTTCAGGTTATCCTGATGCTCTTGGAATGGATTGTAGCCAGATGGTCGTATACCCATACCGCTACAGCTACCACTATCTCCACCACCACCACCAATTCCATTGCTTCTAGAAGTTTTTGTCTTCTTCTGTCGTCCATTGTGATTATCGCCCATTGCATTCTTGTCCTCATCGCTGGTTTGCCAATCACGTTGCCGTTCCGCCCTCGTTTCGTTTTTTATCTAATGCATGAACATTAAAACAAATCAAAAAGGATTCATTTGAATATCACATTACACTTTCATTGATTATTCGTTTAAATATTATTAATCTTACCTCTTTTTCAATGTCCGCCTGTTGGCCATTCCATGTGAGCACTGGTGCACCGTAACCCTGATGTGATTGCTTTAACAGTTCATTAATCGCACTATCACTAGCTGACTCCCTTTGATAGCCATAACCATTGAAAGTTTTTGTATTACCATTGCTATTTGGTAAGTTGGACGAGGAGGAGGAGGTAGCCACCTTCTTTAATCGTTTACTGCTACCTGAACTTAAATTGTTCGTATTTAAATTGTTTGCTTTGGATGTTGCTGATAATCTATTTGTTGACTTTCCTGTTCCTGCTGTTGTTGTTGTTGTGGTTGCGATTGTGTTTGTGGCAAAAGGATTTCTTAGAAACTTTGATGATTTCTCCGTCGGTGCTTTATTTTCAATGCCGCCCTTTGCATTATTATTTATTTTATTACTGGCCTTTTTTAGAGTTTCAGGTGACAATAGCGTAACTTGCCAAAGCCCCGTTTTAGTTTTAATAAGGGGTGGCGATGGTGTTGTAGATTGGGGTCTTTTCAATGGCGAGATTTTCTTATTACAATTATTTTTAAGAGGGGATTTATCTTCATCAGCAAGACCATCAGTTTTACATTCATCATCATCGTAGTCTTCTTCTGAAGATGAACTTGATAGTATTGTTATTTTTAAATCAGGCAATGCTGCCGTCGATGGCAATGATGGTAACATAACTATTTTTTGTTGTTGATCTTCTTGCAAACATTTTGAAGATTTTTTCATACATTTTATATTACCATTTGTTTGTGTGACAGTATTACTGCTGCCACTGTCACCGTTGCTACTACTGTTGCAACTGAGTTTGACACTGTTAAAAATTTCATCTATTGAATTGATTGGTGCTGCCAATTTACGTTTTGCCGCTTTCGCGCAAAAGTCTGTAATTTTTTTCTGCTTCACTTTTACACGAAGACTACTATTGTTATTATCATGATCATCATGATCATCGTCGTCATCAGCGTCATGATCTGAATTACTGCCATTGCCATTGCCATTGCCACTGCCATTGCCACTGCCACTGCCACTGCCACTGCCACTGCCGTTGCTACTACTTGTATTTGCTCTTTGTTGTTGTTGCAATTGATTTGTATTTATACTATTAAAACGTCGCTTTAGTGGATTCGTTGTGCTTTGCAATCGCTTTAGTTGCTGCTGCTGATATTGGGATGTTTGATCTCTATTTGTTTGCCTTAAAGAGGCATTATTTATGTTTGCATGTGCATAATCACTTTCTTCATCTGTCTCCGAACTACCATAAGGTACCAATGATTTAAATGGCGAAGTATTTATGGAGGTGTAAACAGCGGAAGCGGAGCTGGCGGTTAATGACGCTGATGATTTTTTGTTATTTTCATTTGTTATTGCAGGTTTTTGTTTTTGTAGATTACTGCTACTGCTATTGCAGCTCGAGTTAGAACTGAGGTTAGTCGTTGAGGTTGTTGCTGTAGTTTTTATTGCGGTAGCGTCTACATTCAATTTTGGCATACTTGGCAGTGTATTTTGTGAGCCGACCTTTTGTATTGATATAATCTCTAGTGTAGGTGAAGCCGAGGCAGGTGATGGTGCTGCTATTAAGGTAGTCTGATCATTTTCATCATCATCATTATCATCCGAAGAGGAGGAGCAAAAGGAACGTTTATTAGATTTTAATTTTGATATTATTGTTGTTGTTGCTGCTGCTTCTGTTGTTGCTGCTACTGTTGTCAATTTTGTTGATGCCGCCGTTTTAATTAAAGATTCATTTTTATAATGACTACTATAATTACATGAGGCAGGAGTGTTGCTGTCATTTTTCTTATTAATGCTTGAAATGTTGCTATTATTATTATTATTATTGTTGTTATTGTTGTTTGATGATGATATAATTGTAGATACAGGGGCAGTTGGCATAGTCGAAGAGCAGGTTGTTGTACTAGTTTTTATTGAATTTACTGTTGCGGTGTTGCTAACATAACTATTATTATTATTATTATTATTATTATTATTCTTGAAATGTATCATAATTTTACTATTATTACTATTGTTACTATTATTGCTAATATTATGAAGAGATGATGAGGCGCCTGATGATGATAATGAGTTTGAACAGCGTGAATTCACACTCAATTTATTAGAATTTGTTAGTAAATTTGTTGATGCATTTGTTGCTATTGTTGCTATTGTTGTTGTTGTTGATGTTGTTATGGTGGAACCACCATAATTACCTAATTTAGATGGTGGCAATTGAGGACCAATTATGCGTTGTTGCGTTTGTGAATTTTCATGGTCACTGTCATTATCATCGCTATTATTACTATTGCAATTACTTAAAACATTTGGATGACCATTAATTTTAATTGTTTGTGCTACATCACCCGCACTGTTACTACTGATATTACTAATTTGGGTACAAGCGATTTGTTGTTGTTGCTGTTGTTGTTGTTGCGACATTGCATATAACGGTTGAGAGTCCATTTCATAGAAAATTATGTATGCATTAGTGTTGCAAACATTTTGCATTGATATCGGTCTCACATAACTATCATCATAATTATAATAAGTGCCAGATTTCGTTAAGCCGATGGCAGTATAATGGCCGCAATGTTGTGATGCGCCCAAATGTGTAACCATGGCAACCAAACGGTATGTGATGGCATGCTGCTTTTCATTTCTATTATCAATATCTATTGTACATTGTTTGGAGGCATATTTTGTTAAATCCAATTTCGGTGTTAAGGTAATCTGTTTATTCAATTTAGTACCCAGCATAGAGAAACGTTTCAATTGTATACACAAAACTATTGGTGCTCGTTCCAAAGTGAATTGTTTAGTAGCTGATACCTGAGAATTATAAGCAATGTATAGTGGACAAAATGAGAAGAAAGATTAGTAAAATTTTATAGTTTACCTTCTTTTTGCATGCCTCACATCTATAGCCCATATCTTCTAATCGTTCACGTGAAAAGTAACCCTCTAAAGCCTCTTCAATGGTATCCGCTTTACGTATATCCAATAACAGATCTTGAAAATGTTGAAATGTCACAGATATGTGATTGCAGGCTAAACACCGTACAGCTGATTTTAAGTAGCCACCTAAAATTTGATTTAGCGGCGTCGTCTCTTTACTAAATTGATCTAATTCTTTGAAATGGCGAAAACGCGACAGATAGGCTTTTTCCATTGCTTCTACCAGATAACGTAGGAATTCGTGAGCGTCCTCTTGACGACCCATTACTAAATGTTTGCAAATGCTTTTCAATTTTGAATAAACGCAATATGGCCGTATTGATGAGATGCTATTTTGAGAGGCTATCAGCGTTTTGATCATAGCACAAATTATGCAACCAGTGTCTGCTGTATCGCAACGTTCTATATGAGAGCTATCCGATATTAACCAATTGGCCATTGATGGAACATGAAATAAAGCTTGCAGCGTGGAATTCAAGTAACATGTATTGCCCACATTTATCATACCAACACCAACCTTCCATGAGCGTCCAGTGGCTTCCCAACCAATTTGAACATTTTCACGTGGATATAATATACGTTTCGGTTGAGGCAATTCGTTAGCATTACCGCGTAATTTACTATTACTTGACGATATTGTTGTTGGTGTTACTGTTGTTGTATTACCATTAATATCTAAATCAATACAATTGGGACACGTGCATGACAAAATATTTATTGTAGTAGTGGTAGCAGCAGCCGCAGTTGTAGTAGTCGATAGGACGGATGAATAACAAAGAAACGGAATATAAGAACAACACATATTATTGTTAAGTGGCAACTGTGATAAGATGCTGCATAAAATTTTATATATCACAAAATGCCATAACGGTTTTATTATTAATCGATATATGAAGTAGAGTAAATATATATCTGCAGCAATTACACTCATTTTGACATCCTTTGTTTTTATTGTATATCTATTTATACGTACTAAATATGGTCATTAATTCTGAAATTCTTGCTTTTGTTTTTGCTTTTCTTTCTCATACTTTTTGAAATTCTCTGGGTTTAAAAGAAACACTTTTAGCACATCTTTAATGGAGCTTTATATTTCCTACGACAGTTATTATGAAACTTGATAAAGAACACACATTTTGTTTAATATTATTCGATAGAAAAGACGAATAACTAAATGATTACTGATGGAGAAGTAAATGTATTTTTTGCCAACGTACAAATGAATATATATACATATATATATATATAAAGCAAAAACAATTCTATAACACTAATGACAATGTTAAAGGCAAAACATATTAATACAGGGTCACCATAAAACCAGGTAAACCATAACTGTAATTTGCTATTGAAAAACAATTATAATACTAAATTAAAGTACCTTTAAAAGTACAGTACAGTGCTTTTATTTTGAAAAATCTAATCATTGTAATTAACATTAGAAATTAGAATTCTTTAACTTCTACGTTGTAAATGTCATAATAATTCACTTAATTACATATAGTTTATTTAGATATTTCTAATCTGGCAATACCATTCAAATAATTTTCTTTACATATTTTTTGTTTTTTGTTTATCAACGTACATTAACAATGAGCGTAAAGATAAAGAAAAAAAATCATACATTTTGTGTTAAAAATTTATTAAAGTGTATGTGCATGTGTGTATGCATGTATGTATGTATGTGTATGTATGCATGTGTATGCAAGTATATATATATATATGTGTGTGTGTGTACTACCTTTTTTGTTTCTTTTGTTTGGTGTGTAAACTTACCGGCAGAGCTGTTTTCGCTTTGATTATATATCGTCATTTGGGAATTACGATTAATCTCACCATTATAACTGGGCGGCGATGATTTCAAAACATGATATTTGGATTTTAAATTGTCTAATACAGAATGACTGTAATTTGTAGCCTCTTCGTATTCAATTTTTGTAAATAAAGCTATTTTGGCTGATGCAACCAATTTATTTTGAAGATTATCACACACATCTGTTGTGTTGGTGATTGTAGTAGCTGCGGCACCATTTGCTGATACAATGGCCACTTTAACGTCATCACCTACCGCAGCCGATGTAACTGTGCATGCATTTGCAGAACCAAGCGATTCTCTTAATGCGGCATTAACGTTTGCCGTTGCCTCGCAAACCACAGATACTGGCATGGAGGCTGAAGATGTTGGTATTTGTGGCGGAATTTTGTCTGATTATTATTTGATTGCTACTGCTAAAAAAAGGCACAACGGGTGCGATTAATGCAATTATCCAAAACTTTAACACCAAATACGTTTGGTTTTTTTTTTTATTATTTCTGCTTGTACCACACAAAATCAGCTAAGCTGTTACAACTTTCCCTTTTTCTCCCTTTTGATGTTCTTTAGTAAGCAAAAAAAAAAAAAAAAAAAGAATGGCCAAATGAAAAAATAAAATAGAAGCTCTTCCTGCCTTTTGCTTTGTTTATTTCTTTTTTGCCAATAGTCAATCAATCAATGAATGTGTATGCACTTCTGTCGCCCGTTTTCTTGTTTCTTAGCACACTTTTAATCAATATTTTCGTCCTTACATGTTTTTAAATAAAAATCTTTGCGGCGCGTTTTTTCCTCTTTAAATTATCACACAATTCTTTAGTTTTTAATATTTTTCTGGAATTCAAAGTAAATTTTGTCTTTTTACCATTATTTTCCTCACAATTTTTCATATTCAATGCGTTTTATTTGCTTTTTGCTTCTTCTCTATGACACTTGAAATTTTTCTTCATTACACTATTACTTTTTTTCAATAGTTCAATTGACGAAACCTGTGGCAAATACTAGTATAATTGAGAACAAGTTTTTTTTTTTTGCAAATTTTTATAAATCCATTACTTTGTTTTTCTTTCGTGCCTTTAGTTTATATTATATAAATGTGCGGGAGTAAAAAAATCCAATATGCATATTATAAATTTTCCGTACGTTCACAAAAAGAAATTAAAATAAAGTCTTCCGACAAGATAAAACAACGAGTAATTGATAATTGTCCACGCGTTTTTCATAGGGCTGCGCTGCTATATTTTGTATCAAATAAAGAGATGCCATACTTAAGCATTCTAAATATAACAAAGCGTTCATTTATGCAAAATTTCATTTGCCTGAGTCTCAAAGTTTGAAATATATTATGATACATATATAAATAAGAAATAATGTAATAATAATG
This sequence comes from Melophagus ovinus, assembly GCA_023089585.1. NCBI lineage: Eukaryota > Metazoa > Arthropoda > Insecta > Diptera > Hippoboscidae > Melophagus > Melophagus ovinus. Next base: position 1,781,008 of record JAKKIB010000185.1, on the reverse strand, counting down.
AAAATAATTATTTAGTTGATCAATATCGTCTGTGATTTTATATACATTTTAAAATATGCATATTTATATGAATTTATACAAAATAATATCAAAATAAATAAAATAATACCTTTTCCAAAATTAAATTTAATATGAAAAAGAAATTGCTACCAAAAAGGCGAATAAAGAAAATAAATTTTTGAAAAGCGAATACTTAGACTTTAAAAATGAATGAAATAAATGAAATGCACTAATAGTAAAATTATGCATAAATAGTCCATGAATGGCAATTAATTACAATCATTTTGATGAATTGCATTTTCTCATACAAAAAAAAATATGAAAATGTTAATATTAGAAATGTATGTTTTTTTTTTACTAATGCGTTATAAACAATAACAAAAGCAAAAAAGCAACTTGTGGTTAATTAAAGCACGTTTTCTTCCATATATTCAAAATTATTCGTTTGTAAGCATGTGTATACAAATCTATTTATCTGTTGATGTGCAGCGTTAGCAACATTTTTCATACACTGAAAAAATAGGTCAGGAAAATTTCGCTATTAATCTTAACGCTTGCGTTTTTTCTCATTTTTCATTCTATATTTCCATTAAAAAAATAGAAAAAAAGGCTAAGCAAAAAAGAAAAGAAACAAAGAATTATGATAAAAAGGGTGTAAAGGTCAAATAACAAATATTAGAGGAATACGGAAAGTAAGTAAAGTGAACAAATGATGGAAAGGGCGAATGGAATGAATGGATTTCTTAAAATTACCTTTTAAAAAAGACAACTGACAAATCTTATTGTATTATGCACACAAATACCGAGAGAATGACAGAAATCTAAAGAGAGAAAGTGAACGGTGAGAATCTTTAAAAAAATAAAAGAAAATAATAGTTACCGTTATTGCTGTTGTTGCTAATGTTATGTATTGATAGATGGAAAGTGGGTGCAATGCAGTCGTTACAATATCCTATTATGATAGACAATTTCAGTTAAAACAAAGCATAGTTTCATCTAATCTTCTGATCTGGTAAGGGGAATTTCTTATCTGTTGCAACCTCCAACTATTTTTTACACTAACTAATTATAATTAAATTATTATAAGTATTAATATCAGTGAGGGCAATTTATAGAGAGGCGTACCCCATTTCTAGTGAATTAAAGGTCTCACTATTTATGATTAATTTCTGATTTATGCCAAGTGAAAATGTCACTTCGGCAAAAGATTCACAAACTAATAATTGAGAATTGTAATCTTTTATAAAGGCTTTGGTTTGCCTGAAAATTTTCTGCATTCTCCATTGAAGAAATTTCTCTCTTCGAAATTCCGTTGTATTTTTTTGCTGAATTGAGATGTCAGTGAATTTGTCTTGATATATGTTGATTTTTTATACCCTTAAAAGTGAGAGTCTAATCTAAAATTATGGCCACTTGAATGAAAATGAGAGTTTAATCTGTAAAGATTTTCGTTTTTTTAGTGAACATGAGAGTCTAATTTGAACACAACGTGGAAAGAAAAACGAAAAAAGAAAAAGTAGTCCATATAATCAAATCCAAGATTTTCATTTCCCGTCTTCATAAAATAGCAAAAAAAAAAACAAAAACAAAATCAGACGATCACAATGAATCTCATAATGACATTTTGTCAAAGCTATTTCCTAATAGAAAATCATGCCAATAAGAAGAAAACAATTAACGGTAGAACTAAACCAAATAAAATGAGAATGAGAGTACAATTAACGGAATGATAAAAGAGCAAGCGAAAATCAAAACGGGAGAAATAAATTTGTATTCCCTTATAATGCTTTTTTCTGTTCTCTCTCTCTCTCGCGCTGTTCTATATTCTGTATAAATTTATATAAAATTATATACATACAGTTGCACACACATTGACATTGAGAAGCTACATGTTGCTGCATTATGATTGTGGGTGTTAATGATATACATATATATATATATATATATATATATATATATATATATATGTGTGTGTGTGTGTAAATGTGAAATGAACTTGGCATATATTTTGCGATTGAAAAATTTATATCAGGATTGTTCAATGCATTTGTATATACGTACGTACGTACGTACGTATATATATATATATATATATATATATATATATATATATATGGGTGTGTATGTGTATGTGCTTGAATGTATATGTGACTGTGTGAGTATATGTGTATTTATGTGTAAATTGAATATATATTACGGTAAATGGGAGTGAAATACCAGGCACCTTTTTTATTTCATTCCAATGCATGCCACTCGGAGTGAAGTTTTCAACAATATATAGCGTAAAGCTTAAAATGTAATTCTTTCAGTTAGCTGTGTTGGCCAGACGAGTTATCAGGTAAAAAAATACAAGAAAATATTATCGCAATACAATACAATTAAGTAATAATAAATATGTATACAAACACACACACGTACACACACACATACACACACACGAACGCACGTATATCTATATACAAGTAAAAAAATTAGAAAAGTAATATAAAAAAAAAGAACTAAATCGAAAATAAAAACGGTTAACTGAAAATTTAATACGCAAAATTGAATGCAAGTTTATAAATCCTTCTTGTACGAGTAACGGAATATATGAATGTACGAGTAACGGCATATGTGAAGGTAATATTTTAAAGGTAACGGGAGTGTTTTAAACGTGTCAGAAACTTCAAACAATTAACCAACATAACAATTATAACAATAATAATAATCATGTTACAACAATAACAACAACACTCAGCGTACAACAACAACAACATATAGCAACATAAATACATAGAAAGTAAAAGAGCACATTTATGAGTACTTTACCATTATTAATCAATTTTAATGTGGAAATGAAAACATAAAAAAAAGTTAAACAAAACAAACAAGAACAAAACAATTAATTAAAGAATTCGAAGAAACAAAAAAAAAGAACAATTTCAATAGAAAAATTATATGTTGTAGAATAAAAAAAAATTGAAATAGAAGATCCATTGTTTCTCCTAATCCTGAGTGCACTAATATATTGAGCAGTTAAATCTTTTTTTCAAAAACTACAAAATGTTCAAAAATGTGATTTTTGTGTGCTTGTAAAAGAAATTATTTTTGAAAAAAGAGAAAAAAAATTAACATAAAAAATAATTATGAAAATTTATGCCAAATAAGAAAAATTATATAAAAAAAATGTAAAGTAGAAAAGAAAGAAACTCTAAAAATCTTCTACTTAATTTTGTGTTATAAAATAAGGAATAAGAAATAAGGAAGATATTAAAGGATATTAAATTACTAAAGGATGCGCCTTTCTTTTATAATATTTCAAAGGATTATAGAAAACAACCGGCATATGAATTTTGTTACATTCACTTTAATTGATTCTATTTTATTTAAATTTGTTGCTTTTTAGCTTTATTCAAATTTGAATGACATTGCTCGTAATTTGGGGTAAATTTATTATAAATACATAAAATTATTATTATGAATATTTGTTAGATAATGCAGCAAGTTTATTTTAAATGGATTTAAAAATTAAATCAGTTTTTACACAAGCAAAATTAATGAATTCTAGAACTTCTGATGAGGTAGAATTGTAGCCGGAAAATATGAAAGTAGGCTTTTAATTTCACTTATCACTTAAAAAATAAATAAAATCGAGGTAAGGTCTTGATTGGTGCTTATCTTGTTGAGAACTATTGATTATTGGTTTTTTAAAGTTTTACTAGATTTGACGATGCTTTAAATCGAATTTTATGGAGGACGATTCTAAATAGTTATCGAAAAATTGGAAAAATATTGCATACTTTTAGAAGCATAAGAAATAATTTTCTCTAATTTTTAAAGACTTCATTGCAGCTTCAAGTTTTTCTCATTCATCTTGCATTTCAAATTCCATATAAAATATGTAAACTATAAGAACCGCACTTCACAATTAACATAAGACATTAATATAAAAATCTACTTATCTGAAAAGCTCTATGTTTAAGTATGACTTGGATATAACCCAATTAGAAGTGTATGAAAATTGCAGATATTTTTCATCTTTTAATATCTTTGAAAATATACTTTGCTAAAATGAAATGTAAATAATTTTGCTAAAATTTTTAATATCAAGGCAATGGAAAATGTCATAGAAGTTTATATATATAGAAGTTTAGATAAAGTGAAAGTAAACTATTGAGAAATAATTTTGAAGGAAGGAAAACACATTTTAATTAAAAGCACTTCTTGTCACTCACTTTATTTAATATGCAATATAACAAATTTAATGCCATTTTGCAATCACAATTTTTCATATTTTTTGTAAAAGTAATTTAATTCTATTTTGTCGATTTTAGACCAAATACTTTTTGAATTATTAAACAAATAAATTTGTCACAATTCTTTCTTAATTTTTTCAAATGCTTGAAATTGAAAACTAAATAACAAACATTTCATAATAAAATGACAGAGTTTCTATGAAGAAATGAAATTAAATAGAATAAGTACAAAAATGTTTTTAGTTTGTTATCGACGACTTTTATAAATCGTTCATTACTTTGTCTGGTAATATGGTAAAATTGAATCAAAAATATATCACAAACCAAATTTTACACATACAGATTGTTTTCGAAAATACCGTTCTATGTCGATTTTAGTATAAACACTTTTCAAAATTATATAAGTCCGATATATTTAATAATAATCCATTTTCCACTCTGACGGTAAATTTATTAAAATTCACCAACAAAAGGGAGAGAGAGAAATAGAGAGAGAGAGAGAGAGAGAGAGAGAGAGAAAGAGCAAAAGGACTTAGGACAAATTCTAAATTCATTGGTACAATAAAAATGTTTATTAAAATTCTGGGGTGTTACAAATTTATTGCTTCACTTTCATTTCTGTCGATTAGATTTTAATACAAAACGAAAAGTATTTATCCAGAGTTTTTTTTTACTGTACGCCCTTCCACAAATGTTGTACGAATATGTACGTTAAAAATAGTAAAAACTAAGTTTGAAATTGATTTTAAATAAATTCTTCATTTTAAGTTTAAAGATTGTGATTTGTATAAAATATATTCAAAGAATTTTTCTTTCATAATTAAATTGAAATAAGTCTTTTATTTTGAAATTTAGATTATTTTACATTATTTTACATTATTTTACATTATTAGATTTTGTTACATCACTTTTGTATAAAGAAATAAACGGTAGGATAGATTTTTCCACATAAAATATCTCAAAGCTGATTCCATAATAGATCGCGGGCGTGTGCGTTCTAAATTACGTCTATATATGCATGTAAAATTACAATTCAAATGATATTTTGATAACAAATAGATAGACGGACGAACGGTCAGATAACTTTAAATCGAGAGTGATTCCAATTTGATTGGTACTATAAAAGCAGAGTGCATTTCAAATCTTCTGGGTAATACACGCATCCATTAAAACTTACAAAACTCTATACCCAAAGTAGTGCAGGCTAAAAATATTTGTGTATTAAAAATATATGAAAATTTTTGAATCGTCCAAACCATTTAACCCAAAACTTTCCATAATCTCTTCAAATAAAGAATGATCATATTAAAATTACTTTTAAAAAAAAACGCTTAAGCTGTTTTTTTTGTTGAAGGGAAATACAAAAACGAAAAAACATATCAGCAAAAAAATTATTATTTTTTTTGAAAATTATAAAATTTTTATAAAAATTATTAAATAAATAATGATGAAGTGACGATCATTAAACGCATTAAAATGTTTAAACTGAACTTTGGGGCAGGTTTTATATAAAACTGGTCACCATTTTCCTTTGCCTTATTACTAATAATTAATTTTATATAGATAACTATTAATTAGAAGTTTCAATATGAAATAAAAGTCTCTAAGATATTATCTGAAAGATATTGGTATCTCTTTTAGTAATTTAAGCATATAAGGCAAAGCGTGGAAGGAGGATACTTTCCGAAATTATATCCAGAAAACAGTGTCTTACTTTTGTCAAGCACAACGTCAAATCTAATCTAGATGCTTAGGTTTAAATAAAGTTAATTAAGACAGTTAATTTGAAGGCTTAAAAATTTGGTTGAGTCCAATGGATCATCTAGATTTACAGTATAAAATTTCTATCTCTTAAAAATAATAATCTAGAAATATTTTCATATACTATCGGAGAGCTGAATGATTTGCCATATTTCGTTCTAGTTAATTTTAAAATTAACTAGAACTTATTTCTAATTTTGACTACTTCACTGAAAATCTCCATCTTAACCCAAAATAATAAAAAATATTTCACTCACGTTCTCCAATTCTAATATAAACATTGCTAAGCTTGTTAAGCTTGCTATAAAAAACTATATTTTTAAAATATCTTTAAAGTCCAATACAAGAGAAATTGTTTACGGGAAATGTGCAAATGTCAAATATTTGCTGGAAATTTTTGTTCAATCATGGTTTACGATAGATAATCTCACTATGATTGTTGCATTTTCATATTTATAAAAAAATTTTTCCAAAATATAAAAGTATAAAAGTATAAAAAAAGAAGAAAAACATTAAAGCATGAAAAAAAATGAATAGAGAAACAAATCCTTCCTATCATTTTTGCCAGCAACTTGTACGCGATATTTTTTCTTCTCTATTATTCATTTTATTAATATTTGTTTAGTGCAACTGTACATTTTTATGTTTGGTACGAGTTCCTGTTTTGTTGTATTTCGTTGATTTAACAAACTAAACATTTTCTGATTTTGAAATTGTTTATGTTAAACAAATTCCATATCAGATTAAATCTTAAATTGTGTTCTGCTTTTATTGCCATCTCTCCATCTTCCGTCTTGTAACAATTTCTATCTTTCACTATTGAAATATAACTTTTTATTTTTAAATTGTTGTTATTGTTGTTGCTCTTGTTATCTTGTTGTTATTGCTTATTTTAACATATTAGTTTTGATAGTTTGTTTGATCCTGTTTTTCACTGGAATTTAAAAGCTTCATGGGCATGTTTTTTTTAAGCCCTTTTCATTCATAAAGGATAAAAGTGCACTAGTTTATATTTCCAGAGTAGAGAAAAAAACAAAGTAAAAAAAAAATAAATAGAAATAACTCAATGCCTTTATATTCATAAATAGTAAATAATTTTCTCTCAAGGTTTTATAAACTGACTTAATAATCACAGTATGGATGTAAGAAAGGAAAAAGGAAGGTAAGATGTTAGGCAAAAAATTAAGGAATATAGTTATTTAAATTACTGATAATAATTAGTTCATATCAATTGTTTGATATCGAATGGTAGCATTCTGATACCTTCGAGCCAAAAAAAAAATGTCTGATACCGCATTGAAAATAAATGGAATTGCGATGAAATTGTCAAAAAAAAATAGTCGATTTTTAGAAATTTTTATGGAGTGTCATAAAGTAAATCATAATGGGTACTCTCAATGGGTCAATATAGAGAATCAAAGCCCTACAAATACAACTCGACGAAAAATTAACTTCCGGTATTTGGATTCTGATTTTGGTCTATTGAAAAATAATTGAAAATTGATATTTCTGTTGTGGTGATGAATATAAAAAGTTTTTTTCCCATAAACATTTAATAGTCTTATACTAACCTAGCCCTATATACCGAAGTAAGCCATTCTGAACGAATTGGACATTATGAAAAAGGACGTTTTTTCTCTGAAGAAAACGATTTGCATGAAGTTTTATAAGTCGATGAGTAACTTATTAAAATAAATTTATTGATAATCATTTGATGAAATTAGTAAGTAAAAAAAAAAGTCTTGTAAACATATGCCTTTTGGCATTTGGTTTAAATAGACCAATACAGTTCATATTTTTGATTCAAGTTTTTCCAAGTTATAAATTTTAATAATGATGATGATCATTGTAACTGTATCGTAGATAAAAAAGTAAATTTAAAAGTAAAAGTAAATTTTCATAGTTCAGAGTAACTGTATGTAAGATTCTCTGAACTATGAAAAGAAATGAAAATTGAATTTTGCCAAGACATATTATGCATGTCTAAATATGTATGTTTGTTAGTTAATGCATAGAATATAAATGTAAATGTAAATGTAAACAATGTAAATGTAAACAATGTAAATGTTTATGTAAAATAGAAAACAAGATACAATTTAACAAATATACAAAAAAAGGAAGAAAAAGGAAAGAAAAAAGAAACAAAAAGAATGAAAATCAGAAATATTTCATATGTGATGCTGAGAGTTAAAATGTATTTCTATTTTTGCATTTTTACCTTCCCCTCTAACTAGTGCTACCCATTATATCATTTATTATTGTTCGCTTGGCCTTTTCCTCAACTGGTTTTTGTGTATAAAAAGTTGAACTCATGTTGTTTGAAATTAAAGAAAGTTTCTCTGTTTTATATTTATTCAAACTATGTTAGGAGTGTACATTTTCTTGCACAGAGCTCCTGGAGTCCATAGAGGCCGCATACATACACATACATACCATGTAATATGCCATAGGTTGTTTCTGTATTCATTCATTAAAAAAAAAAAGGTTGAAGGTATAATTTCTTTATACAAATATTTAATAATTTACTAATTGTCTTTAAATCTGAAGTCAATGTCGGCAAAGTTTCTCTTCCTGGCTGCCTGTCTGTCTATTGCAAAATGTTGACATATTCATTTCAAATGTGACAACAACGTAGATAGTTTCTTGCATGAAAATGATTTAAATTGTTCAATCGACGCGCCCACAGTAGACTTTATGATAAACATTTCTCTCAAGGGGTAAAAAAAAGGTTTTAACTTTTTTTTATTCATTACATAAAAAATTACATAAAAAATTACATATAAAATTTGGACGAGTCCAATGGATCATCTAGATTTACAGTATAAAATTTCTATCTCTTAAAAATAATAATCTAGAAATATTTTCATATACTATCGGAGAGCTGAATGATTTGCCATATTTCGTTCTAGTTAATTTTAAAATATTAGTCGTATTTCTACGTTTGACTACCCCACTGAAAATCTCCATCTTAATAACGATGCAATAATTATCCAAAAAAAAAAAAAAAATGGATTAAGCTTAAACAAAATTATAATTCAAGAAATTTGTGATTTGTGGGTTTTATCTTTAGAATTTTTTTTACTTTTTACACATTTTTCAGGCATGGATGCAGTTACTTTCAGATTTGGCTTCTGTCAAGCAAAATTCTCTTGCCGGTTTTCTTTTTGTTCTTTTGGTACAATGTGTCACATTTTCAATGAAATTTTGTTTTAATTCCTAGACAGAATATTTTAGAATTTCAACGAGAAAATTATTTTCCCAATATTGGGTTGTTGGGAAAATAATTTCCTTTTTACTGAAAGTAATTAAACGTTGTCATTGAAAGATTTTATTATGCCAGAAGTGCTATTTACATTAAACACCAAAAAATCTTTCAAAAAATGTCCGTATGCCAGTTTTAAGAGCACAGAAAAGTCTATTTATATTATGATACATTGCATGATATAAATAGATTTATATCATGATACATGATAGATTTATATTACAGTGAATGAAGAAAATTTAAGTCATTTTTCATAAGATGTTTCCTTTTTTGGGATTCGATTTATTTAATTGCAACAAAATGTATGAAAAATTATTGTAATTTAGGCCTTTAGTAAATTTTGAATTGAAAGACATACAAATTATATTACAGATGTAGAAAGTAAAACCAATTCGATGCGAGGGAAAATGAAAAGTATTTTATATATTTTTGTATTTTATTTTATTCATCATGCCTGCCAGTGTATAACAGATAAATGTAATAGCACTTTATTTTAAAACATTTAAGAGTTTAGTGTTATTTATCATTAAATAAAAATCATACCATAAAAACTTCTTGTGGATTTTAATTGGCTAAAAACCAACAAGATAGAGTATGAGAAAGAAAAATTGGACTTAATACGCTCAAACGTATTAATGTATCATACTTTAAACTTTTAGGGATTACAAACAGGTACGATGAAAATTGAATTTTTCTTTTATGTTTTATCTACAATAATAGCAATAACAACTAAAACAATAATAACACGAACGATAAACAATAACAACCTACCATCATTATTTCTCTATAATGCATTAAAATTAAAATATGTTCCAGGCACTTTTTATTTTACATATAGAATATTTAAGATGGTTCTACCTTTGACTCATTTTCGGTATCAATGTAAGTATGTCTGTCTGCTGATGGCCTATATAAAATACAAGCCACAATTTTTTTTTTGAGATATTTTACTAAAATTTATTAAAGTATTTTTAAAGTGTGTATGACCAAAATGGGTTAAAAATTGATATAAGCTTGGGCGAGATGGAACAATGTTCATGAATTTTTTTTTCAATTTTTCCAATTTTTCATTTAATTTTTTTTCTTAATAAAAATCGTTGCAACATGGCTGCTTATTATATTTAGGGCAGAGTGGTCAATTTTTTTGGAGACCCTCCGAATTTTTTTGATATAATTGTCTTACTTGATTTTCTCAACACAGTGAAGAATAACGTGTAATATATGTAAGAATCAGCGGCGATCGATTATTAAAGTTTTTGGTTTTTTTTTTTAAACAATAAATTAGTAGTGAATGTATGAATAAGGATGTAATCTTATCACACAGATTTAAATATATTTATATAATTAATATAGTAAAAATCTTTGGCTGGTTACTAAAATTAGAGAGACTCTTGTCTCTCATTCCCTTTCCTTTTTCAACATCATATATTCTATAACTGAAAGATAATGGTTAAATTATTGGTGAAAATATTTTTCCACATACTTTTGTAAAGTGTTAAAGTTCATGCTGAATATTTTGTCGAAAGTTGCAAGTTCAGAAGAAATTGATTTAATCTCATTATTTGTTGAGCAGTATCTATTGATTAGAAAAGTGATTGTGAAGTATTAAGATACGCTCTTCGTCTTTCCGTTACTCCATCTCTACTTCATCCCCTATCTGCGTCATTCCATCACTTTGTCACTCCATTTTCTCCGTTTCATCCACTTTACTACTCCTACTTTGTTATGAAATCATATTAAAGTAACGATTAGACCATTTTACTTTCAAACTGCTTTTTCTTCAAGAGTTTGCAAATTTTACAAAAATTTTTAAACGAAACTATACGTTTATGTTTAGTGGGCTATGCGAAATATTTAATACTCCATTTTACTTATTTTTTTTTAGATTTTTTGTGTACTGGAAATTTTATTTCAGTTCATTTGAAACGCTTAACAGCTGGAATATGATTTCTATAGAAATATCAATAAAATAAATTCAAAACAAGTTAAAAATTATATTTATCTGGGGCCAAATCTTAAATACCCATCACTCAAACATTATGATATGACAATACAAAGACTGTTTTAGCTTTCCAGTACTCAAAAGGAAAGATAAATATAAAAAAGTGAAAATTTGACATTATTTAACTTTAAGTAGGCATGGCCATAATTGCGTATTGGCCATAATTGTAGTATTTGCACAAAATTTCAACTTTCTACCATTTTTCGTTTGCGGGTAATGAGCAAAGAACCATCAAATTCTACTTTAAAAAATTGAGGTGGATGGGTCCTTTAACCAATTTTCCGCACTCTAAATACCAATCTATCTAAGAGAACTCTTAATGTTCCTGCAAAATTTGGGCTCGATATCGACTGGAAGAATATTAATAACACATGGACAGGTGGAAGGGCAGATGGACGGACAGACGAGTGGATGGACATGCAGATATGTCTAAATCGATTCAGAATTTGATCTTAATCAGTGTTTTTGACGCTTCATTTCGATTGTTACAAACATAATGACAAAATGAGTATACCTCCAACTTGTGGGTGGTCTATATAATAATAATAATAAAATTTATTCAAAATATTCTTCATTCAAATATTACTAAGAAATCATTTGATTTTCATCTGAATCTAATTTCAATAGAATTCAAAAGCGTAATGAATGATGACATAAGATGGCAGAAATGTAAAATTGATATCAGCATTATCATAAAATCACGAGTAAATCATAAATAGCGAAGTAAAGAGAATGTAATTAATTCTGCTTATAAAGTCTATTCAATATAGATTTATGCATTTATAATTTTTTCCAATCGAATGTGTGTTTTAGTGTGAATTTGGTTTGTAAATCTTCGCAAATGCATTCAATTGATTTGTCTTTACAAAGTGATTATATTTCTAATGATTTGACTTGCGTTAAGATTCATTGAATAACTTTTTATAAATTGCTTAATAAGTTTGCAGAAGAAGAAAATAACTTTTCGATTTTTTTTCTTTTTCTTTTTCGTTTCCTTTTTCGTTTCCTTTTTTTTTTTTTTTTAGGATAAATATATAGAATATATTTTTGAAACATATTTGAATTTCCAATTTAATAATATCGTTGTAATTTAAGACCTTAAAAACTTTTCAATAAAAAGAAAAACGAACTAAAATGGAAAACAACAGTTAGAAAGAGAAATTGATTTAAAGATTTTTCCAAACAATATCATGACAATGTCAATAGAAAATAGTTGATGTTTAACTTTTAATATTATACCATTTGAAGCTTTTGTATGATAATTTATCACATTACAATGAAAATCGATTCATGAAATAAATGAAATAAATGATATAAAATTATTGAATCTTTTGAAAAAGTCTTTTTATTGTGGAAAGAAGATTTTTCTTGAAATGTTTAAATAATCATTAATCTCTCTGTAAATTGTTGAATTTTCAACATTACTAAAATTCTAAAATATCGAATCTTTAAGCAAACAAATCAAAATATCTCATAACCTCAATTCCATTCACATAAAGTATTTCGTTAAATCGTAAATGATAAATGGCAAAAGTTAAGTTCTTATCTTCTTTGATACTTAGGCTAAGTTTTATCCATATGTGCCCGGGTGTTTTGTATAATATTTCCTTCAATGGTAATTGCTGAGTGAGAATAATAGGAAATTAAGTGGATATAAAATTTATGCTTATAAGAATAATTATGGTAATTACTTGTAGTTTGGAAGTTTTTGCTTTCTATCACATTTATTTACAATCCTCATAAATATACCGGACTTTACACTTTTTCTTTTTCTTTGGAGTTTGTATTTTTTGGGAAATGTTTTTCCAGTAGTTCATTTTGTTATTGCCATGGCCATTTCTAATGTTTCTATAAAAGTGAAATTTGTGAAATGATCTTTCATTACATCCAAAAATCCATAATGATGATACCACAATCATTTAATTGTCTACTAATTAGTCTAATAAATATTCATGTCAAAGATGGCCTTTCCAAAAGTAGCCTCTGTCTTCTCTCTCTTTCTCAAACTCTATTTCTATCCCTCTACCTATGTTTTCTATTTTTATCTGCCTGGTGCGTGTTGATTTATTTGTTGAAACATTTCAATCATGTTAATGATAATGATGATGGTGATGATTTTGAAAGAAAACAAATGAACAAAAATTGTATAAGTGAAAACAATCTCTACCTGCTGGACCCTTTTTTTGGTCAATACATTTTTATTTATATGTAACATAGATAAATTCTTTAAGTAACAAAAAACAAAAAAAAAAAAAGAAAAGAAATGAAAAACCAAAAGAAAAAACCAAACAAATGTACATAAATTGTTCTATAAATAAAATGTCAATATGAAGGCATGTCCGTGCTTAAGCCTTCAGTTTATTGATGGAACTGGATCCAAATGACCACTTAATTCTTGTGGTCTATCTGTTATTTGCAAAGCAATTAAAAGCAGGATAAATCATTAGAGAGTAAGAGAGTGATAGAATGTGAGTTGTGATTGTGATTAAGGGTGATACAGAAAGTAAAGTAAAAAAGCATTTGAAGTGAGAAAGTATGAAGTAGATTGAACAACAAAAAATTCATGTCTTATATATTTACACAGAATCATTTAATAATTAATACGTTTGGCAAGTAATGACATGAAGAGTTTCCTATTAATTAGTCGATCTCTAAGAAACTGTAAATTTTCTAATTAAACATTCCAATCCACAAATATTTAAATAAAATTCCTAAATTTGTACTACTAAATTTTGTAAGAATTTTAGATAATCTTTAGTATCTTCTACTTATATTGACGATTGGTGGTGATTTCACGATTCATCATTTGAATGGTTTTTTCATAGAAATGAGAAGAAGAATGTTTGTATTAATTTAATATCAATCATACGACCCGTATACCCAAAATTAATCACTTTAATTAGATGGTTTGGAAAATTCTTTCAATAAAATTTATTGAGTTCAATTCGTGAAGAATATCATTTGATAATCTGGTGGATCAATATAACATGGCAAAGGTTTCGTTACTTTGTTAAATGACCTTTAGATGCATATTTTTTTTTCAACATTTTCAACATTAGCAAGAAAATCGAAAGAAAATTACGCAAACTACAAAAATTTGGCATAAACCCAGAAAGAAAAATATATTTAATTTACAATACTTTGAGGCATTAATAAGTAATTTCTTTTCTAATTATTTAAATAAATTACAAGAATAGTGGAAATTTTTCATTGAAATTTTATTTGATAATTTTTGAAAACTTGCTCAGCTTTGTGAGCTGAATAAGGATAAAGTTTATCATTGAGCGACTTTTCAAATTTCATTTAAAATAATAATATGGTGAAGAATAGTTTGAATGAAATCTTTTCAAATATTTAAATAAATGTCAAAAGTTAAAAAGATAATTTTCCATTGGAATTTCGCTTAAAAGTTCAAGGAAAATTTAAGTATATGATATATTTCAATTTTTCAAATTATTTAATTATGATAAAAAATTAAACCATATATAGATTAAATTTTATTTAGATTGTAATAAAATGATGCATATCTAATACAGACTTAAAAAAATATGCATAATTTCATGGCATATGAAAAATGGTGGAGTAATTTTTTATTTATTATTCTACGTTCAGTTTTAATAAAAAAAAAAAAATAACTGTTTATATTTTATGGTTTCTTCGTTTAGTATCTTGCCTTACACCATCTCAGTCTACAATAGTTTAGGATTCTTATACCCTTCCATCACTCTTGTTATAAAATAGTTATTATCGTAGAGAGATTATTTTGCAATAATATTTTATAATGTATCTTTTAGCTTCTTGGCTTCTTGGTCGGCCATAATTGAATAGTTAATAATGTTCCATGATGATGATGATGATGGCTTTAGAGATGTTAGCGTAGTTTAGCAGATTCTTATGAAATTTCTATTATATTTATAAAATTTCTATAAATGTGGCACATTGCGAAATCTTTGCTATTTGTTCTGCTATTCTTATTCTTATTAAGGCTTTAATAATTATAAAAAATTGTGGTAGTAATTTGTTCTATTAATTTAAATATGATATTAACAAGTCAATCACGGCTTATTAAAATTATTAAACTAAAGTAATTCATGTTATTTATGTTATTTATGTTATTGATGTTTTTATAGTGCTAAGGAAAAGTATATAAATTTCCTAAAATCGTTTATGAGTTTTTCACATACTTTTATTTAGTTTCTTACGTTTGGAATTACTTTCATAAAATATTTGTATTGCTTTTGTCACTTTGTTATTATAATGTGACAACAATAACTTGAGAAAGATTTTGCAGCTGTTTTTCCGATTTTTAATTATCTAAACATTAACATGCTTGTTTGTATATTTGATTTTATTATTGAAATTTTAGAATTTTCTTTTAGAAATATTCGTGTGAAATGTGTTTTCATTTCTAATAAAATTCATAAAAATTTTTCGCCTTTTTTCTTCTCTTCTTCGTTATTTGTCATTTGTCGTTATTTGAGCGTTTGCTACAAAAATAGAGAAATCTGATGAAATTAGTTATTAATACTTAAATGATGGGGGCGACCAATCCCGAGAAGCACCTGCTCAACTGGGAGTGGCTCATGAGATGGTTTCTGATCCATATCCATCAGGGGGCATCATGAGTTTCACGAGAACAGATCCAAAGATTTAATTTGGTATCACGGGATCACCAATTTCATATTTGCCCATGTGGTGATGTAGGAGTTGGCTTCGTGGGGCTGCGGTGCCCATGTCGCGGGCGTAGCTCGGCTTAGTTATGTTTATATAGAGTTCCACAATTATGGTTTGTCGAGCAGGGTGCCATTTCCCGAATAAAATGGCTAGCTGGGTAGGCTTATCGGGCTAATCTAATCTAAGCCAAGGGATAATAAGAAGGCCCTGAATCCTTACACCAAGGATTAAGCTATCTAGATGAGGTGCAATAGTGGCTTTAAATTGGAAGCAAGTCGTGACGGTGGCATGCACGTGATGTGTCGTGTCTACCAACGCTAGCGATCATTAAGTATGTTTATAACATGCATTTGAGCCTTCTAGGCAGGTATGCATGTAAAACACTAACTGTATGTAAAACACTAACAATATTAATACGTAAATGATAAGAGAATGTGAGGAAAATGGAAAATGACTTCTGAATTAATATGATTCTGCCTATTTTCATATTTCGCTATTTGAAGTTCGTCCATTTACTTTTTAGCTTCAAAATAAATATCACATTTATTGTTGATGGTCTTTTGAAGTTTGATATAGAAAATACTTACTTAAATTATTTACTATTATTTTCATTCACTAGAAATTCACCTAAAACGTTTTATTTTAAACAATAATAATAATTTAATATAATTTCCATTGTTAGGCCAAAGTTTATGCATACAAAGTTTATGAATCGTAAATCTTATGAAAGCTAATAAAGATTAACACACCTTTCATAAAATGTTAGTTTTTTAAATCAACTATAAAAAGATTAATAAATTATGTGTCGACATGCGATATGGAATTGAAAAAGAATTATTTTTAATTTAATTTGCTGGTGTTTTATGTTTCTAACATTAAATCCATTAATTAAATCCACGATTGAAATCTATATGTGCAGCTTTGTCTATCCATTCAAATTATATTATTTTCAAAGTGATGACTTTCATTTTGTGTGCTGGCAAAACTGCATTCTAAATAAAATAGTTTGTGGTAGATATCACGATTGAAAAAGATTATCTGAATTAGTGTGAAACCTGCCCATTCGCTATCCACCGTCCGCCGTCTGATGTATGCCCATATATTCGTATAATTAAATTTGTAGTTGGCATTTAATATTTAAATTTTAATGAAATCTTATTAACTTAAAGATAAACTGAAATGAAAATAGTTAGAAAAGGATTATGCCTATTGCCACACCCCATTTAAGAAAAGTTTTCATAGCCTTGTCCATAATACTAGTAACAATTAACGTTTTAGTGTCAGGTATCGTATAAAGTGTGCGTATTCTGCTGGTCTGTTTGTCTGTCTCTCAATTTGTTGTTCTAAGTTAATTCCTTTAAGTTGTTGCTTGTAAAAGTACGAAATTATGGTTAGTGAAAATTTTTACGTTTACTCAAATCATGAGCCTAGAAGATCTGGGCACAATACTTTAGGCTGGGCCTATTCATCATTATAAATGTAGTGGTAAAATATTTTGATTTTTTCTACTAAAAAATAAAAACCGGGATGGACTCTTAAGTACCCTGCACTACTTTGCCAAATGTCATTCAAATATCAAGTAAATGAATTATAGCGAAATAAAAAATGGTAATTTTTCAATCATTTGAAAATAATTGAAAAAGTTCGTTATAGAGGTCGACATTCAAAATAAACCGATCTGAACTAAAAATGGGGGGCGACAAATCCCGAGAAGCACCTGCTCAACTGGGAGTGGCTCATGAGATGGTTTCTGATCTGTTTTCATCGGGGGGCATCATGTGTTTCACGAGATCAAATCCAAAGATTTAATTTGGTATCACGGGATCACCAGTTTCATATTTGCCCATGTGGTGATGTAGGAGTTGGCTTCGTGGGGGCTGCGGTGCCCATGTCGCGGGCGTAGCTCGGCTTAATTATGTTTATATAGAGTTCCACAATTATGGTTTGTCGAGCAGGGTGCCATTTCCCGAATAAAATGGCTAGCTGGGTATACTTATCGGGCTAATCTAATCTAAGCCAAGGGGTAATAAGAAGGCCCTGAATCCTTACACCAAGGATTAAGCTATCTAGATGAGGTGCAATAGTGGCTTTAAATTGGAAGCTAGTCGTGACGGTGGCATGCACGTGATGTGTCGTGTCTACCAACGCTAGCGATCATAAGTATGTTTATAACATGCATTTGAGCCTTCTAGGCAGGTATGCATGTAAAACACTAACTGTATGAACTAAATATGGGATTTATATTTCTTATGTCAAAATAAAAGGTATAGTCAATTTTCTTTAAAAATGTGTTCAAAATTGTAACATTTGTCTCTACAATGATTGTTTTCGAAAAGGTTGCTTCGTGGGGCGTGGTCGTAAAAATGATTAGATTTCAATTATTTGCAGCAGTGTTTTATTTTTAAACCAAAAAACACGTGAATAACAAATTTTATTAAAATATATTTTAAAAAAATTGCGATTTGTGGCTCGATAACAGACGGACAGATAGATAATGATTGTAAGTTGATCGGCACTTTTGGATGTTACAAACATTCACGCAAATTTATAATGCTCTGTACACAAATGTTGTTCACAGAGTTTATGAGACTTGTTGCTATAAATCTGACGACTTTTTAAATGATCAAATGAAACTAAAGCAAAAAGTTTTCTTTCCAAATTTTACTAACAAATAATTCAAAATAATTATACTTTCTCTGTTAGTGCCGCACTTACAGTTAATATATAAAGAAAAACTAGAAAAAAAAGAGTAAGAAAAGTGAAAATAAAGAAAAACAATAACAAAAGCAAAAATATACAAAAATAGAAGAAAAAGAAGAAGAAGAAGAAAACTAGTTAAAACATATGTACTAACATGAAAGTCATTAAATTAAGAAAAGCAAATGAAGAACGAAACTGTAACAATAAAGAAAAAAAGTAACAAAATACAAAAAAAAAACAAAATAAATGATGTAAAAAGTAGTGAGGTAGGAGATGAAGTGAAATGGAAAATATTTCGAAGCTAAATGATTCTATAAAGTTTAAATGAGTGATATAAGAAAGAAGAGGAAAACGGAGAAAATATAACAAAAAAGGAAAAATATCAGCATCGTAATCATCGTAAAAGGAAATTCCAAAATATCTTTACAATTCATTGAATAATAATAATAATAATAATAATAATAATAAGAGAAGAAGAAGAAGCAAACAAGCAAAAAATAAAAATTAACCAAACAAAAAAAAAAAGAAAAAACAGAAAGAATAAAAAAACGAGGACCAATTTATTTCGTATTTCACGTTTTGTTGTAACAGTGTACATAAATATTTATGTATAAGTGAATACAACTAAAAATTATCAAAACTAAAATGCATGCGGGTAAATTTTACTAAAGAGAAAAAACAAAAAAAAATAGAAGAAGAAGAAGAAGAAGAAAATAATAATAATAACACAACTAAAACATTAAGAGGAAATTAAGTAGTAGTAACAATAAAAAAAACTTACAACAACAACAACAACAACAACAACAACAACAACAACGGCTGTAGCCATAATTATAAAAAAAAATCAGTAAAATATTTTCGGTATTGGTTTCTGGTACGGTTTTGACATTTTCTTTTTATTTACATTGGGCGATCATTTGGATATTTAAGCTACATGAAATATTGAGTCATTAAAACGAAAAGAAAAATGAAACTATTTTAAGAAAGTAATGAAAAAAAAGCAAGAACAACAACAACAACAATAACAGTTCAAAAAAAAAAAAAGAATAATAATAAGAATAACGTTAGAAAGGACCATTTAAAATATGCAGAAATTTTAAATACACTTTACCAAAGTAAATAAAACAAAGTGTAATTACACAAGTCTACGTGAGAAATTATAATTACATGCAATTTTTTCCCCCTTAAATTTACTCTACAAAGTTATCGCACTCCAATATATACATATTTATTATAATTGCCATATTACAAAATGAAAATTTATTGTGGACAAGTTTTTTTTTCTATTGATTTCTTTTTACTTTACATTGGCTACATTTGTAAAATTTCATGTAAAATCTAATACGGCATCGCATTCATATTAACTTGGTCGGCAAGAGAAAGACCTAAAGATTGGTAAAGATAGAGAGAGATAGAGAGATAGAAAGATAAAAAGACAGAATTGAAACAAATAAAAGAAAGAGCATGAAAAGAGTTAGAGAGAGGGAGAGAGAGACAGAGACAGAGACAGAGAAGAGAGAGAGAGAGAGAGAGAGAAAGAGAAAGATCTATATATAAAACTAAGTAAATAAACAAATAGAATTTATATTGAAAGAAATAAAAAAAAAACCAAAGGGCAATTAATTAAATGCAACAAGATGAGTTTTCTTAGCTCAATGCAACAATATGTGACCAGCAGTATTTCCAGTTTGGGTTTGGGTAATCGCCGTTTCTCATTGTCATCTACCCGACAAGATACCACTGAACAGCAACAAAAGAAATGTACAACGACCACTTATAATACATTAACAGCACTTGGTGCAACAACATTAACAACAGCAACAACGGCATCAACAGTGACAACATCAATGGGTTCCATTGTATTATTACCGACACCGGGTATACAAAATTTTGGTGGCACTTCAACAATGGGACATAGCATCATCGGTATGGGTAATAGTGGCCTTGGTAATATTAGTGGCAGTAACATTAGTTGTAATTATCCAGCGGGTGGTGTTGTTATTGGTAATCCAAATGCCACAAATCCATTATTGAGTAAGTGTGCATTATACATTCAATATTTCATTAATCCAATTAATTAATACATTTTAATTGGTATTGCTTTTTCTCAAAAAGCGTGTTCCATTGAAAAGCATAATAGAAATAAAAATTAGAGAAACCAAAAAAAAAAAAAAAAACAAGTAGTAAAATTATATTTGGCTGGCATCCACCAATGGATGGATCACCACCACAAATACGCTTCATAGTTTTTAACTAATAAATAAAAAGCATAAATATAAAAAAGTAAAAGCACGTTATAGGCCAATAGCTTCCCAACTTGATTTCTCTATTTTGAAGTTTGGAAAAAATGAGCAAAAATCTAACAAATTTTCCTTAAAAAAATCGAGGTATTTTCAATGCACGTTGCATTGTACGAACGTGTAATTTGACAGATTTGGCTCAATTTCAAGTCCAATTTATATGCAAGAACTTGCAATAATTTTGCAAAGTTAGAGCCCGTTATCTCACATTTTACGACCAGGGGAATGTTTACAATAGACCGAAACACGGACAGACAGACAGACAGACAGACAGACATGTCTAAATCGATACTTTAAAGGGTCTCCGATGCTTTGTTTTAGGCATTACAATAATAAATGACCCCAATATACACCCCCCCCCCCCCCCCCCACCACCCCACCCCGTGGATGATAAGTATAAAAAAACTTTAAGTGCTATCAATGTATAAGAAATATTAGTAATGTTTGAAGTGAATAGAAGCCCTACAATTCGGAACTTAATTATAAATGAAAGTATAAAATTTATTATTTATACTTTAACGGCCTTTATAGCAGAAATTCTATTAAATTTATTACAAATGTGTGTGATATAATTTATAATAAGACTGGGAGATTAAGTTTACGAATATAAGATCGATCTAAAAGATTTTTGGCATATTTTCTGAAACGATTCAAATTTGTTTATTTCTCCATATGTAGGAACATAAAGAATATGAACTTGAAATTGGAGATTTAAATATTATTTCGAAAGGAAAGGAATCTTTTTACAAATCGTTTTAGACGTTTCAAAAAAAAAAATATTAGAATTTTGTTTGCCGTAAAATGTGGCCAGTTTTTTTCTCTTTTTTTAATATATCCCCTCCTTAATTTTTTAATAATATTTTTCAAAATTAATTTTGTTTACACCAATAAGTTGCAACATTTTTACTTGGCTTATGGTTTAGGACGTTTTCAAAAAGTTTTACGGCGTCCTTATTTTTTTGTTTTTTTTTTTTTTATTGTTTTACAAAGGCAGAAGATCTTGCTCCTTTCATTTAAATTACAGGTTTCCATTTTGATCAAATATTTTTAAAGAAATTTTGTACATAAATCTTTGGCAAATGAATGAATGAAACGATACCAATTTCTCTTTTCCTATTCAATGATTAGTCCGAGCACGCTACCGTGCTCTATGTCCATGCCAATGTAAAAATGTAAAAATATTTGAAATGTATGGGTCTATATTTTACATTATAAATGAACAAGTTACATATTACTTTTGCAAGTGGTTTGTGTAAAATTTGAACCACAACGAACCCTCTTTTTTTTTCTTTTTTTTTTTTTTTTGGATTTATAAACTTACATTTGTTAAATGTGACATAATAAAATGGCCATGAAAGCACGTATAGTTTATAGTTGTTTCAATATTTACAAATATTATGAATGATTTCACAACATTTATATACATTTGCGATTATATTTATTAAAGCATCCTGTTGATATTCGAAATTATCATAATGCATGTCTTCGCCCCATGTACGCTGTTTGCGTAAACAAATATGACGACATTAAGACTTGTTGCTTTTTATAGTTTTATGCAATACGTAAATATTCAATCTATATATATACAAATATATATATATATATATATATATATATGTATATTTTTTATAGATATAAATGCGCATGTAAAAAATGAAGGACAACAACTTTGTTACGAAATTGTAAGAGAATTTAGCTGTTAGTTAAATAACTAAAATATTCTAAGGAAGGGTTAGCTTTTCAAGCCATACACATGTATGTGTTTTATGTTACATTTGTTAACAGCATACAAACATGATTCACTTGTTAATAATAATGATGACTTTTTATGTGCATTAAATACAAATAAATATAATAAAAGAGCATTTCGTGCCAGCATTTACTTAGGCATATTCACACATTCATTATTTTGGATTTTATAAAGAATAAAGCGAACCACACACACACACACACACACATACACAGCGTATAGCATACAATACACATAAAATAGAATTCCAGTGAAAAGATGATGTGCATTTAATGGGCAATAGTTGTAGATTAAATTCAAATATTGTTAAATGCGAACAATAGAGAACAATAGTTTTTCAAATCCATAATTTTGTTTTTAAATAGGCAGCTTGAAAAGCCTGAGTCCCTTTTTTTTTAACAGGGATCCTACTTTTCATGCATTTTTTAAGTTAGTTTTTTTTTTTCTTAGCTCAATATGAATCTGAGAAATTCTTTCAGGTCACATATTTTCATGGTTCATATCATTCCATGGACTTTATAGACAATTGCGGCCGTAACTGCCTTCATT
The DNA here is from genome assembly GCA_023089585.1 of Melophagus ovinus. NCBI lineage: Eukaryota > Metazoa > Arthropoda > Insecta > Diptera > Hippoboscidae > Melophagus > Melophagus ovinus. The sequence continues at coordinate 1,757,775 of JAKKIB010000185.1, read as the reverse complement.
GGATAGTTTGATTGAAAGGGACTTGATAATATATTTCTTAACTTATGAAATTTTTCAAACTTCCCTTTTGTTTCGTTGATTACTTTTTTTTTTTTTTTTATAAAAAACAACGGGTATAGATCCTAGGGTCAACTCCTGCCACTAAAAAAATTTAAATAAATTCAAAAGTTAAATAATGATTAAAAAGTCAAATAAATGTAACTGTAAGTTAGCAAAATTGAAAAAATCATAATTTTTTAATCATTTAAAAGATTCATTACATGGAGAGGGGGTTCAAAAAATGGACCGATGTGAATCAACATTGATACACAGGTTTTTTATGGTAAAATACAAGGCAGAGTGAATTTCCTTTAAAATATATTTAAAATTATACTTTTTCTCCAAATAATAACTTTTTTCGAAGAAGATCAACACCTTTTGGTTGCTACAAACATGCGTACAAACTTAGAATACTTTGTAACATAAGTGGTGTAGGGTATAATAATACTTTCGATTCTTTTAAGTAGCAGTCAAATAGAATTTCTCTCAAATTCAACAATAGCAATAGATAAATGGGTAACAGTAGAAGTTACGGTACTTGAAGTTACAAGATAAAAAATTTTTAAAAAGCATGCTACTTTTTAAACTCTTGCATTGTAATTCTATTCATAGCAATTTCAAAAAATATCTTAATAAAATTTACACTTTATTGAATTCTTTTCTAAAATGTATGAATGTATAAAATTTGAAAATAAATCAAAATGTATCGAAACGTAGCATTTATCAGTCTGCATTTGAAAACTCAATTTTAAATTTTGTAAATTTAAAAAAGTAATTTTTTAAAAGTTTTCTCAGTTTTATCTAAAACTGCAATTTAACAAAATTCAATTATTACTAATTTGAATATATATTCAATACCGTGCCGCAAAATATGCAATAAATTTTTTTTTTTTTTTGGAGTTTGCGCATTCTCTTTTTAATGGACAATTTGAAACATGTTTTTAGCATGTTTATAATTAACATTAAATAATTAATAATAAATTACGCTCACGGCTTTTGATAATACAAAAGATTTTCTTCTTCATATGTTGTTCATGTTTATTTAATATATATACGCTATTTATGTTGATCATCAGGAAATACTTGTTGAAATTTATTTATGTATATTAAAAAATATTTATTCCATGGACTATTGTTCCAAAGTTTTATTGTTTCATTTCTATGTGTAACTGAATAAACTTTTTTTAAAAAAATTATCTTAGAATTCTTAGAAATGTTTAGTATTTCAATTATAATTTATATTAGGTTATCCAAAAGGGATATCTAATGCAAATAATACATTAACAGGAAATATGTCTGGTACATCGCCAAGTCAACGACGACAATCTCGAACATTAGAATGTTTGGCGCCATCTCCACGTACTGGATCGTTTCGTCAACGTAACTCACCATTGCATCAAATTGATCCACCACCAAGGGCACCATTAGCATTTTGTAAGCGTCGCCTATCTTGGCCCGAAGTCGATCCACGTTCTAATTCAGGGTAAAAAAACCTAAATTTATTACATTTCTTAAATGTAAAAAATAATGTGCACATTGAATGATGTACACTACCAAATTTGGTCTACACATTGTACAAATATTTCTAAATAATTTTTTCATTAACTAATGGCAACTTATTAAAATACCAAGTACCAAAACTAATGTAAAACAATAAAAGACCAAAAAAAAACACATTTTTTAATTGTATTGAAACCTTATAAAGTTTTTGCTTTTTTCTTTGTGCTTTCCTTTTTCGCTTTTTTTTTTTTGTTTGTTTGTTTGTTTGTTTTTTGTTAACTGCTCTTTATCAAGTACAATTAATTATATTATTTTATATATGTAAAATGAGAAAGTAAGATGGAAAGAAAAAATGATTTGTTAGAGTAAACTTATAATACGAGGATAATTTTATAAATATTCACAATCATAAAAAAGTTTAATTAAATAATAATAATTCTTATATATTTAATAAGATTTAATAAGTTAGTTATCATCGCCGTATAATTTTCATTCTAATAAAAATTTACAAATGTTGTAGTCGTTTAGTCAATAAAACTTTATCATCATGCTGAAACTTATCTTTTATAGTTACAGCTATAAAAAAAATGTTATGAGATGAAGAAATATTCATTTTGCAACATTTATAAAAATTTTGATTATCTTATTATTTGATATGAATCAAACCGGTCAAACTTTAAATTGAATATATTTCAATTGCCTTTTGTAAAGGGTTGTAGTTTCGTAGTCCATACTAAAAAAAAAAAATGTCAAATTGGCCAAAAATTGTAATAAGATAATTGAAAATTAATTTTTGTTTTTTGCCACACCCACTTAACAATTACAAGTTATCAAATGTTAAATATTTGTGATTCTTTTACTCATTGAAAAAATCATGTGAAATTTGTTAATTAACGTTGGCTGGGAATTTCAAGACTAAAAATTTTGTTCCAAGCAAAATTGAATTTTTTTATTCTTAGAATTTTTTTTTTTTTATACCAACCTACCATTGGCCGCTTGATAAATACATATTTATATTATTGTACATTGTATTGCATAAGTATGAGATTTTGTATTGTGATATTTTTAAAAGTTTGCATTATAATTTAATTTATTAATTTATTGCATTGTTTATTAAAAATGTTTACACATAATTTTTATTATATTAATAATTATTTATTATCTGTTGATGTATGAATTAAGAACACAATCATCTCATAAATAATACTTCTATATAATAATAAAATGATGATGTGTTACGTTATGTTGTGTGTTGTTGTATGTGTGCTTTATATTCACACATTAATAATAAGTTTTGCTTTTTCGTTTTATATTTTTACTTGCATTTTTTGTTTTGTTGTATAACGTCAATCAAGTTGACAAATAATAATTTTTTTATTACAATATTAATTCAAAGAGCTTATTGAAAATATTTCAGCCGTAAAGTAGGCAAAGTTATATAAATATTATATCATCATATATAAATTTTTTTTTGTAAATTCAGAATTCATATTCAAATATGATGAAATATTTTGTAAATTTTAAGTTAGGCTTTCATACAACAACAACAACAACAACAACAGCAACAACAACAATATTCATTAAATGAATGCGACATGTAAGAATTATAAAAATGTAATTCTTTTTTTTCTTTGTTAAAATTATTAGTAAAATTTTCGATGTAGCTAAATGAAATTTGGTCATAAAAATCATTCTTTAAAAATATATGTCGAACGTTGAAAATTTTTCAAAAACATTTTATTAGGATATATTAAATTGCCACCTTACTATTAATTCAGTAAATCGATTGTAATTTACATTGCCACAGAAAAAAATTTGTACTTTATACTGCACGTGGAAAATATCTGACGCCTCGGATATCAATTTGAATTTATATGTCGATTTATCGAGTGCCTTCTTACAAATGTCTAATAAAATTATTTAAGAACTTAGGCTCAATAAAGTCTAATCTCAAATATCGATAATAAAGCCCACTAAAAGATTGATATGGTGCTCTGTGTCATTAAGAGTATCAAAATATAAAATTTCCATTCAACTCTTCGTCATACCGAATCTGCTGTATCTGCTTAATTATTTTATTACAATTATAAAATATGTCATGGGATGGGTCCATGTTTTGCTAACATGTCTGATGTATATTGTAAAAATGGAATATGTAAAATTTCAAACATTTTGGCCTTCTAGGCCATTTTGATTATAACACATTTTTTTTTCTAAAATGAACAAGTATTATTCGTTTATTTGCTTTTATAGCGAATTCATAATTCATGAATTATCATGCAACGTAAATTTATTTACTTTTTAATATATTTAATATATAATATGCATGAGAAACGTGAATGTTTATTATATAACATTATTTCATCATATCACATCATGTCCTGATAATCACGCAGAAAAAAGAAATGAAATAAATATACAACAAAAAGAAATAAAAGAGAATTTTTTTAAAATTACAATGAAAATAAACCTTGTCAATTATGAATATTTCATTTTCATGTACATACCTTCATTATATAAAGAAAAGACTATTCAGAGCAGCATAAGTCTCGCTTAATCTAAATTATAACGTATTATTAACAATTAAATGTAATTATCAATTTTTTTTTTAAAATTTTTACTTTTAGTCCTTGAACAAAATAGTTAAACATATAAAAATCATACGATTTTATTCGATTTTATCTAAAATACCAAATTCGATTTTAAATAGAGAAAATTATCCGCCTTCAGAAATTATCACAGAAATCAGGAGCTCTATTAACAATTTTCTATTGCAATATCATTTTTACTTGTTCACTGCAGTTTATCAACTCACTTTCGCATTGACATTAAGGCATGTTTATTATCCCCATAAGGACATATCGAAAACATACAACTTACATATAATTTTCGCCTAATATTAAGTGCTAATATGAATTTTTTTAACCCTTTCCATATAATATTAGAAAATATTTATTAAGTACGTGCAGAAAATTTTCTCAAGATACATATAAAAGTTCTTTTATAAATAATTGCAGTGTCCAAGAAACGGATAGTTCATTCTTTGAAAATTTCACTTCATTGGGTTGGAAACGTGAAAATCGTCGTATATCTGCTACGAGAGCTGCCGAAACAAGAGCCGAATCAATGCCCGATAATGAACGTGATCCAACGAGTCAATCACAAATTAACGAAGAATCTTTAACTGTACAAGAAGATAAAGAGAAATTATATAGAGATGTTTTAAATACCATTGCAAATACGATTGGTGCTCCGGCACCTGGTAGTCAATATGCCCATTACAAGGATGAATTATATTTACATGCTCAACGTGTTTTTGCTATCAATTCAGATCGCCATTTTCGTTTATTACATTCCATCGAAGATAAACCTAAAGTTATAGTATTGTCGGTGATTGTTATTGAAGCTGAGGGCTTGGAAGCAAAAGATGCTAATGGTATGTTTGATATCAAATTTATTTAAAATATAATCATGTTGTAATTAGTAATCAGTAATTCATTTGATAGTGATTTTATAAAGTTTTTGATATTTTTTATTCAATTTTTGAAATTTATTCATTATGAATTTAATTTAAGGAAACACCTTTACATTTCTTTGAATTAATAATTACAATTATTTAAATTTGGAACTATTTATTACGTTACTCTTTAGACTTTTGAAAATGCTTAGCATATAAGTAAACTTCAAATAATGCATCATTTTAGGCGAAATTATTTAATATAAAGAATTTTGAATAACGCATTTAGAAATGCAAGATTTTTTGAATTTTAATTTTAGATTTTCTTGTTTTATACAAAAAAGATTTTTAGCAGTTATTTTCTTGACTTATACGCTACTTTTTAGACTTTCACAACCAATTTAATAAATTTTACAAGTTGTAATATAAATAAGCTTTGAATTGATTTACATTTAAGACAACTTGCCAAACAAAAAAATTTTTGAGTAAGGTGTCAAAGGAAGTCCTTGTCTTGTTATGCTTTATTTTCCATGATAGATATGTTCCTGTAGTTTTCATTATATTTATTTGATTATGCTTTTTCCCTTCTGTCCGCTACTTTTTTTTTATATTATTGATTATGTATATTTAATAAAATTTAATGGTAAAATTGAATCAGTTAACATAATATTACCATTAATTCCATTTAATATTATAGAGTCAGTTAATTAGCTAATGGTTAAATGTCCATCCAACAGTAATAACAACACTAACAACTAAGAATCAATTACTCAATGATTTGGTTAGTTTTTTAGTTAAAATTTAATGAAATGAATAAAATTAAATGAAAAACGGTTTATTACAAAATATTTAATCAAGAGAATGGATCATCATTTCAATGGTTAAATAAACATTATAAATTATTAATTTTTTTAAATATATTTTTTAGTATACATAAATATTAAACAAATCGATCAACGCATCGATTTTAATGCCTTACATTATGAAAATGCAAATGATTGAAAAACAAAAAATTTTAAAAAAAGTTTCTTTCTTTTTTTGCGTAAACATTTTTTACGTTTAATTTAGTTTCTTAAATAAATTTCTAATATCTAATTTCTAAATTCTAATGTAAAAGATTTTCGTTATTAAATGAAATATTATTTTTCATATAGAAAATATATGAAAAGAGAAATATTCAAGTTTTTCCCATAAGCATAAGAAAATTTTAAAGTTTTTTGTAGTAAAGTTAAATAAAGGCAGTACATAAAAAAGAAGCTTAGAAAGTTGATTCGTTAATTGATACGTTTTAGTATAATTCAATGCGATTTAATTAACACATGAACAAATTTACATAATTAGGCAAAGTAATTTAAATTGATTTGAAATATAATTTGTAGAAGATTTATTTTTGTAAAAAGTACGTCATACTTCAGCTAACTTTAAATGTACTTTATAAACAGTGTGAAGTGTAAAATACATAAAAAGAAGAAAATAACGAAAACAAAGTAAGATATTTTTAAATGTTGTACAACCAAACTAGTTATTAGTAATGAAATAGATAAATGTGTAAAATGAATAAATCAACACTTTGATAAGACTTTGATTAACTACAAATGCATTTTATTTTCATAGGCTTTATCTGTAATTTTTTTTTTAATCTTAATTGGTTTTATTTTTAATTGTACTTCGAGCGATACATTGGTTATAATACATTGGTTTATTGGAATGGGATCGGCCAAAAAGCAGGCAGTCATATGCAAATATGACTGCCTGCTTTTTGGCCGATATATTTTATTCTAAAAATCGTTAATCAATATAAATGACTCAATTTGATTAATTGATTGTAATTTAAAACGTAACAATTATTGAATGTACGTTAAATTTTCAAAAGTCAAATTTGGTATGACAAGGTTTCTTGCCTGAGATGACGTTTTACCAAAGCATTATGCTTGGCCATAATTAAGTCAAACAAAAGAAAATTGCATAATTGCTGATGGATCCTATATATTTGATAATATATTTTCTATATCATGTAGATATATATATATATATATATTTAGACATATTTAACTATCGTATATGCCTACTTGTTATTTACTAAAGGATTTTCCGATCCATATTGTATGTTGGGAATACAGCCAGATGGTGGCCCACCTGTATCACCATTACCACTGCCACCAACACCGCGTACATTATCAACTGATATTAGTGGTTTTGATAATCATATAACTGAGTCACCGCCTCATCGTAAACATAGCTTTCGCTTAAGTTTTAAACGGCGTGACTTGGCCGTTATTGGCATGATGGATGGCAGTGGTGGTGCTGCTGGTGGTATTGGAACCAGTAGTGGTAATATTGGTGGTGGTGGTGGCGGTACTATCGTTAATGTGTCAGGTTGTGGCAGTGCCCGTAATATTATACGGCAACGTGAACAACGTGATTCTATATGTGGGCCAGTTCCAGCAAAATTCATATGCGCCACCACAATTAAGCCGCATACATTAAATCCTATTTGGAATGAAAAATTCAAATTGTACGTATTACATATATTTTTATAACCATCATTTGGAGGTTGGGAGTATTACTCACTTTGTCATGATGTTTGTAAGGCCTAAAAGTAAGAGTTGTAGACTCTTTAAATTATATATATCCTTGAGCAGCATCAAATTCTGAATCGACTTAGATATGTCTGTCTTTTTATCCGTCTGTCCGTCTGTGTGTTAACATTGTGTTGCAAACATTCTCTGTATGTAGTTTGGAATTGAAATTGAGTAAAATCCATCAAAGGACAAAGCTCACAACGTAAATTAAGAACACCTCGGTTTTTTAAAGTAAAATTTGGTAGTTTTTTACTAATCAAACTGCAAACTCCTATTTATAGAAAGCTAAAGTTTGTATAAGTAAGGGAGCTATTAGTCCAAAATGTCTGTTCAGTCTTTTATATTTATGCTTCGTGGGTACCCAAGATTTGGCTCCATCTAAATATAATTTTCTTATTTATTTGATATTGGTTATTGTTCATATTTTAGTACACGGATAAATTTAGATGGTAGATAATGGTAATAATGTTATAAATATATTTCTCATATAAATAGTTCATAATGCAGGGGTTTAATTATTTTGTACTAATGTAATATTGTTTAGCATAATATTGACAGTATAGAATATTAAATTTTACATACGTAATTTTACACATGAATTGACTTTATGTAAAAAAGTGAAAAAAAAATACTTATCTGAGGCATAGCGAACATTTATCAATTCATGCGTTCTACTCGTCATTAAGTTTGTATTTGGTTTCTTTCCGTTTCTGTTCTTTGTGGTTTTTCCTTTGTTTGCTTGATAATACTTGACATTTTCTCATTTGTTTTGATTGAAGTGATATTGATGACATAAATAGTGATACATTTCATTTGGATATTTGGGACCATGACGATGAAAGTTGTGTATTAGATGCTGTGTCACGTTTAAATGAAGTGAGAGGTGTACGAGGTTTGGGTCGCTTTTTTAAGCAAGTTTGTCAATCGGCCCGTCAAGGTTCACAGGATGATTTCTTAGGTTGTGTTAATATACCGATTGCTGATATACCTTCTACCGGCATGGAAGCTTGGTTTAAATTAGAGGCACGTAGCCATCGAAGTACAGTACAAGGACGTATACGATTAAAATTATGGTTATCAACAAGAGAGAATGACGCATCAATTGCAAGTGGTAGTGGTAGTGGTGCTGTGGTGGTGGTGGTGGTGGTGGTGGTGGTAGTGGTGGTAACATGGAATCTCAAATGAATGATATGAATGAAGTGCATAAAATTGAACGTTTACAAATGGTTTTCATGCAACATGAAGTTGCCACTCATGAGCCATCATGGACATGGAATGGTGAATTGCCAGGCCCAGCATTAACCATATTACATCAAATGGCTGTGCAAGCTGATTTATTGGAATTACATTGTGTTTTAGCCAGGTTAGTTTAAATATGAAATGATCTGAAAAAACTATGTGAATCTTTATATAATAAAAAATATTTCTCCAAGCAAACTTAAGCACTTTGATTTTGAAACTTTTAATATTACATAGTCCTTCTCTTGTGTGAATATATAACTTATTTTCCTTTTGTTGTGATAGATTCGTGGCAGCTGCTAAATTAAATCGTATAACGCCATTGGATCCGAAATTTATGCATCGTTTATTAACTGAATTAGAAAAGCAATGGACTAGCACAAGTCAAGAGCATTTAACGCGTGAATTAGAACAATGGTTAGCCGAAGGTATGAATGGTTTTGTGGAACGTTCATTATATCAAATACGGCAACATCGTAATATATTCCCTGCTTTAAATCCACCATCACTCATACGCCTCGAGTTTTTGTTACGTTGCTTAGGATTATTGGGTTCGATGCGTGCTTTTCGCATTGTATGTCCATTTAATAAAGGTGTACGTGGTGAGGTGGTCAATGCTTTACGTAAAGGTTCAATCACTTGGGGCCAAAATATATTACGCGAATCACAAACATTACCAAATCCTTTGGCCGAATATGTTACCACATTAGCAGCTGATTTACAAATTGGACAATCTTATTATCATTCATTATTTGACAAGTACGTATTCATCTAACAAATATTATATATATATATATATAAATAATTTATATATATGAATTTCGTTATTTCTAGTATATTTAATTTCCTATTTAAAAAGTGCTGTCACATGTTTCACAATAAATGTTTGCTGATTACGTATCATTTTAACTAAATAATGTAATGTTACGTTACGTTACTTTATGTTACATTAACTTAAAGTTCTTTCTACATGTTGAATAGTTTTTGATAAATTTTTATTAGAGTGAAGTGTACATTATTTTTTAAAAAAAATGATCGCTTCATATCATTAAATCATGCTGACCAAATTACCACAAGCTTCCTGGCATATGTAAAGAGCATAAGAGCATAGATATAAAATGATTGAAATATTTTGCACTAGAAAAAATTAAATTCATAATAATAATATTATAATTCTAACAAATATCTCTTAAAGGACTCCACTTTCTCTCTCTCTCTCTCTTTGCGAAATATGCAAACTTAAGATTCAAATATTGGTACTTTTTTTTTTTTTTGGAATAAACGTTCCACAAATATATCATAAAAAGGAAGGTGAATAAAAACTGAAATGAGCAACTCTTCTAACGATTTTTATATGTTCAATAATATTTGGCAATGTCACATATAATTTTTATGAGAAATGTATGAATTTTTCATATATAAATCGATATATGTAATAACAAGAAGAATTGTTAAAATGTTATAAACGTTTATGGTTGATTGCATCTTATCGTACAATACAAATGAAAAGATAAAGTAAAATGAAAAAATAGAAATTTTCAAACGATTTTGCATTCTTTTGTCACTTTTAAATAAGCGCCATGAAGAATTGTTGAGTGGTATAGTTAAGAATATACAAAAGTCTTGTGCCGACAACCAAAAGTAATTTATAGAACCGCTTTTTTTTTTAAACATGCACAAAAAGATTCTGCTCATAAATATTATCAATGAAATTTTGTAGCAGAATATGAGCACATCAATGAGAACGAATCTCTTCAATCTTTTCAGCAAATGAGTTTGATTGATGTTTTTCTATTGTAAAATGCAATGCCAAAATGTTATGCATATTTTTAGGCATATTGTAAATTGATTATGTCATCGCACATTTTATTACACATGTGTAGGGTATAATAATATTACTATTATTATTGTAAAGCAGGTAATAATATGTTATGTAAAGATGTCATGTTTATGGTACGTTGCTCTTACAATAAATTTTCTATGTGTTGGTTTCGTTTGTTCGTTTCATCGTTTTGTACATTTAAACGAAAACGAAAACGAAAACGAAAACGAAAACGCAAACGAAAAGTATTATATTATATAAATTTTTAACTGCTTAAATGTACAAGCTGGAGAGCATAGATAAAATGGAAGATAGAGAAAAAGTATATAAAAACAAATACACTTATGATGATATTTGAAAATGTAGTTTTTTAGTTTCAATGTAAAACATATTTCTATATGGGATTATTAAACTTTTTTTTTTTATATGAGTATAGAAAATGTTTATGGTTTAGTTGGAGCAGATAAGAGGGAACGTAAAGTGCTTTACGCAAACAACTTTTGTATATTAATGTAAGAATGAATTAAATTTTATAAACTAATTCTATTTGAAATATGTTTTAAAGCTATTTAAATATATTTTATTGGAAGTATGTTTGTATTGGGTTAGCAATTAAGTGATTCAATTTTTTTTTTAACGAGACTAAGTCAATGTGGGGCCCTCACCCACTAGAATCTCCTCCAACGTTCGGCGATACTTCCCCTTAAAAATACCGTTAAGTATTAAGCCAGGAGAATTTGCAGAATACAATAAAAGTTCAGTACAATAAAAGTTAACAATTTCAATCAGATAAATAAATAATTGCCTGTTTTTTTTCCCAATATAAAATTATCGGAACAAAATTTTAACATATAAATTTTTTGATATTATTTTTTATACCGGGAAAAGTTGTACAATTTGTTCTTGCATATGTGACACTTCTAATAAGTTTTTATTTCTTGGAAATATTGTGCGGCCGAAAAGCGTTACCTCTATCATCAAGTTTTTAACCTGGCAATAAAAGTATTATAATTTTTACTTTGATTTACTCAAAGCTGACATGCAAAATTTACAAAAAGATTGTAAGCAATAATTGCTTTGAATTCTTTAATAAAGCAAAAATCCATTATGCTTAAATCATTTTAACTATAAAAAAATTTCCATACGCTTAATTGGACATTCAATATGCATGCATTTTACATATCTTTGGTTTATATCTCTTAAGTACAATAAAGCAAAAATATCGCGTACCTTCAATTTGAAGTAAGGTATAACCTTATTTCACTCTCATCATACGCACTTTAAAATTTCATGTAAGTGTAGAGTAGAATTTATTGAGATTTATTGTGCTTACAATACAACAAATTGATGGGACTCTTGCCCTTTCTCGTACTTTTCTTTCTGCTTTACTTCTTCGATCATTTTACATAAAATTTGAGAAATATCTCTATCATTCAATTTTTTTTTTTTATGAACACATTGGGGGATTTGTAATGTGATGATGACAACAAGTTCAGTCGATGGTTTATATGAACATATTTCATATAAATTCACACACGCATACACACAAAAAATTTCATGGAAATTTAAGAGGATGAAAAATACTTTATTTTTTCTGTTTTTGCTTCTGTTGTTGTTTATTTTTCTTTTGAACTGAACGTTTGAATGAGGTGCCTTAAGCAACACTATATTTTATGTCATTGATTTGTTTTATGTCATAAATTGTTGGTGACATATATTGCCATTATGTGGCACATAATTAGTACGCATTATAATGTTTCAGCTTAGTCCTTTATTATGGAATATACATCAATATTGTAAAACATGAAAATGAAAATGAAGATGAAGATGAAGATGACTAAAGAATAAATCACAGTTACACATATAAAGCCATATGATGGGCAAATGTTTGATGTTATACATGCGTAGATTAAGTTACTTAATTAAAATTGATGGCAGTCAGTTTAGGTTTTCTACTGCTTTTTTTTGGTTTTGCTTAGATTGGTTTCATATAACTTAAAATTTAAAGGATTCTAAATAAAATTTGCATTACTAAAGTTTTCAATCTATAAGTGATTTTTATATGGATTGTTTGCTAATGAAGCAATAAAAGTAATGAAATAATTAGTAAAAATACATACAGATTTACAAAAAAGTACACAAAAATTTTAGCTTAACTTATATCAAAACTTTTTCTACCAACCAGGATTATAATTATTATCTTATGGCTTTACGTTTAGTTGTTATTTTTTAAAGGGCTAAAATCTCTTTCGTAGCCCATTTTTAATGGATCGGTGTTCAACAAAACAGATTTCTTTACGAAATTCTTGTCATTAAATGATGAGCAATTTCATTTACATTTAACCAGATTCATACTTAATTCTTTATAACCATCTTAAGTCTAAATTAAATACGCCCACGGTATTAATCAAATAATCGTAGATCTTAGGGAAACTTATAACCATCTTAACATTAAATAAACCAGTAAGTGTTTGAGTTTGATTTGTTAAACATCTGAAGCATAAGGTCAATTTTTTTTTTCCTTTGGAATTTTACGTTCAAGGCTACACTGAAACGCATGATTTAAATATTCTATTGTTTTCTTAAATTTTTTTCTAATTCCTCTCTCTGATTATATTTTTATTTAATTGCAGCACAAATGGCATACAATATTTTTCCATAATTTATAAACAATTTGATGCAATGATTGGTGAAGAAGTTTATAAAAGTATGGAATCGGGTCAAGTGCCAGGTGTTCGTCTAAATTTAGCTCATTATGCGGTAATGGAAGATGATGTCGAATCATTAGATACTAAGCCATTCGATTTATTTTTGGCTATACAAGAATTTTGTCAATTAAAGCGTTTTCTATCAGCTCAACCGCAGCCACCTGAAAAACCATTAGCATTAGCTGAATGCCATTTATGGTTTATACCAACATTTGAAAGATGGATGATGGTGAGTAAAGCGAAAGGTTTACAACGTATACGGGCGGCAATACGTTTGGATGCCATTTGTGAAGGTGATAGGGTTGTACGTTATAGTTCATCTTCGGTGGATACAGCATCTGTATTAATAAATATTAAAGAATTTTGGAAAAATATGTCTTGGCCAGATGAGGGAACTGGCATTATGTTAGAATCGCAATTAATCGATGTAGTTTGCGCTACGGCCATGCATTATTGTGATTTGATACATACAGCTTTGGCGGATAGTGGATATTATGAGCAACAAGGTCCATTTCGCTGTTCGGATGATATGTGCGTTACAGTGAATAATTTAGAATATGTACGTTGTACTTTGGCTGGTTTTCGTTCGGATGAGTGTCCATTAGAAGAAAGTGCTGACAATCTTTTGGAGAGCAGTTTGACTCATATGGAAGGTCGCTGTGAACGTATATTATCCAAATTGGCGCCATTGATGCAAATACCATTACAGAAGGCCATGTTCCATTTGGCTTGGTCTCCGGACTCTTTACCCGCTAATCAAGCGATAGTACCTTTATTAGAATATTTAGATTCACATTTGGGGGCCCTGAATAGTGCTCTATTATCTAAAAATTTTAATCGGGCTTTACGTTTCGTTTGGAAGACGGTTTTAGCTGAATTAACTAGACAAATGGAAACCGGTGATGAATCGGAGAAACCTTCCACTTTTCATAAGAGACTCTATGATGCTTTACATTTGTTAGTAGATTTCTTCCATGCGGAAGGGCAAGGCTTATCTATGGAATGCTTACAATCAGATGACTTTTGGCGTATCGAACAACGTTTGCAATTCCATAAAACAGACACATTACATTTGATCGATATGTTTTACTTAAATCGTTTAAGGGAACAATTAGTAGCAACATTACCTGGTCCGTATGGCACACTAACTGTACGAGCCTATTTTAATCATGACTCATTATGTGTTGAAGTGTTACATGCACGCGATATTGTACCCTTAGATCCAAATGGTTTCAGTGATCCTTTTGTTATTATTGAATTATTGCCGCGTCGTATATTCAGTCACTGCTTAGAGCAACAGACCAACGTCCATAAGGTAATTTCATTTTTCTAATCCTATTAACTTTTTATGTACTATTTGATTACATATTACACATAGATCGAATGTAATTTTATAAAAAATTTCCTATATTTGCTTTACTATTAATCTCTCAGAGAACTTTAAATCCTGTTTTCGATGAATGCTTTGAATTTTCCGTTACTTTGGAACAATGTCAAATGGAAGGCGCTATGATTTGTTTCACAGTTATGGATCATGATGTTATAACTGCTAATGATTTTGGTGGTGAAGCATTTTTAGCTTTAGGCAATATACCAGGCGTGGCAGATTATAACACAAGTGTTGAAAATTTTCATGGTCTTAAGCAAATCGAATTACCATTAATGCAACAAAGAGATAAAAGTAAGTAATTTCCGTTTACATTTTTATATTAGATTTTTATTATAGATTTTTAAAAATTTCTTTTGATTATTTTAATAATCATAAATTACCACAGAAGCATTTGAAATATTTTCCTTGTAATATACAGAATAATTTTTGATTGAGATTCAATCCAATCGATAATTTCTTAGTGCCACTATTTTACTAAAGTTTAGATACCTGGATTCAGGTCTAGATTCCATTGATAGTGGACTATATCAAAGTTTGTTATTTAAGCAATTTTAAGATATTCAGTCTAATAATAATACAGCTGCCTCATCGAACGACTTGTAAAGTATTGACAAAGAATTTTTTATGAATAATTGTATGCCAAACTTTTAGAGTGTTTGGAATAATGGAAAATGTTTCATGTCCTTATTCACCTCGCTAAGTTTGAGTTTTGTTTTTTTTAGATTTCCATTTAAAGAAGTTGACCTTCTTCATACTTGAAAGAGTTTCAGTACTGATTTAATTTTTCTTTTAGAGTGAGTAATTGTTGTTCTAATCGTCTTAACATAAATTTATTTATCTTAAAGTAGAATAAACCCTCCGAAGAATTGTATTGTAATCAATCGAAAGGTCTTTTATGAAAACAAGGGAATATTATGCAATCTGAATAATCTAAGTAAAATGTTGTGCCGTAAATCATTTAAAATAATACTTGATCTTACCTTCTTTTCATATCTTTCTACTTTACCTTTAATTTTATTGTCAATTGCTCCATAATTTCCTCCATTTTTTATTTGTTTTTTTTTTTCTACTTCTCTTTAATATTTTTGCATGTGTAATAGGTAATCCCATATTACAAATATTGGAAATGCGTGTTAATGATAAGCAGGCTCAGGAATTTGTGCGTAAACAAAAGGCTCGCATTATTCAATGATTGTTTCAGGTAATAAAGGTGAAGTAAGAAGGCCAACACCTTGATAAATCAAATTACAACAGTTAAATCAAATTAATAAAATCAATAATCATTGTTATTATCATTATCATCATCAACACCATCACCATCATCACCATAATCACCATCATCATCAGTAAAAAGCTACTTACACGAATTTTACAATAAATGATGATAATGAGAATAACAAAAAGTATGGCAAAACAACTAGAAGAGAAAACAATTGAGATAAATCAAAATCTATCTTAAATTTTGGAAATCAATTGTGTAGGCAAATGATGAGATTATTATTATAATCATTTGTTTACTTTGCCTATCGATCAATGTGTATTTATTTATATGTACATTTGAGATTATAAATAGATAACAACAACATCAGCAGCAGCAACAACAACAACAATATAATCACATATAATTTCACGTATAAATATAACAAAAGATTTAAATATGAGAACTTTTAGGGAATCTATTTTTTAAATATTAATAATGATAAATAAAAATTATTATAAAATGAACAACAACATTAACATCAACAACATTATCCAAATGGACAAGAAAATTATTAAAATTAAAATTAAAATTAAAAAAAAAATTAATTAATATATTTAATAAGAATTTAATGTAGAAAATTTATTAAAACATTAAATAGAGGACAATTGTCAAGTGTTAACCATCCATAACTATAAATGACACGATTGAAATTTTATAATTATTTAAGAGAAAATATCAATTAGAACAAATGGAATCAGAATAATTAATAATTAATGCTGAATATATTGAGAAATGAAGTAGAAATATGAAAAAGAAAAAATACTAAATGCACCAAAATTTAAATTTTAATTACAAATCAAATATATATTTTTTGCTGACCTCAAATTAAAACTCCCGGAAATATTCTAAAAAAAAGTAAAATTCCCTACCGATTTATCTAAAACTGTTTAATTTTGTTTCATAATTAAATATTAAGTTATTTATATAAAAGAATGACTGGAAAATTTTCAAAATAATACTAAAAAAAAAAATATCATCTATTTTAAAAAAGGTAAGTGATTCTAATTTCACTTTATGCCAAGGTCACAACCATGATTAATATATAAAAATCTTTTAAGAATATGAAATGAATTTCATTAGATATTTTTTAATTATTATTTTAATTAAATAACTATTACTAAATTTAATTATCATAAATATTAATAAGCTGTTAGTGAAATGTATCTATTAAATTTTTCCATATATTTGATTTTGATCTCTATAAAAGTAATAGAAAATAATGAATGGATCACAAATCTTTTAAAATATGACAAAAATGTCTTCCCCTCTTTTATTTAGGTTTCATTTCTTCTTTTTTTTTTTTATGTTCAATTACCTGCATCACTTCTGGTCTAGCGTATAATAAGCTTAAAAGGATGCATAAAGTTTCGTATCATTTAACGAATCCGATTTAATTTGTTGAAAAAATAATTGTAACATTGTTTGATTTATAATTGTAAATTGTTTGATTCCAAAACTTTTACATTAATTTAAATATAAATTTTTATTGCTCAATTAAGGCATTTAGTCCATTTAGATTATTTAATCATTCGTCAGGCTTGATACGAAAAGATTTTTGCCAATCCAAAGGCTTAGCATGAAAATGAAAATATGTGAAATATAACGATTGTGATTTTTAAATTTCTTTCTATTTAACTCATCATTTCATATTTAATGAAAATTTTTAAATAATCAATTTTAATATTTTTATTCATGTTTTTTATTTATTTTTTTATTTATTTTTTTTTTTAGGGGATAAATTTTATTATTTTAAATATGATGATATTCTGCTTTGCCATTCATCTCAAATGGCTTTATATAAATACATAACTTATATAACATTTTTATTTATATAAAAATATGCGTCAATTAATATAAAAAGTGTAAATTATTTTTTCTTTCTTTGTCAAACATCTCTATTTTATTATTGTATTACAAATATTTGTATTCCGTTGTAGAGTAAAAAAATTTCAATACCGGCTATTAAATGTATCTATCTGCTTGTTAAGGTAAGGGTTAAGGGCTAAGGTTATTCTGTTTCCATATAAAATACAGAGTTATAGTTATATAATAATAAGGGGTAGACGGATGGACAGACAAACTTATCTGATAATTATTTACAAAATTTAAAATATAATATTTTGATGTTATAGATGTTGTAGAAAATTTATAATAAAAAAAATATCAAATACCCAAAGTTTAGATTCTGTTTTAAATCATGTGGTTACAGCTCATAATAAATAATAAATAAATAAACACTTAAATTTATTTTTTATAAAATAAATAGATTATATGAGTGTCACTTGAACTGCATGATACATTTTCAACCATCGATGAGATAAATCTCATCGATATCTCTCAAATCTTACATCGATATATTAATCTGAAAGCTCCATATAAACACAAATAGGTAGGCGAGCAGACAGACATACGGACAAACAGACAAATTTTTAGTAATTTGATTTAGAAATTAATGTTACTCAAGAGTTACAAATTTCTTTATGAAACAAGTATACCAGCAATATTTGGCTGGCAAAGGAGCCCAGAAAAAGGCATTAATATATATATATAATAAAAAAAAATTTATTTAATTAAGGTAAACAACAACAAATTTAGTTAACTACGAATTTATAGCTTGCAATCAATTTTTATGTTTTACAACACACAATTAAACGATTTAGATGTTTATATGGGTATATGGGTATATGGGTATATGTATAAGATAATTGCTCCGAAATTTAGCTACTTACTTTTTTTTTCCAATTTTACATAAATTGTATTTTATATTGCATGTAAAATAAATATAAGATAAATAAGTGTCAGTTACAGTTTTTCCTTTTATTTTGATTGTGCAGTGGATGCATTATGAAAAGAAAACGCTTAGCACAAATTTTCTGAAATTTTTAATAAATAATAATAATAATCAAATGTAGAAGTAAAAGCCAAAAACTATTACAACAAAGATAAATGTAATAATTAAAGAAAAAAAAAAACCATAGTTAGAAGCATCTTTTTTTTTCATTTGTTATAAAATTTTGTTGTTGAAATTTTCTGGTGCATGTAGAAGATGAAGATATTTTTGCCAAATGCCATTTCGAATGCCATTTCAAATTTGAACGTAACTAGATTCAGGATTTAGAGAAAGAACCACTTTACAATGAATGTTAAGGGAGAGTAATGGAACTTAAGAATACGCAACGAAATGAAAAATATTCCATTTTTTTTTGTGCTTACTTTAGTTCATATTTACATAAATAAATATGTGTATATTTTATGTATTAGATAATAAAATAAAAAAAAGTAAAAAATTAGAAAAATAATCATGAGAAGAAAATATAAGTAACCTGAGAAAACACTGACCTTAACCCACCTGACTTGCATAACTGCTTTCCGTTCATCTTTTTCATTTTTTCATTTTTTCATTTTTTCATTTTTTTCTGCTTTGCTTTGTTTTTTTTAAATGTCTCCGTTTCATCTTCGATTCAAATAAATCATTGAAATAAAATTATAAATTGAAAAACAAAAGTAAACCAAAAAAAAAAATTGTAGAAAATATTTTCCGTTATAAACGTAAAAAATATTCTCAATAATTTCAAATGATTCAACTCAGCATATCAAAGTAAATGAAAGAAAAATTTCCGAGTAAATCTAGCGTACAATTTACACTTGAAAAACGATGAAACATGATGAATGAGTTGAAGAGCCAGATATAGCAATGTAAAAGTATCATGAGAATTAAAGTCATTGTAATCAAAAAAGGGAAAAAAAAGTAGGAAGCAGCAAATTTATAAACAAAAACTGTAAGAAATTATTGTTTATCAAAGAAATTTTTCTAAAAATCAAAAGAGACCAAAATGAAAAGAAAAACTTAAATCTCATACACCAAAAAATGGCACAAGCACAAATTTTACACTTTTTATACCTATAAAAATGTAATAAAACTTTATTTTGTATATTTATTGTTATATTGCTGTAACACATAGGTCAATAAGTTTCTGATCTAATCTTCAAATAATATGCTACAAAATTTTATGACATTCGAACAATTTTTGGTTCATATGGTTTAAATGATTTTAGCCATTTATCACTTTCTAAATTTATAAAATGAGAGATAAAATAAAAATATTTCATCTAACGGGGAAAAGTCCATTTAAAACGAATTAGCAAAATTTGCGATTATTCAGCTTAAATTAAATCGGGTACAATCTTCTGAAGTTAAAAATGGCCGCATATACCAAAATAATGCAAGCCGAAATGAGCAATTCCACCGTAACATATAAAAAAGTTTACAAAATAATTGCGAAATATTGTAAAGGCATTTTGTGAAAGGCCCATTGTGAAATATATTTGGTTGAGAATTTTATTTAGAAAAAATCATCATCAATACTAAGGGCTGTCAAAATGGGTTTCATATTTTATTATGTCGGATCAAAAATAATAGTGATTTTAATTTAACGATTCAAAAAGCTTTTTCAAGCGTTATAAGAACGATAAATGAAACTTGCACTTGCACTTGAATGGGAAAGTTGTTTGAAAGTTGACAAAGTTGTCGCATCGAATATCAACAACATACATTATTATGGATGGATTGGGCTTAGAACATAGACAAAAAAGATCCATCATTCAGAAATTGCAGGTATGTCCATTTTGTTATTATGCTTGTTATGCCTAAAAGGAAGCATCAAAGATTCTGCCTGTTGTAAACATTCTTCTGATTGACGGACCTCTAACGCTTCCTTTGGCCATTACAAATATAAATTTACATGGTTTTAATATGATCCAATGTAAACATTGAAATTGTTTACAAAGAAACTCATTCAAATATAAATTGCGGATGCACAAGAAAAGTTGAAATTATAATAACAATTTAATGAGAAATAACGGGAAATGGATGTTGAGTAATAATATAATTCACCATAAACTTTGACTTATCTTTAAATTTGTTTTTCAATTTTTTTTTTTTTTTAAAAGTTTCCATACAAAAGAAGCTTACTGGTTAATTAATATTTTATAAGCAAATTTATTAAAAAGTTTTTCTTTGTTACTTTTCATAAATTTCAAATTCATACAAATTGAATGAATTGTTTTTTTGATTAATTAAAATTTGTACGCGAAAATTTTCAATGATTTTTTTGTAATAATAAAAAAATTCGTTTTTTTATGTCTATATGTAGCTTTAAAAAACAAAAAATTGTTAATGAAAAATAGAAAATTGGAAAAAAAATAATTGAAGGGATGATGGGTTTAATTTTTCTACCATTTTTCTAAATAATAATAAAAAAGATTAAATTGATGTTAAGATCATTTCATTTTTCAAGGTTAATAATTTAAAGTGAATGCAGAAACTTGATTGAATTTTTTTTATTTTTCATAAAAAAGTTATTAACTTTTATTTAAAATTTAAAGCGTCTTATAATAATAATAATAACAATATCTAAAATAATATAATAATATTAAAAAAATTCGTCGATGCTCTCTCTATGGGGTGTGACTTAATGTATAAAAAATTGGTCAATAAATTTTTGATATACTTTTCTAAGAAATTTTCTTATTTTTGATGCCATCAAATTTTGATATCGCTCAATAGTAAAAATTCAAGTAACAAATCCTAATAAGAAGTTGGACAAAAAACTTTCGCCAATTATTGGCCAAGATGTTATTTTTGAAAGCATTTTATTTTACTAAAGCATTTTCATGAAAATTTCCAGATATATTGCTTAAAATTTTATAGTACTAAATTTGAAGTTCGATACCATCAAAAATTTGTAATAAAATTAGGCAAGCCTTAGATTTTGATATGATTTTAGTCAAATTAACGTCTAATGTCACTAATGTTACTAATGTCACACTTTTTCATTAATTTTTTTCTTTCATCATTTATTACCAAGTATCACTTGTTCAATTTGCTAATCCCGAAAGTGAAAAGTTAATTAATTAAAATCCATTTTAAGCAATACCAATTTTAGCTTATTATTCCCCCCCCCAATATAAAAAGTATTTGATTTATATTAATTTTGTGATAAATTTGGGCAAACTTAATTAAATTTGCAGAAATAATTTATATATTATTATACTTAATTATTCTAATTAGAAAGGAAATAGTTTATAATTCAAATGATAACAAAATTTACCCACTTCATTGATAAAATACTAAATATTTAATAAAATAAAACACAAAAACAATAACACTTAATCAAAAAGGAAAACAAATAAACGAACGTATTCATTTGCCTTTTTAATTGTTAATTTAATTAACATTTTCATGCTAATTTCAAAATAAATAACAAGACTTTTACGTGCCATATTTTAATACAAAAAAAAAAAAGAAAAATAAAAAATATTACTTTATGCAGAAAAACTTATGCATACCAGCAATTTAAAAGTTGCTGGTCAAAGTCGCCCTAAAAAAAAAAATTGATATTTTGAATACAACAATTCTTGGGGTGGTAGTGTAAGTTATATATGCCCATTTTTCATATCGAATCATAAACTACAAAGTTGCTAGAACGATTATAATGAGCCATAAAAAATTATAAAGCAAGTGTGATGGAGGAAACATCAAATTAAATCAAAAAGATGGTCAAAGATCTCTCCAAGCGTTCATGAACTATTTAAATTGCTAAATGATAAACATATTTTGACAGATTTTACACGATATTTTGATCTACTTTTGTCATCGAAATAGAAAAATCTATCAATGATTTTTATTTATTATTTTTTATTTATTAATTATTAATTATAAATTTATTATAAATTTATTTATTATTTTATTTATTATTTTATTTATTTATTTATTTATTAAAGTGAATTATTAAAAGTTGAGAGACATCAAGAAATCAATTTATTCAATAAAGTGATGACTTATTGACCCATGTGTTATAAATATATAGTCCATAGATGATATCATTTTTTTTTATTTGTTAATTCCACATAAATGCATATAAAATTATTTCAGTATAAAATATAAATTCAAGTGTTAAATTAATTGTAAAAGATTTTATAATACTTTTAATTAAGTCTGTTATTTATGTATGTGTGTGTGTACAATATGTGTATATTTGTATATAAAATTTTTGTTTTGTTACTTTTATTATTGGCTTTCATTCCAGCCATGTCCACATTAACTATGATTTATTAATATTTTATGATTCTTATTCATTTTTATGATTTTCAATCATAAAAATGAACAAATAAATCGTATAGCAAAATACAAAGTTAGCAGTTAGTTAGTACGAGAGTAAAAGAGATAGAAATAGAGTATAAAAGAGACAGGAAGAAATATATTCTATAAATATTAGTATTAATTAGAAATATTCATTAAAAAGTTATATAAAAAAATTGTTTCTCTGTTTTCTTTTTCTTTTTTTTTTTTGCTTTTTCCAAAAAATGTATCTACTAACGTATGTACTTTATAAGTATTTATATGTACTTATAATGGAATTAAGTAGCCCTATAAAAATTTAAATTTACATTTAGTTAGTGATAAATGATAAATGAGTGGTATATATATATTTTTTTCTTTTTGATGCAACTTAAATTTCATTAATACAAATAAAACAAGGAATTCAATTATGGAATATTCATTTCTATAAAATATTTCAAGCACACATTTATAAAATTTTTTATGTTTATGTTATATCATTATTTATATGATATGGATGCTTAAACTTTATTTAATTATTTTTACTTAATTTGTTTTATAAATATTGTTTTAATATTTGAATTCCTTTATCAAATTTATAATAAACTTTTTACATTACTATTTATTTATTTTTTTTTGTACATTTTCTGCATTATATCTGATGTAACCTTTGAGCCATGAATATATTTAATGTAATTCCTTTATGTAACTTTCACTAATGGAATTAAAATTCCAATACATTATTTTTAATTGAAATACTTAGGGAATTATATTCGTTGTACGCTTTTGTGTATTTTATATTTGCCCACCATTATCAATATTTATATTCCATACAAATTAAAAGAAATTAATTTATGGGAAAATCAAAAATTATAACAACAACAATGTCAATAATCTGGTAATTATGGCAATTACTAACAACTAAAATCAATTACATTTCAATTAATGTGAATGTATGTACTTGTATGTATAATAATAATAATAATAATAATAAAAAATAAATTAATATAAATGTAAAACAAGAAATTCAATGAAAATACCAAAAAAAAAAACTAAATAAAAAATATATCAATATAAAAATAAAAATGCAATGTTGTTTAAAATTTTAAATGAATTTTAACTAAGTAAATGAAAATTCTATTTTATGGTAAGAAGATTAAATATTTATCCTCTTTTAAATATATTTACACATTTCTATACATATAAACATTTATTTATACATTAATTATATTAAACACAATTTATCAATGTTACGCTTCGTATTCTCCATACAAAACCATGTACATTTGTCCGGTCAAAACGGAAATACAAAAAAAAAACAAATAACTTAGACTAAAATTCAAGACGTTAATGTTAAATCATTTACAGAAGAAAAATTTCACATCTTCTTCTTCTAATTTCCTCTCTTTATCTGTTAGATTAAAGAATGTAACGGCATAATGTAATTGTGCTGTACATTATTTGAAAGATGTTAAATATGTTAAGTAAGAAAATTATATTTGGCTGGAGCTCCCACTTAAAAATATCACATTATTGCGATTTGAGGTTTCTTTCAGTTTTTCAGAAATTAAGAAACATAAAAATTTGTTATTATATTTTTTTTTTGCGTATTCCGATTTATATAATTTTCAGATATACATTGTAGACGAGTAACCTCTCTACTTGTGAAAAATTTCAGCTTTTTTTTTTTTTGTACTTTGGCAATAATAATAAAAAAAATCATAAAATTCTGCTTAAAAAATCAAAGTGCTCTCAGTTCTCTCAGTTGCTTTATCCGATGTGTCTTATAAACGATATAGCCCATTTTTGATATTAACTTGCCTGAATGAACTACCTACCAACTTTCTCCGCAATTTGAGCTTGATAGATATCTCTTTTCTTTGCCATCGGGAGAAGCTAAAGTTAATTCAGAAAGTGCCTCCACAGATACATAGACAGACAGACAGACATGGTTAAATTGATTCAGCATTTGATGCCTGTTAATATTGCATGTTATATGAAATTTGTAGAGTGACCGATGCTTCTTATTGAATGTTACAAATATAATTTCAAGTGCACTTTAATAAATAGAAAAAAATGTCACATTTAATCGGAATTGATTGTTAAATGTCTTTACAAGTAAAACTTCCATAAAATGAAAAATCATATGAAATGAAAAGAAAATTCTTAAGTTTCTTATATGAATAAATTATTTTAAAAAAATGATTCCATAAGGGTAAAATTTTGCTAGTAAGTTCAATTGTACCATTCAAAAATATTATTTTGAAATGATATTTTCTAGCAAATGTTCACAAATTTAAGGTTTCGTTCATCTAACAAATTAAGACTTCAGTTATATGAAAGTTATTTATGTTATCGTCCCATAATGCCTTAATCCCTTTCTTTAAATTTCATAAAAATATTGTTACAAATTTTTTATATAAAACTAAATGGACAATTTTTTACACATATACTTTATATTGAATGTTTAAAATGTTTCTGAATCGTTCGGAATAAGGCTTGCGTTTGAGAAAAACCAAGAGACGGCACGTTGGACAGATTTCGCAAATTTTTTAATTATCGAAATATTTTTTCTTTTCTATTTTCTGAAAATTCTTTGTCTAATTAAAACAAAAAAAGTTTTTTAGTAATAAAATTTACTAAAATTTTTTCGTAAAACCTAAACAACTAAAAATATAAAATATTATTTTTATTGCTAAAGAAAGAAATCCTTTTCCACTACATGACCTATAAAAATAATGCTGGCATTATCACCCAAAATAAAATATTAGAACTTTTTAAATTTGATAGTGCAATTTTTACTACTTTTACATTCCAGAGCTCTTTTATTATTTTAATCTTTGAGCACAGCAAAAAAAAAAAAAATGTAATAGCAAAGCCAATAATGTCACATGGAAATATTTATGGTGCAGAAAATGTAATGTCACATTAAAAATATTTTTGCATAAACATAAAAATGAATAATATTCATGTAATAGAACGTACTTATATTTCACATTATTTTGAAAAGTGAAAAGTGAAAAGTGAAAAGTGAAAAGTGATAGGTATAATGAATTTATGCAGACATAGGTAACACAACCGAGCAACTCAAAAGCACTTTCTGAATCAACTTTAGCTTTTCAGTCAAATTGTACCTTTCAAAAAAAAAAACTACCGCCCAACTGCGCAACATTCGAGTTATATTAATAAAATTTGGCCCAACCAAGGCAAGATGATATTTAAAATGGATAAAATTTGCAAAATTTTGATGAGACTTTTGATGAGACTGAACAATATTCGTTCATAAGATTTTGGGCATTTTCTTTTAAAGAAAGTTGGCAATTTTTGGTTTAAACTTTTTATGAACTTTGTATTCATATCAAAAAGCCACTTTGGTAGAAAATACTTCACAAGTTGGCCTCATGTAACTTTTGCATTTATTGTATTTTTCTAAAGTTTCGTATGGCTATGAATGAAAAATTTCTATGTAGGCACGTTTCCGCATTGCGGTTTCGTATGCGTATTAGACACAGAAGCAGAACTAAACAAAAACAAAGAAAGGATGTTTTTTTTTTATCTTTCTTGTTGGATTTTTTTTTTTTTGTGTTACATTTGACATACTTTGTACATCTTGTCGTCCTTACAATTATTGCACGTTTCAATTTTTTGTTAAATTTTTTCATTTTCATTCCATCTTTGTATCGTTTACTCACATTTTCGCTTAAGTTTTTTTCATTTGATTTTCTTGACAACTCTTTTAATTTAATTAGTTCATTCCACGCGCACATTAAAATGGTTTATTATTTTTCATTTTATTTCTATTTATTTTTACTAATTTTTTTGTTGCTCTCATTTTCTTGATATTTCTTTTAGAGTAAAATGAATTTTTCTTAAATGAATTTTTCTTAAATGAATTTTGTGCTATTTTTTATCTTTAATGCTTGGTAGCCATTCCATAGTTTTTCTCTATTTATTTTAATTACATTCAAATTATTCAATTTCCATGCTTTAATCAGACTTTTGTTTTTGCAATTACCTTGAAGATCCTTTCACCCATAATTGTTAAAATTGTTCACGATAAATTTATTAGTAATTTTTATGTCTTTCCTAAAGTAGTATTGCGAAAAGATCGTTGGCATTTAGACCTAGATGGTGGCATTAAGGTATAAATCGATTTACACGTCTTAAGTTTTGCCATTACCTTTAAGAAATTGAAGAAATTTTATTTACGAGCTATGTCATTTATAATTCATTAATGAATTTTAAAAGAGAAGTACTCAATCAAATACCAACATTCTCATTCAGTTCCAAAGACAGTAGTTAATTATAATTGGATTTAAATATTATACTTCAATGTCACGTTATTGTTTGGGTACGATTCTTTCATAATTTTTCTGGGTTTTCTGGATTTAACCATTGTCATATGAACTCAAGAAATGGATTTCAGAAATTAGGATGAATTTTTAAGAAACTTATTCGATATAAAAATGTCCTTCAATGTATATTAACAGTTAATTTTTTCTTCATTTCCTCTGATCGTTCTAGTCTAGACACAAACCATTTAAGAGAAGATTAAAGATGTATAAAAGATTGTTACTCTCTCGTCTTAATCGGCATAATATACATGAGAGTAAAAGTGAGTGAAAAGGAAAAAAGCAAGCAAAGCAAGAAAAGCAAATGAAATGCAATGATATTATAAATGAATGCAAGAGAGAATATTTTAAAATCTTATAACCTGTTTTGGAGAAATAAAATGTTTAGGTTATGAAAAGAGTAGGTAGATAGATAAAATTATAAATCGTTGTAGGTTTAGGCCAAGTTTTTGCAATAATTTCAATTTAGTATTGAAACAGCAACATGTCATATTAAAAGTGTTAACAGAAAAAGAAACCAAAAAAAAAAAAAACAGAGCAAATGTAAAAAGTATTGAAATGGAAGAAAACAAAATATAAAATAAACCTTTGGCGAATATTATGTCTCTATCACTCCCTTTCTCTCTCTCTCTCTCTCTCTCTCTCTCTCTCTTACACTCTTTCTATGGCTTTCTATGACATTCTAGTTCATTTGATAAAAGCAATAATTAAATTTTATTTATGTCAGAGAACTAGAAATTCTTTATTTACTTTTTTTAGACGAGAACAAAAATTTGTCAGAAAAATAAATTGAAAAAAAAGAAACAAATAAACAGAGTTAAGCCGTAAAAGGAAAACAATTGCAAAACCAAAACAAAAAAATAAGCAGAAAAAATAACAAAAAATAAAATTTAAATAATTAACATTGAATCATAAATGCAAATTTTAATGTGAGTGCTTGTGTGGGTGAATTAGAGATATAAGAGTTTTCAGTGTTTTATAAACACATTTCTATAATAAGAAATCTCAATAATATTATGTTTGGAAAACAAAAAAAATATTTTTATAGAAAAATATTAAATGAATCATTTAAAAAGTGCAAAAATAGAAAATGAAAACGTTTTGTGCTTACATTCTTCTTAAAATGTACTTCATTTAAAAGTATAACTTTCAATCATGCAAACGTGCCAATCGTCGTTTACGTGCCGCATTTTATTATTATTATTGTTATTGCTTGTTATTGCATTCAATCAACTTAATACCTAAAATCGTTCATTTATTTAATTTTCGTTTATTTACCTTCTTTTTTCTTTAGTTATTTGCTTTTTAGTTGTTGCTGTTTTCTACTCAATTCATATTGAGCGCGATATTCACACCCATTACAAAAAAAAAAAAAAAAGAAAACAAAACAACTTGAATAACAATAACAACAACATCAACAACAATAACGATGATTATGGGATGGCGATTACGATAAAATTCCAAGCCGAACATTTGTGTAATGCATTTAATCGTTATTTTTAGATGAATTACGTGAGCGTGTTGTATCAAAACAGCAAGCAAAAGTAATAGCAGTAACAACAAATAAAGTGAATAACGTAAATAAGAAGAAGAAATGATTTAAATAATCATAAATTCAAACAATAAATTAATTGAATGAATTATAACGAATAAAAAAATTATTAACAAAAAAAAAATTAATACAAAATGCAATAAATATTTCAAATGTTTAGTCGGCTGTAAAAATTTTGTTAAAAATGTAATGTAAAATTAAAATTTAAAAATAAACGTAACGAGAGCAGAAAACAAAAAAAAATATATTTGAGAAAATAATCGGGAAAAGACTTTCTTCGGTGAAGACCTTTGTGTATAACAAAAAAAAAAACCAAAAAAAAAAACAAAGAAATAAACACAAAGAGTAACAACAACAACAACAACAACAGTAAGAACAACATAGACGAAAATAGCAATTGTAAACACGCAAACACAAACATAAACACCAACATACAAATGCGAAAAATTTAAAAGTAAGTTTATGAATTCATATTGTGCGGTCAATGTTCTTTCTTTCTTTGCCTCTCGCTCACTTTATCGACATTTTTTTTTTCAATAAGAATATTGTGTTATATATATATATATATATATATATATATATATATATATATATATATATATATGTGTGTGTGTGTGTGTGTGTGTCCAAATGTATAATATAACATTTCTTGATATGACTAATTTGATTTAATGTATAAATGGGTGCCGCAAATTGAATATGCTAAATCATTTATTTATTTCTATAGAATACAAAATATAATAATTTATTAAAAAATTTCGTAACATCGAAAGATGTTGGTCTCAAAGCAATTAATATGCAAATTTCTATAGAGATTTAAATTATCTCTCTATTGTAAATCCAACATTTATGCAATTTTGCCTCAATAGAATCGAAAATTATTGAGAAAAGAGTTCAGCAGCCTGCAGGATCTAACCATCCTTTAAAACCCAACTGAAAATGGCAAATAACGAAACGTTTTTTGTTACAATTGTGATCCAGATAGAGGGTTGCATTTTGAAAAATATTGAATCATTTCATTACACTTAACAGACATTTTCGACAGTTTGTTAGACTATCAGATGAAATGGTCTAAGTTATTTTAAGTATCGATCTCGATACATTATTTCTTTTGAATGCTTTTTATAAGATTTTAAACTTGTACAGAAGAAATTTTTTTATCTTCCAAAATATTACCCCAAACTTATGACATTGTGGATTTGAATGAAAGATTCAAACAATGGACATTCAAAGGTCCATCCAAATTTTTTAACAACATTTCATAAAAGAAAAGTATTGACTTTGTTTTAGGTCAATAGATTGAGATAATTTTGTTAAGTAATGAAAATTTGTAATATAGGAATTCAAAATCCAAGTGAGTTTTGAAATGGATGAATTGTATCATGGACTCATGTTTTCATTGAAATTAGAAATGAATTTGGGAGCCCCGCCTGTGGATTTTTAAGACTTATCAGAAAAAATTCCACTTCTAAAAATTATGTATCAAGGCATTTTAATTATCTTGAGTACTTTTAAATCATCTTCTCTTGGTTTCTGCAAATTATTGTTAATATCAATAATACAAACATCAAACATTAAATTATTTCAAATTTGATACAATTAAATCTGCTTTGGATTAGTAATCAAAAACTATGTCAAGGTATTTTTACGATTTTTAAGTTTTATAATATTTGTTACGTAATCATTAATATTAATTAGATTAAATGAATTAAAGTTGAAAGAATACTAAAAGGAGATACACCAACAACCGATAAATTCATGAAGTTGCTAGAAAAGCAAAAGAGATAAATAACAATTATACACCAACGCTACGTAGAGCACAGTACAGAATAACAACAAACATAATAAATGAAATGCATAAAAACTGAGCAATATAATAAAAAAAAAAAAAAAAATCAAATAAAAAAAATGCGAATTTTTTATTTTTATTCATTATGCATGAAGCTTAAAAGCAAATAAAATGAAATAAATATGAAAATAATAAAATGAAGTGAAATGAAATAAATAAAAATAAAAATGAAAAAAAATATGTATGAAGCACAACCAACACAATTCTGAAATATGCACATTAAAATAATATTAATAAATAGATTAAGAAAAAAAAAATTGTAATCAAGAGGAGTCAGCTAATAAATACCCTACATTAAAAATTCTAAAAACTCAAGAAGAATAAAAAAAAAAACGTTAAGAAAGGAAATTCATAGTTAGTCATAGAAGAAATCTTGAGGTATTTTATAGGGGTAGATTTGATATAAAAAAAAAAAATGCACGTATTCATAGAAGATTTTCGCAACACAAAAGGAATAATTCAAGAATTTTAAATTATTGGCCATCTAATACATTTTGAATAGGTCAGAATATATCAAGCGTCTTTAAAGTTTTTCAAGAGATTCTAATATAAAATTCCTAAGGAATTTTTAATGCAAAATCTAAGATATTTCAAAAAAAATATCTTGAAAAAAATGTCACCATTAGTTTGATAAGTCAAATAGTTAAATGGCCATAAAAATTATAGTCCATGTGTAATAAATTTTTCTTAAATGTTACATGACACAGCTACGCCTAAACTTATTTCATTGTTATCCAAGTTGTTGGTTATTAAAGAAATATTTCCACTGGCTTATGATATATGAAATGAGAGATTAGATCATACTTATCTTCGTGCGGTTGCTGTTTTTTATTGAAATTGCACATCATAATCTGCCATAATATGCGTTATGATATAATTGCAGTTACGCAGTTAATAAAAATTATTGAGTTTCTGTTTATGTTTTTTATTGTTTTCTTTTTTTTTTGCTTTATTAATGTACTTTTATATATTTTCTTCTTATTGCTTTTCATTTTCTTTTAACCTTCATCTGAGCAAAACCAAAATGAAAATAAAAATAAAACAAAAAAATTCTTCATGTGGAAAAGTTAAAAAATTTCAACAAAATCGTTTTATAAATTAGGATCAAGCAAATTGCTTAATTTCTTTATATAGAATTAAATTTTTATAAAAAAGTTAGAAGGTGAAATGATTTGAAATGAACAATAAGCAAAAAAAAATTTATAAAATTGCCACTTTTTGCTCCATTAAATGGTTTTTTATTTGTAAGATTTTATGTAGCTGCTAAAAGCAGCTACGTAGCTTACATTTGATTTGATTAGATTAAATGTAAGAAGGCATCTTCTGATATAGAACTAGAACTAGATATATAAGCGTTTCGAAGGCTCTTTATAAACTTCTATAAAATAATGCATTTATAACGTAGACCCCAAAATACTTTATAGTACAAATTGTGTAAGGTGTATACTGTTAATAACATTAATCAAATTGATATTTTCATTTAGCATTAAATAAAACAACAACAACAAATAATAATAATAATAATAATAATAATAATAATAATAATAATAATAATGATACGGTGAGGAAAATCATTCAAACTGGCTATTAAGTGATTACTCTTTGTATCAAATTGGTTAGTTCTAGTTGTGTGGCCACAAACAACTTATTTAGTGTAATTATATAACAAATACAATATGAAAAAAAGATGAAATTCAAATGGAATAAATACAAATGTAAGAACTGAATAAAAAACTAAAGAATTCTTTAAGAGTCGACTCTCAAATTATTTTCCAACTTTCAGCTCGAAAATACTTTACTTTAAATTAGCTTAGGAGTGAATTTTTTCAAATGCCTTGTAATCGAATTTATTTATTTATTATTATTTATTGAAAGTTTAATTTTTGCTCGAATGTTTACAAAGGAGTAGGAACTTACACCTAAATCAATTCATACATGTCCCATGGAGTTAATTCTTTAGTATATAAACAATCATTGTATGAATAAAAACAGAGAGTTATATTGAAGCATGGTAACTCAAACGTTAAAACTTTAAATTACAATCGAATCTGAATTAATTAATGAAATTAAATAACTTAGCTTATATTTACTTATTGAAAATATATTTTCATGCAAACTTAACAGATTCGCTGGTATAAAATGTAAAATGCTACAAAAAAATGTTTCAAGACTAAACTTTAGTTACTTAATAAAAAAAAGCTTTTTGTTTTTGTTTCATACTTATGCAAAAAATTGTATGTACAGATACTAATTAAAATATAAAATGTTAAACGTTAGATAAAAGGAAATGAACGAATAAAAATTGTATTAAATAAAATAAAAGAGAAAGTCAAAAATCATAGGAAATTTTTCACACCTTATTTACTTATACCACTATTTATCATTCATTTATTAATGTCTTCATTATCAATTGTGTAAATTTAATTTAATTAAAGTGCTTGGCTTTGGCATATTTTCACAACCATCAAAGACGCAAAGAAGCATAAATAAAAATAAACTAAAACAATTTTACACGTTTGATGTTTGATATAGTTTATAATCTCAATGTGAGTGCGCTTGCATGATTTATATTAATCTCATGGTACACTTAATTAAGCGCCTTAATTAAGATGCCTTTTGTTGAAGGTATTCAGCATTTCAGATGAATTTATTTTGAGCACAGATATCTTCTATTCATCTTGTAATCTATCGGCTTGCATAAATGGATTAAGAATTTGATTATAATCAATGTACATCATAAGTCCAGTGTTAATACTGAAATGAAGTGCTGCAGTAGTAGAAGCAAACATTGATCATAAAATGTCAGTACTACGTTGAGATAATGCTGCCAGGTTTGAGATTTGAGGTTTGAAGTTTTAAGAAATTTACTCAATTTCCTCAAACTTTTGCTGCCAGGATTGAGGTTTCAAGTATGAAGTTTGAGGTTTAAGGTTTTAAAAAATTTACTTAATTTCCTCAAACTTTTGCCATGTCACAAAATACATGACATTTCTTTGTATCAAAATTTATATCAATTTTGCTAGATCTATCGTATTAGACGTATACATGTCTGTCTGTATTTCTGATCATCAAAGTTACGGTATTGACCTTAAGTTTGATAGAAATATTAATACTTTCTACTCTTAGCATGGTATAGAAGTTCGTTCAAGGCATGTAAACGCTCCCCAAACAAAATCTATCGCTCTTTTTAAAGCAGATATTTCCTGGTTGTTGTCTTCTTTTGGTATATTGCAAAACAAAATAAAAGGCGCTTACATGACTTATATTGACACAACTCATCCGTTAATTCCAACTCACGTGATGTAGATGTGATATATCTTAGAAAATTCTACGGCATGTGGTTGGTTCTTAATTCGTATTTGTTATGTATCTTCTGACCCAAATAAAAGTCCATGTCAATTTAATTTCAGCTTTGACTTCTAGAAAAGTTTTTTTCTATTTTTCTAAAATTCATTGTCAAAGAAGCAAAAAGGAAAAGAAAGAAACCAAGAATCAGATAACACTTATCACTTATCAAGCATCATACAGACAGACAGACCTTCATGTCTGTTTATGTATTGTATGAATGAAATTTAACAAATTTTTGTGAAAAATCATGACAATTTAGAGATGTACATGATTTGTTAAGTGTCAAACCATTTTGTAACGATTGCATTCTGCATGCATTCATTAAAATGTATAAATTCTGTTTAAGCTTTCAAAAAATGCCAGCCTTATACTTCTAACATAACAAATAAGGAAAGAAAAAAACTAAAACGATTAAGAAGAAGAAATTCTAACGTAATGCGTTTATTATTTCTTTCTTTCGTTTATATGTGAAATGTTATGTAATAAATTAATACATATGCAAATACTTTATGTTTGCTGCATTCATATGAAGTTAATTGAATGGATTTTTTAATGTGTGTGATTAAATAAATATATGAATGGATTTGCATGTGCATGCATGTCACATTGGAAATAGAAATACCCTAAGGCCTTTAACTCTAATACTTACATAAACATTATACATAACGGTTTATAATAAATATATATAAGCTTTTGCTTTGTGCTTTGCTTTGCTTTGCTTTGCTTTTTGTCTCTTTTTGTTTGTTTTGTCTTTTTTTAGCATTCGTTTGCACAAATTTACCGTAAAATGTATGGTATGGTATCTTTCTAACGATCAAACTACATCTGTTGGATTATTATAATAGAAGGCATTGAGGCAAATAGAATTTTTTAGCAGATTTTTATAGAATCTTAGACAATAAATTATGATTAGTCAATAAACTAGTTTGAATATTTTAATTAAATAACATCGGGCATTCAAAAAGGCAAAGGATACATAAATGCATTAGCTCAGCCGTGTTATCATTCTGTATTTGTTTTTTTTTTTTTTTTTTTTTTTGGGTATTTAACACTCTTCAAATGGCCACAATTTAAGAAAACCGAAAACATTTTATAGGTAGAATTCAGATTAACGCACAAACTAGTTTTAATATTTACATTCAACTTACTCGGCAGTTTAAGATAACACTTCAGTTTCCTTAGAGAACATTTATTACGTCACAATCATACTATGATTCTATATTTGTTAGCATTTATCAATACCCCAACTCGTTCGATTTGGTAAAAGCCAAGAAAAGAATATTATCACTTACATTAAAAATATTGTTTTGAGACTTTAGAGCCAGCCCTTTCCAATTTTATACGCTGCTAACCTTAAAGTATATTGCGATGCTAGAAATACTTTTAGAAATGCTCGTTGTTACTCGTAGTGAAAAAGATGTACATTCATAAAAAAATTGTTGATTTTCTCCACTAGATTTTCACAAAGAAAACTACTGTTGCCTTTATTTGGATTTACTACTGCTTAGAGTAATAGATTCATTTTAAGTTTCTTCAATTTAAATTGAAATATTTCCATTTTATTTTAAATGTAATTAATAAAGCTCGTTGCAAATTCTAGAATATTCCACACATAATTTTTTTAATATGATTAATAATGCATTTGAAATGCAAATTGAGATTCAAATTGAAATTTATGATGGTTGTGAGAAGACGATAACAAGAAAGAGACATGAAAGTTGAGACCATAAATTTATATACGCACTTATTGTTATTTGTACATATATTAGCCATATGTACAAAGTCAAAAGCAATAGCAATTAATAGAAACGTATTAATATCGTGTAGATTAATTTCCATATTAATTCTATTCATTTCATTAAAGCTTCATCTCAATTTCCATTGATTCAAATTAAAATTTTGATACATTGATGCATTTAAATTAGAAATTTCTTCTGCTTTCTAGTAGAAACATTAAAATGCACTAAACACTAAACAAAGTATCAAATTCAATATATGTGAATCTTTATGTAGATACATATTTAGATATTATTATTAACTAAAGATGTTAATGTTGTTGTTGTTGTTATTGTTGTTATGTACTCTACCTATTTCGATGCGACACTACCAGCATTTTTGCGTGTTGCATTTGATATTTTGTGGTTTTATGGGGTAATGTCAAGTTTAAAGCGTGACTAAAAGTTGTCTTAGTCGTTGTTCATTATATTTCCATATACAAATATACCAAGAAAAATGAGTGAGGTCAAATCTTAGATACCCACCATTCAGATACTATGATATTTTTAATCAAAAACTGTTTCAGTTATTTAAACGTAATTAGAAAGCGTAAAAATAAAAAGAATGAAAATTTGGTATTGTGTTATTTCGTGTAGGCATGCCCGATTGCTATAATTATTGGACAGACCTTGAACACCAATGGCCGACCTACTTGTACAATCTCCAATCCAATTCAAAAATCTCTAAATTTTGTTTTAAAAAACCAGAATAATTCAAAATTTACGTTGCACTATGGACGTGTCCTTGGACGGTTTTGTCCATTTACAATATCAATCTGCCTACAAGAACTTTTAATACTCCTAATGAATTGCAACCGATATCTCTTTTTTTTGCGGCCAAAAGAATGTTAACAACACACGGATAGACGTACAGACAGACAGGTAATCTCTAAATCCATTCAAAATATCATGATGATTTGTAGCATTTCTTACGGTATTTTTTGAATGTTTCCAACAAGATGACAATATGAATACACCACCAACCAGTGAATGGTGAATATAAAATATTTATATATATATATGTATAAATATATTCATGTATATGGATATAAAAACCACACAATAATCACATAACGGCAACAATATATTCATAGCTCTCCCTCTCTCCCTCTCTTCCTCTCTCTCTATATATAAACATATTATTCATTAATTATTATAATCGTAAATAATGCAACTCTGTATAATAAGCATTATACCTTTACAGATTGACAGATATTTAAGTACTGAAATGTAAAATATTTGTATTTTAGAGGTATTTTAGAGGGTTTTTGTTTTCATTTTTGTTTTATTTTTATTAAATATTAAGTTAAGTGTTAAGGCAATAGCTGATTATTTTTTATAATAATAATATTTCAAAACATTCTTAGACTAACGTTTGAAGGCATCAATCTAAATTAATGTTAATACAATAAATTTTATGAAAATTACAACGAAATTCGTAATAATCTAGTTAGATATTTTTTGATGTATTTTTTGAAGATATTTTCAAATACAGTATTTTGCCATTGAACATCTGCAATTATATGCAATTAAAATATATTGAGTTGTTTAAAAAGTTTTTTTTTTTGTTGTTTTTTAAACTGTTTGTTTAAGATGATCTAATTGTTTTGTCAGTCTTTCTAGCAGTAACGGGTTACTTCACTTTTATGTTGTTTTATATTTTACGAACTACAAGAAATTCAGAATTATTAAAAATGTTAGATATAGAAAATAACTCGTTCAATTTTACTCCTTTTTGCATGTGAGCATCTACCTGATACGTAAGAGCTTAATTGCATGGCATACAAGGCATAATTTTTGCACTCTGCACTTCGGTGAAAAGTGAATTCTTTCTATAACTCCTTAATCAAGTTTCTACCACAACTTATGTCAATTATTCATTTTTTCAATAAAAAAAAAAAGGAAGGGATAAGAATTTGTCTTTGATATGACCACAATTACAATCATTATGAAGCCAACTTTAATATCTCCAAAGGAGCTTAAAAATGATGATTCCGCGACACCAAATTAAATCATTAAGCTGTTCATTTTTTCCAAATTCTTCTATTTGAATGAATCTTTAAATATTTTCATATTTCAAAAGTGTTCGTAGGGCCTACAAGAACTGTGAACTGCAAAGTGTGAACAAGTTATTAAATTAACTTAAATCACTCCACTTATTCACGATTTATAACGACAAATTAATAACTTTTGTTTTATGAATAATGAAGGATATTTTCATAAGTCAATTTGGAGGATTTGTTGTCAACAAATCTCTGTCAACTATCTCAAAAATTTTGACAACTATAAATAATATCTCTGATTGTAAAAGAAGAACCAAAAAAACAAAATGAAAAAAAATTGAAATGCCCATAATAAACTAAATTAATTAA
This sequence comes from Melophagus ovinus, assembly GCA_023089585.1. Classification (NCBI taxonomy): domain Eukaryota; kingdom Metazoa; phylum Arthropoda; class Insecta; order Diptera; family Hippoboscidae; genus Melophagus; species Melophagus ovinus. The sequence continues at coordinate 1,719,409 of JAKKIB010000185.1, read as the reverse complement.
ATTTAACTGAATTCCAGTTAAATAAAAATAACTTGAATATCTTTGCACTTTTAAAATATTTACAAGGTGAATACCATACAAATGAACCGGCCAACTAACAATTCAATCAGCCATTACAACCTTGAAGTATTTTAAGTATTAATAAAAATTTGAATGCAAAATTAAGATGTAAATAAATAATTTTATTTATCGCTATAGCGATAATTGAAACAACTATTTTGAATACACTTTTACAGTGGTCAAAATATCTACATACAACACACGTGGCATAAGATTAAAAATTTTCATAAAAAATGCAAAAGATTATAAAAAAAAATTTTTTTGTTTAAGAAAAATTACTTCAAAGGCCTTAACTCAGTTATTGTTAGTTAAAATATTTTGTTAAAAAAAATGTAATAAGATTTATTTATGAAATATCTGAAATTATTTTGTCATAAATGGAACTAATTTTATTGCAAAAAGTCAGGAAAATTCTTAAGTTTTTAAATTTGATTTCATTGAAAAAATCAATAGAAAATTTATCATTTAAAAAAAAATACTTTGACGCTATTAAATGAGTAAACTTTCATTTGTACGAGGGCCGCTTTTATAATTGAAAATTTCTTAAAGTACTTAACTCATTTAATACTTAATGTTAATAATATTAATTCTAGCAATGTAAAAATTATAAATTAATTTAAAAAGTTTGTTAAAAAGTTAAATGTAAATGATCTACATCGATTATTTCTTTAAGAGATTTGAGAAAGATTTATAAATTCAAGGAAAATTCAAAGATTTTTAAAAGCTTTGCTTTTTTTTTTGTCACTTTTAAAAACGCCTTACGCTTAGACAGTTGGACAGTTGGACAATTGGACAGTTGAACAGTTTTTGTAAACCTATTAATATTGGGATCTTGAATAAGTTCTCGCTGGTTTTTTTTTTTTTTTTTTGCAAAATTTTAAAAACATTTGGCTCAACTAGTTTTCATGCTTTTTCCAAGTTCTGCTGGCATCTGATATTGGTCGTGTTGAAGTAATTCTTCCAACTTTTTAACTTTAAATTTTTTGAATGCACTGAAACCTTCTTTATACTTAACTTCAACTACTAGACAATGTACTTAGTATCTGACAGAGAATTATTACCCATAAATTTGCTTGGCTTGTAGATTCCTTTTAAATAAAAGTGGGCAATTAAATTCCCGGCAAATATACTTTACTTGGTACAAAAGTAGACACTTTCAGTAGTAATGAAAAACTGCTTTCTTTACACTAAAGTGAACTATGGCAGATTAAGCTACAACACAAAATTTCATGCTACGGAGCAATGCCATGGCCATATTTAAATCATTTAAATAAATAAATTAATTAATTATTATTATTTTATTTAAATTTTGTTTTTTATTGAAAAATCAGTAGAATTGTAATTCCTTAAACACTTTATGAAGAAATGTACCTTTTGCTTGCCCAACCAAACTTCTAAATATTTTTGCTTCTTCTAGAATTTTTTGATAAAAAAAAAAAAAAAACTTTTGCCATTGGAAATTGCAAAATTCTTCCATACAACAAACAAATTTAATTGATTCATTGGATTAATAAGCAATTTAAGTTCAAGTGATTGTCCAAACGAATTAAATATGTTTCATATTAAGATCAATATAATTGATAAAATGGTATAAAACATGAGAGAAAGAAATTGAAAGAAATAGATGAAAAAGTCAAGGGAAAAGCGTAAAGCATATATTTATGAATGGCACAAAAAAAAAAAAAACAAAAACTTTGTCAGACGATTTTATTAAGCATTTCAATAATTGAAACTTATTTCTTGTTTCATTTTATTTTGTTTTTTTTTTTTTTTACTTAATTCATGTTTTATCATAAATAAAAATAGCAACAAAAATAGCACCATTATCAACATCATCATCATTATCATTATCATGAATAGTAACAGTAACAACAACAACAACAACAATAATAATAATAATAATAAAAATCAAACAAATTGCTTTTTATTAACAACTTTGAAGTTAATAGAGATGCTGCTGCTGCTGCTGCTGCTGCTGCTGCTGCTGCTGCTGTTAAATGCTAATAACGTGTGCGTTCGCTGATGATAATCATGATTACAATGCGGTTGTTCTGTTGCCGCTGCTCTTACTGCTGTCTTACTGCTCTTACAATTGCTACTCATATTGCTTTGTGGAAGTGGAAGTGTGGTATGATTTCATGACATCATGTTGATTTAATGATAATTTATCATTTATTAATTTTTTTTTTTTTATATGGATGTTTCAACTTTACCGTTTACCGGATTAAATGAATGATTGCTATAATTGTTATAACAACAATAACAACAACCACAACAGCAGCAGCAGCAGCAGCAGCAACAGCAACAAAACATGCCTGCAATTTTTGTTGCAATAAAAATAAGCAGAATGTTATTTCGTTTATTTGATATTTTCCTTTTTATTTTAATTACGCTGCTCTATGCTCGTTTTCATTTTAATAGATAAATATTGAAATTTTATTTAGTTTTATGGAAAATTGCACAAATAATAGCAAATTATTGGCAAATATTTGCATATACATTTTTTTTTTATTTATTTTTTTTTTTTACATTGAAAATTTATTATCATTTATTTTCATTAAATGCAAATTAAAAACAAGTGGCTATAGCCAAAATATTGATTACCCACCAATTACGTATTAAAATGTTACTATTCAAAACTTGTTTCAGTTTTTCAAAAACAAAAACAAAAACAAAAATAAAAATAAAAATTAAAAGTAAAGAAAATGCCTAAAAATTGAAAAAATTGAAAAATTTGGTTTTCTATAACTTTGAGTAGGCGTGGCCGATTTGTATCTTTTTTCAATTTTTAGTAACATTTACTTTTTGCAAGTAATAACCAAAAAGCCCTTACATTTTACTTTAGAAAACTGAGGTCTTCTCAATTTATGTTTCCCAGTGGCCAATAACTTTAAACGATTTTGGCCATTTTCAATACCAATCTACCTATAAACAATTTGAATATTTCAGCTAAAATTTCATTTTGGTATCTCTTCTTATGCGATGAGCAAAATGTTAACACTACACCGAACAAAAACCGAACAACCGGTCAGATGAACAGAAAAACAGAACCTGATTCAGAGTTTAATTCTAATCTCCGATACTTTCTTTTGTTTGTTACATATTTAATTACAAAATGATTATACCACCATCTTCTGGATGGTGGATATAAAAACAAAAAAAAAAAAAACGCTAGAACAACAACAAAAAACCAAATATATAACAAATGTCATTAAATTGAATGATTCTCACCAAGCTCCATCTTATTGATGATTGATAATAATGATAATGGATTATTGTAATTATATTGTTCATTATAATTCAATTGAAATCAAATGAAATCAAATCTAATATGATAATTTAAGTGTAAGATATAAAAAAAATTTCATAATTTGTAATGTGAATGAAGGCAGCTTGAGAGCTTGAGAGCTTGAGAGCTTGAGAGTGAACTTAAAATTTGCATTTATGGTTCATTTTTTTTTGTTGTTTATTTATATTTTTATATTTTTATATAAATATAAAAAGGCGTGCGCATTTGTAATAAAAAATGATATGAATGAATGAATAACAAATCAATTACAGTGATCAGAATTTGAAAATATAAAAGGTAAATACGAAACTTTAGAATTTTAAAAACTTTGATCTGCTTTTTGAAAATTTCAATGGAAGAAGTTAAGAAAAACTCTAAAAAAATTAATTGAGATAAAGTTTAAGAGTTCAATTTTGTATCGTTTAATATACAGTTCCATATTTTTTTAACGATTTTATTTAGAGAATAAGCCAAATTGTAAATATTATTGCACTTCAAAAAATATAAATAAAAATTGTACGTTTCGAATGAAATTGCTAAGCAGTTCAACTTTAGTTTAGAAATATTTTTATAATAAACTTTATTAAAATAAAACCCAAACTTAAACAGATGGACAGACCATTTTAAATGTATTTAAAAAATTCTTCCAAATAATTCAATTTAATCAAAGATTCGTGTCTGTCATTCTAAAAAAAAGGGTTTATATGAATTTGCTCCTAATGTCTTTTATCATAAGTGCTACAAAGTGTAATCATATGACTTAAATTAAATGGAATCCATACATTTAGTTATTTGTGTGTAACACACATACATTTTCCAGCTTACAAATAGAAACCATTCGAATATGAAATGCCGTGTACTTTTGCTTAGTTTTGTTTATTCTTAAGTTTAAGGTTTTGTGCAATTTCATCGGTTTTGTTGTTAAGAATTTTAGATTAATTTTCTTTAATAGCAGTTGTAGTAGTAGTAGTAGGCGTGGCTCACATCCCTAAAGATTCCTGTAAAGATTTAAGTTAATGGCATCATAGGAAATATTTATTCCTGAACGATTGAATCTCTATAAAAAAAAAAAAATTTATCATTTTTTATGCGTGCATATAAAAATGATAAAATATGCTTATGCTGTGCTAAGTTGTGCTAATATTGTAATCACCATTATAATCCTTATTTTTATATTATGGTGATAATAATTATGCTAATAATAATGATAATAATGATTATATTTATAATGATTTTGGTGAATACGAATGCGTATGTCATGCGATATTTTATTGGTTGCATGGTTATTTATGTTTCCAATAAGCATCTGTGCACATTAACTCAATACAACTACTACATATAATAGTAATAATACGATTACAATTGTTGTTGCTATTATTGAGATTGTATTTTTAGTATTATTATGATTTTTGGATTTCTTTATTCTATTTATTTAGTTATCCTCATAGAAATGGAAAAATCTATCTATCTAATCGAATATTTATATAAAGGTATTTACATACATGTGTGTGCGTGTGTCATAGGATATTTATGTGATTTAGAGTCAACACTGAGAGAATGTCTCTTAAACCATACAAAAAAAAAAAAAACATGCAATGATAATATTTATCTATCTAAATAACAGCAGCAGCGCAGGCATATTGCAAAAGTTATGCAAAATGCAAAATGCAAAAAAGAAAAGTAAGCAATAAATAAAATAAAGGAAAATACGAAAAAAAGGGGAAAAAAATTAAAAAAGAAGTAAAAAAAAAAGCATTATGTTAAAAGTGCAGCGTGGGAAACAATCTCAAAAGCAAAAGCAACAACAACAACAACAACAACAACAACAACAACAACAACAACAACAAAACAAAAACAGTAGCAGTAGCAGCAAGAAGAAGAAGAAGAAGAAGAAGAAGAAGAAGAAGAAGAAGGGGAAAAAAACAGCACACAATAAGAAACCAACGAACAACGACATAACATAAAACATACAACAGCTGCAATCACAGTTAAACTAAACTGTGACTGCTTACTGTTTTAGTTAGCATTAACACCGTGCATACACATAATTACACAATACACACACACACACACCCATATGCATATATAAATATATAAATATGTTTTGCCCCATAAGCTTTTTACAAGATTTCTATTTTCTTTAAAAATGGTGTTAGAAAAAAGGAGATAGGAATAGTGGGCTAGATAGACAAAGAGGGCAATACGTATGAAATTCAAACAGCTGTGTGATACTTGCGATAACTCTTAATGTAATTTTTATTTTTTTTTTTTATTTTTTATTTTTACTTCTACATAACATTTATATAAAATTTTTCATTTGTTTTTTGCTTTATTATGGCTTCACCGCAAACTGAAGTGAGAAAGAAACAAAGTGCTAACGATATTTAGTGTGATATTTTGAATGAAAGGCAGAGGGTAAGAAAGGGAAATTCATATAGAAATAATAAAATAAAATCACAATAATATTAAAAAGCAATATGTATATTTCTAATGCGTATAAATAGTTGAACAAGTAATGAAAGAGAAGAAATGAAAATGAAGAAGAAGAAGAATGATAAAGAAAAATTAAAGAGAAAACTAAATGAGCGAATGTCTTGCTTTCTTTTGTTTCGATCCCTTTGTTTACATTTTTTTAATCATTTTTGAAAAAATTTTACCTCTAAGAACTAAGAAATCTACACAGGCAATTATTTTATGTGTTTTATTTGAAAGAATGAGATATAATGAAATAAAGTAAGAATCGGTTGTCCAGGCATTTTATGACCGTACCTCGCTATTACAATTACAACGACAAAATGAAAGAAAGTTAATTTAAGGAAAAGTGACATAAGAAATTAAAGGATTAACAACGATCATACAAAACACCATAAAAATTCAGAACTTAGTTATTTTCTTTTTCTTTTAAAGAAGTAACTTAAAACATTGATTTCTCTAGACGTTCTTAAAGAAAAAAATGTAATTCTTTAAAGTGTTAATTTTTCTTGCGATTTTTATATTTTTATGCCAATAAATAAGTTAAAATTGTTTTTTTTTTATTGTTACATATAAGATTATAAATTTATTTACATTTTAAGCATAAACATTGAATAAATTTTTCAAAAAAAAAAAAATTTTTAACTTCATAGTCTAATAAAAATGTAATTGCATTATTTTGGTGACTTTGAAAGTCGCTTTCATTTAATATATTTTATATTTTAAATGATTTAGGTTAGAACAATTAAACTAACGGTATTTCACTGATATTAAATAAGTGATGCATGTATATATGTACATAAACAAACACACATACATAATAATACAGTTTATGAATTCGCAATAATAAATTTAGCTTAAGTCTTCACTTGTTGTTTTCCTATTGCAATCATTCTCTTTAATGTAGATTATTATTTGTATGATTATTATGAGAAAGTTGTTATTGTTGTACAGTTAATAAAATTCAAGTAAAATCTAATAAATTCTAAAATCTAAAATTAATAGAATTTCGAATAAATATCTGACATAGATATTAGAAAATGGAAAAATTCGTAAAATTTTTTGTATGCTAAAAATTTACTCAAAATGGTCTTAATTCAAAATAGAATTGATTTGCCATGTGAAGTCGCATAAGCTCCATAGGATTCTGCGAACGCCTAACAAAATATAACTTTTAATATATATCAATGTTAAAAGCTCTGTTTATGTATTGGAGAGGACAATCATTTGTAATATAAATTTCCAAAAAATCCATTTATAAAAAGACTTACCATGCAACCACTCATTTAAATTTCTTAAAGTTTATTGGCATTTGCTAGAGCCTCAATCGGTGCGCAAAATTCATATTTATTTATTTATTTATTAAGCAAATCGATCTACTTGCAGCTGACTTAATTAATATAAATTCCTTTCTATAGTAGCAATTTTCTTATTATGAAATTTATTACATTTGCTTATTTTTATTATTATTATTATAATTATTATCACGATAATTGTAGTCTTTAGATAAACAGATATATAATAACGCATTATTATTACTATTATTATATGGCAATATTTATTAATTAGAATTAAATAAAGAAGTAAAAACGGTAGAACAGCAAAAAACGCTAAAAAGAAATAAGAGAGAAAAATTCATCAGATAAATAAATAAATAAATAAATAAACTAATTCCAAATTCTGTGAATTCATGTTATAAAACATTCAATCCATACTTTATGAGTCTGCTAATGTGTGTTTGTGCATGTATTAAATCGCATGGAAAATCATTTCATGTTTATTGAGATAATTTCTGATGTATTGAATTTCTGAATTTCTGAGAAGTTGAATAATTATTATACGGTGGCTTTGATGATCCATGGAGTAATATTTGCTATTGACAAAGTTTATTCAAATGTTGAGTGATTTCTCGAAAAAGGAAACCTTTCTTTTAGACGTAAAACTCGTGGCCAATGGCCAATATCCAACTTGCTTCGCAATATATCGATCCGGTGAATTTTGATAAGATTTTTCTTTTGAGAAAAATATAACTGGCGTTCAAGTAAGAAATTCTCTCTACATAGAGAAGACGTAAAGAACTTTGGAAGGCTCATAAAAACTATTAAATGATGCGAGAAGAGGATTGAAAAAAAGTTGTAGTCCTCTAATTGGGACATTTAAGTCACCTTAAGAGAAAAATCATCATTCAGTTTCACACGAATTTCAAAAAACACAAAAAAAAAATACCAAATGATTTTTTGAGCGACCCAATATTACACATACATTTTGTATTAATACGCATATATTATTATTCAATAGAGTTCAGTATAAAATTCCAATAATATCAAATCAAATCAACTGGTGTTACACAATTGTTTGATTTTAATTTTTGTGTTTTCTTTGTTTCCATTTCAACTCATTTTGTCAGGGGTTTTCGTTGTTGTTATTGTTGTTATTATTGCTTTATTAAAAACTTGATGTTGTTATGAAAAAATGGTTTAACAAAAATAAGTACAATAACTAAATAGAAAAAAAAAAGCGTCACAACGCAACACCGATTACAAAACACTATAGAAAACATACGATGACAACGAAACAATAATAATTGTGTCATTGATGTGACGTTGCGAAACATCTGTGTTGTGTTTTGTTTCCCTCCAGTCTTTTTTTTTTTTTTTGTGTATATTTTTTATTTATATTTTCATTTTTCTAAATAAATAACTATTCAAAGTGTATATAAATAGTGTAGCAAAACAAATAGCTATCATAAAATGTAGTATACCGTGCAATTAGACGACAAATGTTTACCGTTTTTTTTTGCATGCCGCATTTCATAGATACAATGCATGAACAGTTAACTATAACAGTAATAGAATTCTAATAGTAATAATAAGAATAATAATAATAATAATAATAATAATAATAATAATAATAATAACAATAACGTATAAAATATAACAAAGTATAACAAAATGTGACATAGAAAAGATGATCGGTCTATTTTGTTTGTATTTTATTTGTATTTACTCTTTATTTGTAGTTATTGTAATTATTATTTTTTTTATCTATTATTTATTGTACAATATAAAATGTGCAACAGTTAGCAATGCTGAGCAAGCAGCTTTACAGAGATGGGTAATTATTTTTAAGGGGCTTGCAATTACATTCAATATTATACGATTAAACGTAGAAACAATTCAATTATGCAATTGAAATTGAAAAGGAAGTATATTTTAAAGATAAATTAACTTTTAAGAAAATTTCTTTATAGGAATTTCTACTTTATGAAGAGGCGTATCAGATATTAACAAGTTTAGAAAGTCTAGGAAAGCGCAAAATGTGTAGACACACCAATTTTCGAGTGGCATTGTATGACTAAAAAAGTTTGCAGATCTAATCTATTTAAATGAATGCTACTTAACATCTGAAATAAAGTTCAGACTGTTAATAATCTATCAATACACATTTTACATACATGAATTTTAATTATAAAATCATTAAAATTATTTAAAGTATTTTGATATAATACAATTTGCAAAAGTTTCTTGGTCAACTAATTTAGAAAAAATTCAATGAAAAAATAGGAATTAATTGGAATTATTAGAATACACTCGAAATTTCAATATAAATTTTTTCCCATTCTGAATAGATGGCCAGTCTGTGGCGGTATAATAAATTGCCTACAGCAAATGCATTATGAATGTGAACAAGCTATTTTATGGCTTTATAATTTTTTTCATACATTACACTTGTTTAATAAACTGTGCTTACTAAGGCATTTCATTACAATACAACTTAAGTAATTACTTTTTTAATTACTTTGAATGCACAAATTTCGTAATTATATAAATAGTTAAAATGATGACAAATTTAAAAAAAAAAGAGAAATATTTTGAATACATTAGAAGGTTTAGATTGCCAGCCCTTAAAATTTAAAAAAAATTAAAATAAATAAAATTTCAAATTCTTAAACTTGTACTTAAAGTAAATTTAAGGTTAAATTAAAATTGAGGTTCAATAATATTCTTAATTTTCTCTTAATTGAGATTCATTTCACTTAAACAAAAAGTTAATTTTTTTTTTGAAAAAAATTTTCATTAATGTTTTTAAAAAAAAAAAAAATTTTCTATTTAACTATTTGAAAGTACATAAAGTGATTTTTGAAAATATAAATTCATCGAATTCAAAATATTCCAATAGATTATGTATCTCATCTAAATACATTTAAAGTTTTGATCTTGTGATTTTTAATTTTAAAAAATATCTAATGAGAATTTACACTTTTAAAAAGCAAATAAAAAATAAAAGATATCAAAATTTATATTCTCTATAATCTACACTATAAATATTTTTGTGACATATATAAATTCTTTTGTGCCATATCTTCTTCTTCTTCTTCTTCTTCTTCTTCTTGTGCTTCTTATACCATGAACAAATATGACAAATAAATTTATAATAATAAATGATAATAAGGGCATATCTTTATCTTTATGATGATGTGCGTTCATATGAATATAAAATAAATCCCTTGGCGGTAATATTTTTATATGATTCTTACAAACATTACTTGAGAAATAATCATTAATTATTAATTAGAAATTGTAATCATTATGATCATAATTTAGCTATAAAAAATAAATAAAATTATGATGAAAAAAATGAAATTATGATATAAAATGAAATAAAATTTTTATATCACTAATTTATTATTAATAGTCGGGAATCGGTCAACTAAAACATTTTTAATTGCTTTTTATTGTTGTTAATTGTCTATTAAAATTTTGCTACTTGTCATAAATACATTTCCTTGCGTAATAATAATAAAAAAAAGTTTGAAGACTTGAACAACATGAATTTTATATCAATTAAAAGTTATTGGCCAATTTGCCCAGACATTCGATACATTTTTTCAAAAAAAATATTTTCTTAAAATAAAAAGCAAAATTTCATTTTAAAAATATTTTGCATCTAACGCCCCCATTAAAAAAAAATCTACATTAAATTAATGCATTTTTATAAAAATCGTTTTAGCTTTAAAATGTTTTTTAAAGCTCACTTCAAGGAGAAATAATTTAAGAGTTTTTTTCAATTTAAGAATTTGCATACTAATTGCTTGCTTGATTACAGGACTCAAAGATATTACAATGTTTCTACTTACCACGCTTTGTGCTTATTTATGTAATCTTGGAAAGACTTATCTAAATTGGCGGTTTCAAAATTTTATTATATTAAAGTCAACTGGCTCAGCACAAAAAACTAGAGCGTTTTCGCTTCCCTAATTTAATAAGCCAAAACGTTAGATTTTCTTTATAAATCAGAGAGATAAATTAAACCTTCTTTAGTGATAAGAAATACAACCCAAATAATCAAATCAAATCAAAACGCATTAAATCATACCAAATAATCCAACGATTCCAAGTAAATTGTTAAAATAATTGGGCATTTTCCTCCGTCATTACATTTCTCGTTTTATCTTCATATGTTTCCATTTCTCATTTTTCAATTATTTTAAAGACATTTCGATTCCACTGGAAGTAAACAGAATCGAAGTATGTTTACGAATTTATTTTCACATTCAAATAAAATGATTTCCTTTTTTTCATTTTCCTTTTCGGCTCAACTATGTAACAGCCTACACGAGGGTCGTACACTAAATAAAAAGAATTATTAATTGTCTATTGTTTTATTGTTTTGTATTAGAAATTATCTGGTGTTATTGAATGTGAAGTTTAATAAATAAGTAAAGAACGCAACAAACGTTGGTGGTTTTCAAACTTTAATTTATAGGGTGTTTTTGTAGTTTAGTTCATGTAACTAAATATAAATGCTTTAATTGAATTTATTTTTTTTTTTTTTTGTTACAAATTATTCTTTCGATATTGTTGCATCTCAATTAAGCAACACATTGTCACCCATAACTTTTGTCACAAAGCATAAAATCCTTATTTTTTTCTTTTTCTTCTTCTTCTTTTTTTTTATTACAGTTTTGTAAATTACACAGTTATGTTTTCCAAACAATGTGAATGTTACAGCATAACATAAAAATGATAGGAAAAAGAGAGCGGCAGAGTGGCAGAGTGGCAGAGTGTAAGTTGAATAGAGATATTGAGCGAGAAAAATAGAGTGAGAGTGAGAGATAAAGTTATAAAAAGAAAGAAAGGGAAAAATTGAAAGAAATTTTACGTTACGTTAGTTATCTAATTGAAATGGCAGTAAGTGATAGCATATTAGTTTGTATTATTGTGGTTGTTGTTAGTGTTGCTATTTTTATAGCGATTTGCAATAGTGTAATGGTCATACAATGTTTCGCCCGTTTGACCTAATTTTAGTTAAAATAACAAATAATAGCAATAGCGTACAATTACAACAATAAAACTGCCTTAAAAAGTATAAACATTTATATGCACATTAAAATGCGAATAGTTTAAGTTTGGTTTAGTTAACCCCCACACACACACACACCCGCACATGTTTACACTATTCTACCTTTTACCTTTGTTGTTCATTTCTTCTTCTTTAAATTTTTTTATTTTTTTAAATTCTTCATTTATAGTTGCACCTATATCTTCCTTCTCTATCTGTCCCCTTGTTTCGTTATGGTATAGCATCTAAAATAAATAATTTGCATAAATGATGAATATTTTTCGCATTTCTATTTTTCAGTTATAGGTGCCTTTTTTTCTAAAATTGAAATCTCACAAAAAAAAAAATCAAACAAAAATATTTATCTAATTAAAGAGACTTAAATATGATTCTTGTCTTATAACGAGTTAGGATACTGCATCGCTATAAATTTCTTTAGCATTTGTAAATTTTTAAATATAAGAAATTTATATTTGCCTATTTGCCATTTAGATATTACTTGAAGGGATGTCAATTTTCAGGTAACCAATGTGACACCTCTAACTCAGAAAGTACAAATAAATTGTGAGAGTTTTATGAATTTACAAAAAATATTATTTTTCTTCCTTTTATGATTTTTGTGAAAAAATCTCAAGCTCTTCTTCAATTTCCCCTAAAAACCAGAAATCCTTGCCACTTAAAATGTTTTATGGGCGTGTTATTTTCAATTAATCAATCAATCTGCTTACACGACTTTCAATATTTTTGCCAAAATTTTTGTATGTAACATTTCAATTTTTTCTTCCTTTTCTTTGTCCATTTAAATCTATAAGACCTAGCTTAATCGATTTAGTATTTGATATGGAATGATTTATTATTATTTTATGACATTATGGTTTTGTTTCGCGTGCTAGAAATATCAGTACACTTTCAATTTCTGTTAGTAATTTAGAAAAATTGATTAATTGTTCATTTGCCCACCACTGGAGATTGTAAAGATGGATTGCATTGCATTTTGATATATGGGGCAACCAACCGCAAACATAAATAACTCATAAAAACTCAAAATTCACATACTTTTATAATTATTATGGATAAATAAATAGGCAAAGGTAAACAAATGTAAAATATAATGAATTTTACAATCCTTTTACTGCTTTATTTTCTATTTTTTTATGACTCCATATGGTACTAAACATATATAAATTAGAATAGAAAGCGTCATATAAACAGTTAGATAAATAGATAAATAAAAAGCGTAAAACATAGAGAGAGTGAGAGAGATAGTAAGATGTAAAGTATTAAAAATTTAATTTTCTCAATACACTTCTCATTGCATTTCATTTACCTTCTAAGACGAGCACATGAGAACATGAGCACACGAGCACACGAGCACCCGAGCACACGCTCATATTTGACTTATGCACTAAAACTAACCATTTTATTTAATTTTCTTTTTGTATTGTATTACGGTAAATTGTTTATTTACATGGTCACACGCCATATTATGCTAACGAATAAAAATATTCCTTAGCATTTCATGTCATTTTGATTTTGCAAAAAGTCAAATCATTATTTAAAATATGGAGATATGAAAGGTAGAGATAAAGTTCATCTAGACAAAGTTAATCTTTTAGAGATACTGAATCAAATAAAGAAAATATGTGCTCAAATAGGAAAAAACATCTTTAATTAAAATTTTTATTTAAATGGACTCATTATTAAGGAAGTATTATTGTACTACTTGTTTCAACAAACTTATATAAATCAAATAAAATTGAAGGTGTCCATGAAGGTATCACAGCCCTACTAAAGTTTAATGAGTTCTCATAAATTCTATAAAATTTCTTAACTCTAAGCATTAAACTTGGTTTGGTATCATAAAATACTCATAGAAATTTCTCTATTTTAATCTTTATATAAAAATAAATTAAAAACAAGATAAGAATTTTATAGTCATGGGGCTGCAACCTTACCTTACCTTACCTTACAAGGTGATCTTAAAAGTCTTAAATTTTAAATTAGTTTAGAAGAAGTTGGTTTGGAAAAAAGATTTCACGATTTAATAAAGAAATATCATCATTGGCGAAATTTTTAAATATTCATTTTTACTTCAATGTTGTAAAAATAATTTTTTCAATCGAGAAAAGAAAAAGTGCATAAGTAAATGATTTAAGAGATGGATCTATCTAATACAAATTTCCATATTAAATAATTGCTTTTTTCCACAAAGTTACTTTAATTTATGAATTTTACTCATCTAGTGAGTAGATGATCGTAAAAACCTCTAAATCTCATTAAAGTTCAATTCAAACAATTTAGGTACTAAATAAATATAAATCGAATTGTACAATAAAAAGAAAGTTTAGTTTGAACTTTTCTGGTTAAAAAAAAAAGATACGCAAAAATTATTGCAGTTTGTTCAAATTTTTGCCTGCTTAACCAACATTGGTGCCCTCCACTTTTGTATAGCTTAGCACTGCATATCCAAAATTAATACATAAGTTACGTAAGATCTATAGAGGGGAAAAAAAGGCCATTTTTAATAAAGCTCATACTTAGATCATGGTTAAGACGGTAAATATCATTTTTATATTTCAAATAAATTTTAAAATTAAAGGCTATAAATGGTAAAAGAAGGACTGAGGTCACTTTCATGACCCCAATTCATGATTGTAATAAAATTGTGATAAAATTCTAAATTCTAAATTCTTCTCATAAAAATAAAAATAAAAATACATTAAAGCATTATTAGAAATTTAAAATGACGAAAATTATAAGTTTCTACAAAATTGAAATTCTATCAAAATTTGTATCTTTACTTCTCTTGAGCTCTGCTTTATTCTATTTTTCTTTAATTTTTTTGTTGCCTTTAAAATTTATTTAAACCGAATAATTTTTAATAATCATTGTTTGTGGATGCGCAATATCCGCATATCTAATGGACACTTTATGAGCCTGTATTTTTTTTTTGTCTTTTTATTTCTTTTTTTTTTACTTTTTGAGGCTAAGTGTTATATTCATTTCTCTAACTAACAGTAATTGCATAAAAATGTAAGTGTATTTGCATGATTATATTTTTTTTATCATATTTTACATTATTTATGTTGTACAGTATTCTCTGTTTATCATGGTATTTGTCCATGTGGTGTACATTGGTTCAACCTCTCGCAGATTATTTTTTATTCTTTTACTGTTTTTTTTTTTTTTTTGAAAGGAGTTTGAGAAGGCAAAGTATAAGAAAATGTGATTGTGGAATTTAAAAACTTTACATTTTATTTAATTTTTTATTGTTTTGCTTAACAAACAATTTCAATTAATTAATCTAAACGTTTGCTCAGAGATTAAATTAAATAGAAAATGTTCAAGCTGGCTGTTGAACAATTTGAAGGGTACTAATTCTTTTGATATAACTGAAATTAAGAAAGCCTCACTTTTACATTACCATTACACCTAACTATTACTATTAGTATTATTATTATTGTTTCTATTATTTGTTGCTTGCGCTATTGTTATTGTAGTTTGTTACACTCGATGCGCTTCAGGTATCGAATAAAAAAAAAAAAAACAAGCAAAGAGTGAACACGGTTAGAGGTATTACTTATATGAAATGAATTGAAGAAAGAAAATAACAAAAAAAAAATTATATTTGGCTGAGGCCGAATATATTTTATACTTCATGATATTACGACTCAGTGCCTGTTCTAGTTGTTCAATAGAAAATTGAAATCTAAATATGAAAAAGTAAAAATTTCTTATTTTATAATTTCAAGTAGACGTAACCGATTTGCATCACAGCAATTGTGAAACGTTGGCCTTAATACTTGGACAAAATTTCAGCTTTCGGTTTTTTTCGTTGTCTTTGAAAAAATGAGGTGTTCTCAGTTTATGTTGTTTTGTGGGCGTGCCCTTTGCCACCTGAATGCTAGAACTTTCAATCATTATACAAACTTGGAGCTATATTACTCAAATTTTACCACCCGGCAGATACACAGAAGGACATACGGATGTACTTAAATCGATTCAGAATTTGATATTGATCAACAATATACATCGATGCTTTCTTTAGGATATTGCAAATGTAATAACAAAATTAGTATACCTACAACCATGAGATGGTTGGTATAAAAAGTATAAAAATACAACAGCAAAAACAACAATAGTACTAATAATAATAATAATCAAACGCCAAATACAAAGCATACTTTGAAACAATAAGAAAAATATTACAAAATAAATACAAAAGATTATGGTTTGTCAGTATTAATCGTTAGATACCCTACATCATGAGTATTAAATATTAATATGTTTATACAATTAAAACAATTTCCCCTCCCAAAAAAAAAAAAAATAAATAAATAAACAAAATGGACACAGCTTGTTCAAATTTCTCAATTAAATTTCAGCAAATTTTTTGCATAGATTCAAGATTTTTCAAATGAAATGGATCGGCAAGATGATCTCTCTCATCATTAATTTTTATACCCACCACCTTGGTATTGTGGTTATATTCATGTCGCGATTATATTTGTGACACTCAAATACCAATCGGACACTTTGCCCAGTTTATATATTCTCGCTTAACATCAAATTTTGAATCGATTTAGATGTGCCCGATCGCAAAAAAAGAGACACTAAGGTAAAACTTGGCAGAAAATGCGCAAAATCGGTTAAAGGGCACGCCCACAATGCAACATGACATAACATAACAGTTTATGTATAATAGTTTAGCAACATCCCAAAATTTGGTAATTTCTTTTGCTCATTATTTATGACTGCAAAAGAGAGAACTCTGAAATTTTTGTACCAGTGGAAAGGGGTACAACATCTATCCAAAAAATTACGCCTTTCGACCACGCCTACGCAAAACTAACCAATATCGAATTGTCACTTTTTTATGTTTACTCTTTCTATCTACTAATAAAAAATTGAAATCGTCTCTGAATCCCAATACCGTAGTGATGGATGGCGGGTTTGACCCCATCCAAATCTAATAATCCTATTTATTAATCGTTTAATACTTAATTTGCCTAAAATTCTCTCAAATTTAGTGTTATGATTTTATAAGATAAACACATGACTTTATGTCAAATAAGTAAATGGCCAATAAATAATTGGATTAACTTGTGTACCAGGCGTGAAGGCTCAAATATATGCAAACATAAATTAGGAATGTGTCGCAAATTAATCGAAAAAAATAATAAGTGGTAGGAAAGCGGCACTTATACATTTAAGTTGGACAATGAACTTTTACAGGCAAGCACTAGAGTACTAGAATCCCCAACGAAGCCTAAGCCTAAGCCTACTCCATAGGAACAATAGAGCACTTTTTGAGGCAATAAAATAAAGGCTTCAACATTACGCAATACCAAATTTATATCGAACTAAATACATAGAAGGACAGACATATGTACATATTATTTTCAAGTGATTCAGAGAAATTAGTAGTGTGCAAAAAACGTAAGGTCTATTCTCAATCCTTTTTTAGATGTCACATATATTAATAAAAATTTATTATACTCTGTCCCTTACATAAAAAGTGTATGGCATAAAAGGGCAGCACATACAACAAGAACAACAACAACAATAAATTACGTGTATAAAGAAAATATAAAAACTAAAAAGAGAAAAGGCAAAATAGAAGAAAATTGTATATACGTAGATTAAGATGCAAAAGAAGAAGTATAAGGAAAAGTCACAGAAGTAAAAGGAATAGAAGTGGCAGCAGAAGCAGAAGCAGAAGCAGAAGCAGAAGCAGCTGCAGAAGTAGAAGCAGAAGCAGAAGCAGAAGCAGAAGAAGATTAAGTAAAGAGTTGAGCAAATACATAATTTAAGCGCGTTACTTATTATTGCTTTAAAAACGTGAACGTGAACGTGAACGTGAAATTTACTAAAACTATTGTAATAAATAACAATGATATAAACAACAATAATAATAACAACAATAATATATCTTCATATAACTCTATATAATAATCGTGTAGTTGCTATTATGTAGTTGCTATAGTAAGAAGAAGAATCACAGACACTAATCACTAGTCAGTCCGTTTGGATGGAATAAGAGCAGAAATCACTAGTGTAATGCTTTATTGTCCATTAGAGAAAATTCCCTGGAGGGGCCAAAGAGAATAGACGTCGATAAATAATATAAAATAATCGTCAAACAAGAGAGCAACAATAACAATGAGCATCTCTTCAAGAATGAGAGTGACTTTAACATAATTATATTTAACAAAATGCTATTACAATTGTAATTGAGCGGAATTTTACACTTTTTTCCTGTTTGAGAGAAAAGAGATTAAATATATAAAAAATGCAAAAGATGATAAAATAAATAATACAAAAAGTTCTAATCGCTTTTCCTACAAAAACAAAATCATCAAATAAAATAAAATAAAATAAAATAAAATAAAATAATAGCATTATATCTATAAAATAGTAAAGTGAAAAAGAAAAGGAAAAAATTGTATTTTATACTCATTTCTTTGAATATTTTTTTTTAAACATTTTGCATGATATTTCTATTGAAATAGAAAGAATTAATAAATTGCGGCCATTCATTAATATTATAAAATTTGTTGTTACTATTTTATTTATTTATTTAATTTTTTTTTTTTATAAAAATTCTTTTAGTATATTAAACCGAGCTATTTGCTTATTAATAAAATGTTTTTTAGTAAATCAAAAAAAAAAAAAATAAATAAATAAATAAAAGTAAATAAAAATTGCAATAAACAAAATCGGTAGCGAGAGAGTGAGTTGTAGTGAGTTGTAGACGCCCTACACCATGGCCAGTTGGTGCAATTGAAAAATATATAAAGTTCAGGCAAACTTTTTTAAAAAAACTGAAAAAATTAATAATATCAATAATTTTAAAATATGACAAAATTTCATTTAGAAAAGAATAAAGAAATTTTTTAAACATTTATTTATTTTAAAATCCTTGTTAATTTTGCCTTTTATTCTGAACCAAGTTGCATCACTCGATCGGCCTGCTAAATCAAAACTATTACTACAAATTGTAAATTGTAAGCAATTTAGGTATATTTGATTGTTCGATTTTCATGGCTCAACTTTTATCAAATTGTAGAGTGCTGCTTTCAGAAAATTTATAGAATGTGATATAAGCAAGACCCAGATTTGTATAAATGATCAAGATCTGCTTGCAAAATTCAGATTAGAAAAATCCATTTTGTAAATCTCAGTCCAAATATCCCACTTTCTCTTGCTTATACCCTACACCATTTATTAATGCAGAGTATTGTAAGTTTGTGCACTCAAAAGGTATGTTACAAATCGATCCACTCAGAAGAGCTTTCTGATTTGATTAAAGTTTGTCTGCCCGCCTGACATTTGTTAGTTTTACAAACTTTTTATCAGGCTACAGATCGCAATTTTTGAGATATTGTAGTAAAATTTCATACATGAATGTGACTTGGCCCCGAAATAAATCTTACTGAAAATGGCGATGGTGTTCTTACACTTTTTACGACCACACCCGTTTTACAAAAAGTTGTTATAAAAAAAAAAATACAATTTTAATTATATTTGGCTATTAATTGTATTTTAATATAAAATAAGAGATATGCATCAAATTGGGTCCAGATTGATCCATTTTTACAATTACTTCCCTTTTTCGCAAAAAAATTTTTATATGGACAAAAAATTTAATTTTGAATATATTTCAACAAAAATTGCCAGTTTTAAATTTTGACATAAAACTATGTGTACAAAAATAGGATCAGATGGACAGACAGGGATCAATTTATTTCGAAATAAATCAATATATAAACAATTATGAATTTATTTTTGGGAAAATTGCCACTGTCTTGAATTTTAACATAAAATATATGCATGCTGAATCTAGATCAGAACGGTGTAGTTTTTGAACCACCTCTCTTATAATGAACTTTTTAAATAATTTGAAGATTAGAATTTTTCATAATTTTTTTTTTTTAGCTTATAATTCCCTTATTTTGATTTATTTGAGTCAAGTTATGTAAGATATTTAAGAGTCGGCTCTGAACAAGTACTTTTTTCTTTTTTTATTGTCTTTCTTGACCTTTCTAGACATATGGATTGAACTATAAACTACAAACTATTTGAAATTTGAAATTTGTTAGACATTCACATCCACAAACTAAAATATTATAGTATGGGATGATAGAATTTCTAAAGTAGAAGAAAACGTTGATCTAACTTAAATCTTTCAAATCTAAGCATTACAAAAAATATTAATATTGATTTTAATAAATTTATAATAAATTTTAAAATTTATAATTTTGAAAATTTTATAATAAACTACTTGATGTTAATGGATTTACCAGATGAATACAACACCCATCGCTAGATAACTTTAAATAGAGATTGAAACAATTTAATGATTATTATTAGACCTAAAAGAAAATAGAAAATTTTACTTGAGGAGATTTTCCGTATAGCACAAACATTTCATTAAGAATATTTATTTATAATTTTTTTTTAAATATATAAAATTTAAATATCATCTAAACTGATTTAATAGAAGTTAATTTAATTTGATAGTAAACCGAAGTACAAGAAGAAGAATAAACAAAGATATCGATTTGCATTTTATGGTACATTATTATTATTGTTATTAGAATTATTATTATAGGACACGCCTATTTTATAATACGAAAAAAGATAAATACTTTAAATATAAATTGTAGAGTTTTTAAAAAATGTAAAATTGATAATTTAGAAATATAGGGCGTGATGTAAACGGTGTTGTATAACAACAAAAATTTTAATGCCGCCCATTTCTAGCTTTGCTGCAAAGCTGCTTTTACAATTGAGTGAAAATCTATTCAAATGATCTCACTATCTTATGTACAAATCTTCAAGTGTATTCGTGAAAACTAAAATCTATCGATTATAAATTTTACAATCATTTAAGTTGTTTAGAGTGCAAAAAGTAAATGAAAAGAAGCTTCGCGTTCTATTTTAGGGCAATTTATTTCATACATTTTCTTCAGCTAAGAATCTACAATATTTTCATTTCATTTCAGTGAAAGCCACACCCATAATTCTATGAAATAAACTTAAATTATTTATTTTTATTTTACAATTATTTAAAGTAATGGAATTATAAAACTGTTAAGCATTTTTTAAAATAATGCTTGTAATACGCATGCATGTATATGCATGCTCACATATTAAACTTTATGGATTGATTTAACTAAATCGAAATCCAGAAGTAAAATGAAACAACAACAATAAAAAAATGCGCATAAAAGAAAAATGAAGCAAAACAAAAGAAAACAAAAGAAAATAAACTAAAAATATAATGAAGTAAAATGAATCAAGTACAAAGAAATACAATAGATTGAGATCGACTCTTAAATACCCTACACAAATTATTTTGCTTAATTTGATTAAAAATTTTGTTAAAATAAAATGACAAGTCAAGAAAATGTAAAATAAAAAAGAATATGAATATTTTTGAATTTTTTTTTCTTAAAGGATGTTTTATGAAAGAAAGATTTAAAAAAATGGAATAATCCTAATCAAAATTGAGTCTCGCGCTTTGTATGTTAAATAATCAATAGGCAAAAATTTTCCTTAAAATTTTATTAATTTTTTTTTTGAATGTATTAACTTTTCAAATGGTGATCAATGATAAAAATTGTTTAATACTTTAGGGCGTCTTTATATCTCTATGTCAAAAGTGTGCCCATCAATGAAATTTCTTTAAAATATTCATAAAGTAGAGGCCTACACTTTGATTGACATGATAATAAAACTCACATGAATATGAAACCCTTAAAATTCATAAAGATTCATAAAGAAATTCTGAAAAGCATTTGGATCGGTATAATAAAACTTAAATCTATTACAAATTTTTCTGAGCGTTTCATACATCTACACAAAGTCTATTAAGCCATGTACCGCAAGTGGTGCAGGGTGTATTGAAATTAAAAAAAAAAAAACAAATAATTGGTCGGAGTCGACTTTTAAATATCCCAGACTACGTTGCTAATTAAAGTCAAACAAGAAAATTACAAGGATAAGTTTCTGAATCAAAACATAACCAAGTGCCAAATTTCCTTAAAATATCTCAAAAAATGTCAACTGTAACTTTATAATAAATTTTCCAAGTTAGCATATTTCTGTGCGACAGACAAGTTTAAATTGAGTCAGTAAGTCTTTGGTATAACGAAATATTGATCTATCTCAATTCCGTTTGGGTATTACAAACATCTGCACTGCACTTATAATATTCTGTAGACAAGTGATGTAGGGTATAATAAAATTAGAAAACCATTCTATTTAACATTCTTTAATGTGTAAAGCAGGTGTGGCTGACTAGTTGACTGTCTAACTCATTTTAACATCTATCTAAAGTCTGATAGATGAATTGACACAAACTGACAAACAGACTTGCTATATATGCATACATGTGTATGTGTATATGTATTTTATTCAATTTTTTTGATTTCATTTTTGTTACTCTGTTGTTCTTGTTTTTCGCGTTCTTTTGTTTCGTTAGTGCATTGTTCGTTACTTTTATGTAACGATTTTGAATGCTAGAAACTGTATTAGGAAAATAGCAAAATAAAACAAAAAAAAAAAACATTACCTATAATCTGGTTGCCTGCTTCTCTTTTGTCTTGCTTTGTTTTGTTCTGATTTTCTATTATGCTTTTCTTATTCTGTTTTCTTTTCTCTTTTTTTTTTTTTTGTTGTTATTATTGTTATGGTTCATGTTATTACTATTACTATTAAATGATTTTTCTATGTCCAAGAGCAATTGATATTGGCGTTTCGATAATTTACACTACACTCTGCACTGCACTGCATAAACATACCAACATACGTACATATAAAATACTTGTATTGTTACGGTATTCTACTCTAACATTATCTACAACAATTGAGTTCTTTTTTCAAGCTCTACATACTTAATTCTATTGTGAATGATTGGCTTCATATTTCTCCAATACTTTCATATTTATATATATAGAGATATATTTTTTTTTGTTTTTTTTTTTTTTTTTTTTTGTAAATTTTATTATTATTACTATTGTATATGCGCGCGCGGCACCTTTAGCTCTCATGCTGAATTTTCTCATTAAATTTTCAATTTGTCAAAATAGGCAAAAAAAAAAAAAAAACAAAAAGAAAAAGAAAATGAAAAGAAAAATAAAGGTATGAAATAAAATAGCAACCAGTAAATATGGAAACAAAGTTAATCAAAAGGTATCAAGATCTGTACAATATTTATAATAACGATTACAACAACAGCAACACGAATAACAGCACCATCAGCAACAATATATAATTTTTCAAACATTTGATTATATTGTATGGTCCTGTATAAATTGCTTTGTAATCTATGATTGGATAGAAAACATTTCAAAATGAATTAATTTTTCTTGCTTTCTTTTAGGCCAACTGTGCCAAATTTTAAATGACTCAAAACACATAAATTATTCATATTATTAATTAAGCAGATTTTTCTATAATAATATCTACCAATTATTAAATATAAAAATCATTTTTCTAACGTACTTTATTTCTTCATTTTTTGAGGTATAACCCTTTTAAAATAATTCCAAGCCTTTCTGAAATGTATAGAATAAATGATTTAAAGAGACGGACGACCGGTCACATCATGTGCCTTTATATTAAAGCATATTTTAATGATTAATTTTTTTTTTGGTGTTCTAGAGGGGGGGGGGGGGGGGAGGGGGTCAGATATACCATTATATTAAATTTCAGAAATAGACAGGCGCAAAATACAAATATAAATTTTAAATTAAACATTATATTTTGCCTTTTTAAAGCTTTATCGTTAAAATGCTTCATTTGCTATTAAAATGACCTTATTTTACGTTAAGTGTTGAATGATCCTTCATAAAAGCCTTTTTAAAAAAGTGTGCCTAAGAGTTTTGTTACTTAGTTTATTTGACAAGTTTAGATGGTCCCAAATTTTGGACAACCACCATCAAATCTTGGACAAACATCATCACTTTACGACTTAGAGTCTGTTTAAATTTTTTAATAGTAGATCGAAAATATAAACATAAATAAGTGACAATATTATATCGTATAATTTTGCGCATGACTTTTGCCCAAATTTTGGCTTTCGCTCTTTTGAAGTTCCAACAAATTTTACTCAAAAAAACCATGATATTCTCAATTTAATCTCAATTTATGCTGTATGATGGCCATGTCCTTTGTCTGAATTTTCCAAGCTTACTTTACTACCAAATTTGATATTACTACCAAATTTGAGCACTATATTTCTCTTTTTTTTTTGCGATAGGGAGACAGACTAGTCTAAATCGATCCCAGAATTTCATGCTGATCAAGCATCAAGAAGAATTTATATACATTTTGTAAGATACCTGAAGCTTTTTATACGGTGTTACAAGCATAATGATAAAATTATTATACCACCACCAATCAATGTCGAATTGTCATTTCTTAGTAATAACAACAATAACAATCGCAAAAGAAAGAAAAGAATTGTCTCACAATTTTTATTATGTCATTAGTTAGTCTTTCAATTTGAGTCTTGTGCAGAAAAAAATAATCAACGTAAAATTAAATGTCAACATATGTTTCATTTATTATTTATTTCTTCTTATCTTTATAAATGTTTAATAAATATATCAAAGAATAAATACACATACACATAGACATAGACATAGACCGCACCCCAAATGAGGCATTTAAAAAAATGCTTTTAATAGAATACGCTTTTTAGAAAACGTTACGTTACGTTACGTTATGTTATGTTACATTACGTCATGCTATGTCATATGTCACATAACATTTCCTTATATCACAGCACATCACATTACATCACGTACATAAAACAAATCTTGATTTGTATAGAAATAAAAATACTTATAAAAATATCAAACGGATGGTAAATGTTTTCTAAGTTTTTTCAACTCTTTAAATTTTCTCTTTAAATTTTCTCTTTAAATTTTCTGGTACATTTCCTCTTCTTATTTCTTTTTTATTGGTATGTATGTTTGTGTGTGCTTGTGTGTGTTTGTGAGAGAGAGAGCATGTAAAATGATAATAATAATAATGAAAATTTAAGGTGTGTGCAAAAAAAAAAAAAACTAGAGCATTTATCAAGAAGATCTGATTAATTTTAAAATTAAATAATCACTTTGATTAAATGATTTCAATGTAAATTCTCATTCATACAAAATCGTTATATAATTTACATGACATTTTCTTTGCTAAAGTATATTGTGGTCCATTGTCAATTAATTGAGCTAAATGCCAATTTCAAGATAACACAATAATACTGAATTTGTAAGTTTGATTCATAAAGAAAAGAGAGAGCCGTAATTTGTTTGTTTAAAGTAATTTAAAAAAAAAAAAAGCTTTATACAAATTTGGCATGTTGCAAAATATGCCATGTTTGCAATGCTAGAAGAATTATTAAGTTTTAAATTTTAGGAAATAAACAAATAAGCAAACTTAAAAAGTTTACAAAAGTCCACTTTTTATTTATTTCTTGTATCTAAAGCAAATTATCAAAAATTTATAATATTTACATCTAAAATAATATTTTCGACAAGTGATCTACTTGTCGAAATACAAGAAAAAGTTTAAATAGCCTAATTCTAAGTATCTGCCAAAAGTTTCATTTCAGTTTTGTAATAAAATAATCAAAAAAATGGGAATAGACGGACAATACTCAATTGTTGTTTTACCTGAGTACCTGCCGTGAAGGCTTCATTGCTTGGTACAAAATTGTACAAATGAGCGGTAGTGTTGGTAATCATCTACACATGGTACATGTTACCGTCACGTCTAGCTTCCAATTTAAAGCTCTTACTGCAACTTATAAACCAAGTTGAATTTTTGGTATCTAGATTTGGAGCCTTCTCATAAACTCCTTGGCTTTGTTTGGTTAGCTCAATAAGCTTATACGGCTATCCATTTTATTTGGGAAATGGGACCTTGCACAACAAGCTTATAATATGTTTGAACGAGCTACGCTGGCGATAAGGGCACCACAGACCCCACGAAGAAAATCTCAATATCAACGCAATGGGCTTTATTAAAACTGATGATCCCTTGGTACCAAATTAAATCTTTGATTGGATCTCGTGACTCATGATGCTCCCTGATGGTCGGCAACACTAATGACCATCTCATGAGCTACTCTCAGTTGAGCAAGTGCTTCTCGGGACTGTTTGTCCCCCGCATAGATGAACATGCACACTGCACTAGAAATGATTTCAGATAAAATTTCATAAAGAAAGAACGGATGATATTTCGTTCTTCTTCGCTGTAGGAAGATGTTGAATCGATCCCAAAAATGTTACCGAAAACTTGTAAAGTTGTAAACTCTTCACTAAAATTATTGTAAGCCTAAGCTTTAGGATGATGGACAACACAAAAAAAAAAAAAATTAAAAAATAAATGGGAGAATAAAATGGCACAAAGCAGTCAATGATACAAAAGTTAGATCTCTATCTAAGGCAATGGGGAATATAAATAATACTGAGATATGGCAAAGTACGATTACTTGCTTATTAATTTAAAGATTTGAGGTTTGACAGTTCAATTTCAATTTCAATTTCAATTTCAATTTCAAATTCGTGATAGCATATTTGTCCATTGTTTAAGTATTTGCGATAACTCATCGTTATATCGCCAACTTATCGTCATATAACAACAATAACAATAGCAATAGCAATAGCAATAGCAATAGCGTTAGCAATAGCGTTAGCAATAGCGATAGCAACAACTACTGTTGAAACAGCAGTCACGGTATTCTGATTATAAGGCCCATTTTTATTTATATACCATGAATGTGATTTTGATTGTGAATGTGATTGTATTGTCAGGCTGACTGACATTTTTGCAGGTTGATTGGTAAACTGTTGCCAACAACATCACATCAACAATCATTATATTTGATTGATGCGATAACTTGATTATTGCCAAAATTCATTTTACATTTTCATAGTTTGCCATTTTTTATGCTTCTTTTTGGTTTTGTATTTTTTTTTGTCGCATTTTTCTTCTTCTTCTTCTTTTTTTTTTTGGTTCTTATTTTTGTTTTCATTTGCCTATAAAAATACAGAAATTTTCCATTTAAATATTTATCATTTATAATAATAATTATCATTAACATAATTCTCATTATTATTATTATTATTATTATTATTATTATTATTATTATTATTATTATTATTATTATAATCATAATAATTAAGTAGAATTATTAAGTAAAATTTCGTTGAATGTTAAGCGTTGAAATATGAAATGTATCTGATGTCAGTTAGAGGCGACACTTTTTACTTAATGACTTCATTTCCATCCTTCATTTTTTGCTTTACTTTATTTTTATTATTATTAAAATTGTTTATTTCTTTTAAATTTCGCATTCATTCATTTTTATTTTTTCTTTATTTTATTTTTTCTACGTTTTAATTTTTGCTTCTTTTGGAGAGATTAAAATTTTGCCCGTTGAGGTCAGCATCGTTCGTTATTGGAACCTTTTGACTTTTGACTAGAAATAAAAGGCTATTTTAAGTAATAAAAGTAATAACAACAACAACAATGCCAATGTTAGCAATAAAAACAAATGCTTCAAAAAATTTCATGTAATTTCTTTATATTCAAATTATTATTCACAATTTGTTCTTCACTTATTGTTGTTATTGTTGTACCTTATTCTTATTCTTATTCTTATTCTTATTATTGTTACTGTTATTGTTGCTGTTATTGTTGCTGTTATTTTTACTGTCATTGTTGCTGTTATTGTTGCTGTTGCTTTATGATGTGTGTGTGTGTGTGTGTGTGTGTGTGTGTGTGTTTATTTAACGTGCACTTTTATTAAAATTGTGCCATATAAATTGGTATTGATGTTTTAAGGCACAAAACATCGAACAAAAACATATTTTATCAAAATTGGTGAAACTCACTTTTCATTAGTTCAAGCACGTTCTTGTCACATTTCAAAATAAAACCAACAACAATAACAATAACAACAAACAATAGCAACAGCAAACACGAAATCGTTATTAAAAGCAGAATGAAATGAATGGTCCAAGAAGAGAGAGAGAGAGAGAGAGAGAGAGAGAGAGAGAGAGAGAGAGAGAGACTGAAATATTTTGCTGGCATTTTATTAAATATTAAATTTTATGCATTTATATTGATGAGGGCAGCTTATGGCGAACAAAAAAGTTGGAGAAGACACCAAAAAAAAAAAAAATTGCTAAATAGAAAGTAGGAGGAAAAATTTCTTGTGGAATTTTGCAAAATTTTACGCAATATATGACATGACTTGATTTAATTCCATCAAAGTCTATAAGATGTTGCTGTGGCGTTATGACGTTCACATGAATCAAAATTTTTATATAAATAAGCGTATGAAATTTTTTTTAAAAATAATCTCTTGATAACTACTTTGATTTTATTTCTTTAAGTTTAAACGAAATTTTTCAATTTTTTTTTTTTTTTTTTTGGTTTTTTAGAAAGAAAGTTTAGTCTAAAATTTGATGAAACTTTTACAATTTCTTTAATAATGTTATAAATTTATAAAAGTTTTTTTTTTAATGAAATATGAACCCCTAAATATTCTTAGAGATTAAAAGTCAAAATTAAGGAACATTTCATATAAAATATTGATCTTGGAAAGATGCAGTTGAAATTGAATATTTTTAATATTAATTAGAAATTATTTGTATATATAAATGTTTTTTTTTTCCTCCCCTGGAAAATCTTATTCCAACCACCCTTAATATACTCCATGCTCCAATGCTATTTTTTGCCACATCTAGATATGATTTGCTTGACTTTATTTTAATAAAATTATTAATGATGTTAGTGACCATTTCATAATATTTTTTCAAGGCATTTTCCAATATTTTATATTTTCACTTTCCATCTTTTTATACTTTTACCTTCTTCTTCTTCTTCTTCTTCTTCTTCCTTGAGCTTTCTTTTTCCTTTCTTCTTCTACCTTGCGCATTGAATTTAAATAGAAATTCGATAACGTATTCATTAGTAGTCAAAAGAAAAAAAAAAATTTTATATATACAAATTTTGCAGATTTCTTCTTTTTATTTACGTTCATTTTTTTATCTACACATTTCATCTTAAATTGGAAATTTCATTTGTTGGTTTGGCTATTGCTTTATTTACTTTTTTGGAGGGTGATGGGTGAATTCTTTAACGGTAGTAGTAATATTTGTAGTAGTATGCTTTGTCACGTTTTAAGTTTTAAATTTTAAGTTGTGTTGTTATAACTTTGTTTGACCTAACAGTCCTGACATTTAACATCTTGATTCATTTCACTTACTTGCTGAGTTACTTAATTTGAGGCCTGTTGTGTTGAAAAGAACGCCGGCCTCCCTTTACCTTAATATTTCCACAAATACTTATTATATTTATACAAATATTTTATAAAATTTGAGAATACATTTAAAATAATAAAAAATTTTAAAACGATTTTTTAAAAGCATCTTAAAATCAATGAAAAGATTTTTTTATATGAATCGAGCCGACTTTTTGTCTTAATGTAAATAAAGGAAATTGAGAAATTAAGGTGTTTTAATATTTAAATGATTTGAAATGTTTGTCATAAAAGAGAAAACTTTTAAAAATGTATAAATTTTAATTATTCACTGCTGAATTTCTTGTTAAAATCTAAGAAAAATTGTAAATATTTTCCAGGGAATGAATTTTTTTTTTTTTTTTTTTTTTGTCAGAAATAGGCTTTACATGAGTTTGTGAATTCAGATTTCAGATATTCAGCTGCATGATCATTTTGAATCTATTGCAATTGCCCAAACTTATTCTCAATGGCGGCCAATGCAGTTTATAAAAATAAAATAAAGTTAACAAAAAAAGTCTAGAAATTAGAAAATTGGAGAGCATTAATTAAGACTCAGTTTATAATAAGATAATTTGAAAAATTTCTTTTTACATTTCTTTGTATGTATATTCAAATTTTTTTTTTTTAAGCTTTTTCTATATTTTATTCTTCATAGTTTAGACTAATCATTGTTTAATCAATTAAGGTTAAAAATGAAGGTTAATGATGATTGATTAACATAAGTAAAACGATCTAAAAGGTCATTAATTTAATTTCTCTATTAACTAAAGAATTGGAGATATAAAGTAAAAGCAAAAAATAAAAAAATAAAAATAAAAATAAATAAAGAAAAAAAAAAGAAAATATAAAGATTCGGTATAATTTGATTGCCATATCAAGCAACTACTAATTTTTAATTTCCTTTTTATAAACATACAAATAAAAAAAAGAAAAAGTAAAAGAAAAGCTAAAGAAGCCAGAAAACAAAAAGACGCCTTAATTGTACATCAGAACCTCCTTTTCTTGCCTTTTCTTGTCGTTTCTTGCTTTCTCCAAAAAAAAAAAAAAAAAAAAAAAAAAAATTAATAAAAGAAAGGAATCAAAATGAAAGGAAAAGACAAAAGTAGAAAGATTAGAAGAAGAATGAATGAAAAGTATAAATTATTAAAAAATTTTGTTTTGCACATTTTTATCCAAAATATTATCTAAATACTCAAAAATAATTGGACTTTAATAATTGGACTTTTTTCTGTAGCAATTTTATTACACTCATTTACAAAAGTTTATTTATTTGTCTGCCTTCTTTCGATATTGCTATTTATTGCTATATCTATTTGTATTGTTATTGTTATTGTTATTGTTGCGAAAACATAATGATAACAATTTAATAATATCAATAATAATGACAATAATGTTAAAATGAAAAACACTCCCACTTTTGCTTTTATTTTATATCATTTCAGTTTGTTTCCTTCTTTTTTTTTTTTTTCTTCATTATTTTTTCTTTATACTTTATTTATTTTCTTTTTTATATTATTTGTGATAGTGTATTAAATTTATGCATATGAATGTGACACTTCAAATCTTTCAAAATAAAATGAACTTTTTTTGTAAACCCAAAAAATACGGAATCAATTAAAATATGCCTTTCAAGTGTCTCCATAAAATTTTATATTCAAATGAAACCCAAAATATTTCCGATCTTCATATAAAGAGATTACCAGTTCTGGCAAATTACAGCTCCATTGGAACTAATCTCATGTGTCATGATGTTGCTTAAATTTGAGTAGATTAAGAATTAACTTGGTGACATGAAATCACTAGTTTTAAGGTCTTTTAACAGTTGACTGTTATAGCTTTACCATGGCCTGTTCCAATATTTTGTGGAAGGTTTTATTTTTCATTCAAAGTGTAAGTTCCGCTTATAAAATGCAATACGGACTGTAGAGTGTTTGCTAATCCTATGAATAGTGCATGAAGGCCAATCGTAGAGAAAAAGTTGCATTGAATGAAACTTTTGCTTATATCAGTATGAATTGTGCCCTTCTAGGCTTGCTCTAGAAACAACCATTTATGGAAATATTCATTTTATATAAAAATCTGAACAATACAATATTAAATATATATATATAAAAGTAAAAACTTTACAATCGGTCAGAGGCGACTCTTAAGTATCCTTTGATTTAAGTCAAATAGATAAAAATTTTAAAAATTTGTAATTTTAAATAGCGTAAAAAATTCATTATGTGAGAGAAGTTTCAAAAAATGGACCGATCTGGACCAAATTTTATACATATAGAACAAATTTACATTAAAATATTTTAAATATTGATAATTTTTTTTTAATATAATAACTTTTTATAAGAAAGCCGTTATATGGGCCGTGGTCGAAGAAGTTGTCCATTTTAAAAAATTTTCAATGTGATTTGTCTCTACTCCAAAGCACATCAATATACCAAATTTCAATAAATTTCAGATTTAAATTGAATCAGGTATGGATTCTAAGTCGATCGGTATAATAAAAATATAGATTTATCTTAAACCAAGATATCTGCATAATCTCGTAATACCTTGTGCCACAAATGATGTAGAGTCTAAGAAAACAGATCCAAATGATTGTAAATATTGTCATTGCATGGCAAGAAAGTTTAACTTTATCAATTGCATAATGGAAATTAATGTAAATTGAATCTCCTGTCTAATGTTTGCGTGTAATAAATTTTGAAAAGGCCAAGAGAAATGCTCAAGGTATTGTTTTATATTTGCTTTCTCATTTACGTTATACATAAATAAAATTCGTGCCAAAGAATTCTAAAAAAAATTAATAGTTTTGAGGGTACGTAGCAGAAGTTTTAAAAAAATGCTTCCAGCATGTACTTAATTAAGATAAAACTTTCTTCCTCCAATAGAATAATAAAAAAATATTTATATCCAACAACTCTAAATGCAGAGTTCGAAAATTTAGTTAAATTGTTTGTAATGTTAAACGAAATGTTAGAGAACCTAAATAATGTATTCATTTTTGATTAGATCGAGATCAGACCATCTGTCCATCTATCCATCTATCCATCTGTCCATTTGTGCTAACTCTTTTTGTAGTTGCAAGACTTGAGATAAAAGCATTGAAGGCTGATTGCCATTAAGATCAGAGTTGCAGTTTTAGTCAGCATGAATTTCTAGATCCAGTTAATAAATCTTTTCAGCCCTTTGCGAATCAAACTTTTGTTAATATTCTTTTAGTGGTAACAATTGACATTTGAATTTCGGCAATAACGTCAAAAATCTTTGCGTTTTTTAAGTTGTAATTACAGATGGATCAAATAGATCAGAAGGCAAATAATCTAAGACTTATATAATCAAGACTTTTCAAATCTTTTAATTTTTGCGTTTTTTTTTTAATATTTTACACCCACGACCTAGAGGTACAGTATGGACTCATTATGTTTGCAACACTCAAAAGAAAACTTTGGAGACTCTACAAATCTACAAATATTCGATATAAATATGCCTGCCTGTCTATCCGTCCGTGCGTCTACCCAATGTTTGTGATTTTGGCATTCTCCTGGCCTCAAAAAAGAAAAAATCAAGTTTAAGTTTTGCAAACACATGGAAAGTTTTTACAAGCAAGTTGGCTTTAAAAATGGTTAAAATTAGTAAAAGAATACGCCCTTAG
Organism: Melophagus ovinus; assembly: GCA_023089585.1. Classification (NCBI taxonomy): domain Eukaryota; kingdom Metazoa; phylum Arthropoda; class Insecta; order Diptera; family Hippoboscidae; genus Melophagus; species Melophagus ovinus. Next base: position 1,686,271 of record JAKKIB010000185.1, on the reverse strand, counting down.
CAAAACGTAAACTAAGATGACCCAAAATTTTTTAAACTTTTGGGCATTATTAGGCAAACTGTAGGCCATAAATAGTTTACATTTTGCACAATTAGGCCATGGATCTGCAAAAGTCATGTAAATCGGTCACGCGTACCAAAATTCATACGAAATTTTCATTCGCTTTCTATTTACCATTGAAAAATTGAGACAATCCGCTAATCATTATAACGGGGCATTCGAGTGGTGGGTATTCAATATTTGGCCCCAGACAAATATAAAATTTTCTTTTTTATTTTTATATTTATAAGTTTTATGGTTTCTGCTATTTCTTAAAATTGTTAGAAAACCTTATACTTAGAATTGTCAATACTGCCCATTTCTGATTTTATAGAATATACAAAATTTTAATGCAACATTTTCATGGTGAATGTGAATGTTCAGCTTTAAATATTAATCGAATAAAATGGGTCCATTTGGTAAAATTTACTTAAAATTTAAATAAGACGTAGCAAAAAATTATTGTGGTGATATGTCAGTTCCATATCAAGTCTCTTGTTATGAAGCTTTTTTTGTACTTTAAATTTCCCATATTCAAATTGCAAAACTTGTCCAAGAAATACCCAAATTTACTTCATTCAAATAAAGGCCAACGCCAAATTTTATATTATTTAAAATTTTCATCATTCATGTATCACATCACAAATTATAAGATCTCAAAGAGCTTATGACATTTTATTGAGCGTTATAAAGTAACCATAAAATTTATGTCTTCAAAGTAAATTAAAAAAACCGGCAAAATTTCTTATCAATTTTAATGCAAAGAAATCTATTTTTCAACTAGTTAAAGAAATCACTTCAGACAATGTTGCACGATATGTAAAAATTTAAGTGTCCATTTTATGTTAGACCTTAAAATTTCTTAACAAACTAGAGGCCCAGATTTATTACGCAAAATAGTGGATGCAAACACACATAAGTTACTTTGTAGATTAGGGAAAGTTTTCATGTACCCATAAAGTTTTTTTTTTTTTTTTTTTTTTTTTTTTTTTTTTTTTTGTATAAGTAAATGTTTGTGCGGGCATTTCAAAAATGGCAAAGGAATCAACATAAATGACATGCTGTCAAAGGACAACATGTTGTTTGGCTGTTGTCGCTGTTTGCTTTCTTTTTTTTTTTTTTATTTATTTATTCTCATTTTTACATGTCTATTTTTTTTATGTCCATCATATTTGTTGTAAATGGGAAATGTTTATTTATGTGCTGTCAAACTAATAACATTTTGGTTACATTTATTATAATAAAATGAACATGTTGCTGTTGAAATAATTTTTATGTGAAAGTTAAAAGCCAAAATACATAAATACGAAATAATAATAAAATGGCAAAAACAAAAAACAACTTTTAAAAAAACAACTAAGAAAATTATATTTAGCTGGGACCAAATCTTGGATATCCATTACCGATGCAACACAATTCTACGATTGAGAACCTGATTCAATTTCTTAGGAATAAGTTAAAAATGTAAATATGGAAAAATTTCGCGTACGCCTGCCGGACTTGCATAACTTTTGGATATATATTGTAGACCAGTGGCCTCCCTAACTCAGAACTACGCTACCGGAAAACTTCAGCTTTCTATCTTTTGCAAAAAACTACCAAATTTTGCTTTAAAAAATGAAATGCTCTCAGTTTATATTACATTCTGGGGGTGCCCTTTGATCGATTTGGCCCATTTTCAATGCCAATCTGCGTGCACAAACTTCCAATGTTTCTGCAAAATTAGATCCCACTATTTTTTTACGATTAGGGGAATCTTAACAACAGTAAGTCGGACAGACGGACATACAAATCTAAATCGATTCAAAATTTGATGTTAATCAAGAATATACATCCTTTACAGAATCTCCGGCACTTCCTTCTAGGAGTTACAAACATAAGAACAAAATGAATATACGCGCAACCTCTGGATGATGGGGATAAAAATTTCAATTTACAAGGGTTCTTTATATGAAAAATAGACCAAATAAATGGGACAATTTGTTTGAAATATGACTAATAACTTTTGCAAGTCAAGCCATCAGTTTGGGCAAATTTCTGAAAATTTTTGAATGAATTTGAATGAATTTTTTTCTTAATAAGTCCCAACAAATAAATCCGGTAAATCAATTATGAGGATCTTAAGTTTGCATTAACTGGAATAATTATTATTCTAGATCGCTAAGTTTAATTAAAAATGGATACGTATCATGCACTATTTGATTTCGGACTTATTATACTTCACGACTCTTTTCCTTTTTTTTAGCCAAATATAACCAATTAATTTTTTTGATGAGTATTATTACACCTAATCGCCTTAATTATAAACTATAAAAATCATTTTGATTAAACATCGAAAATTTATTTGCATGAGAAAATTTTATTGTCAATCAATCAAACATTTATAGTCCATTAGATTTATATATATAAATATATTTATTTGTTAAGTATTTCGATATTTATATTTTTCTTTTTGTTCTCTCTCTTTTTTCTTATGATTTTATTAGATAAGTGGGGAACAAAAAAAAAAAAGACTTAAAATACCAGCTGTAATCGCCCTTTAGACATAAGTCAAGTTAATTAATGGCGTTTGTATGCAACACCATAAAATTGTTAATATAATTGAGAGCCATTAATATATTGGCAAGTGAATAATAAACTTGATAATAAACCTTTTTTTTTTTTTAATAATCAAATTTTTCCATTTAAAACTGAACATTTTTCATATAAATTTAAATATACGAAGACCGTTGGATAAGTTTATAATAAGTCTAAAAAAAAAAGTTCTTAACAAATAATTTCACATGGCATTTTGGCACGATCAACTATTAAATTTTGAACAAGTTAAGCATTTGCATTTGACAGGCATGGTAATTTTTGGTAAAAAAAAAAAAAACTTTTACTAAAAACTTTTGCCAATCATCTGCCAATCTGCGGTATATTATCCAGATGTAACCCTTCGGAATTACTAACCCTGTACAAATGTACAGACATGACTGATATGTAAAAAATGGCAGTTAATTGAGAAAATTTTTTTGCTAAAGTAAATTTCTGTTTTAAAAACTTTGATGCAGCCTCAATTTTTGTAAGGTTTCTTTGAAATTATTATAAAAAATTTAAAACTAAAGAGACTTTATAAAAAAATAATACTCTTTAATAAGAAAGAAAACGATATTCTTTATATAAAAATGGCCCTCGTATATTTTATAACATCGTCTTGTATCGTAATGTGCGGTATTATATCGCTTATGGTAGAAAAATGTCAGTAGTTGCATAATTTGATTGAAAATTTATTTTATGTAATAAAAAATAAATATTAACATTTACGATTCGTATTATTTTTTTTTTCTCAATTTTTATTTATTCATTTATTCCAATTTTTTCCGTTTAGCTTAACTTTTCGATCTTTATTTTCATACATTGACTGAAAATAACAATTATCTAAATAAAATTTAGTTAAGTATTTTTAAAAAATGATATAAAGTCTAAAGATTTCATGTCTTAAGGTGTGACTTGAATGTTCAGATTGTTGCCATCATCATTAGGCAGATGATAATTAGATTTTTTTAAGAGTTAAGTTACTCTCATGGATTTTCATTAATGGACTTAATTATGAACAGTTTACAGATGGTAAGCAAAAATGAGCTGTACTCAGTTGGTGCTGTAGTTTGGGCATGTCCTTTGGCGGAATTGGCCCATTGGCCTTGCGTGTAAATTTAAGATCGATATCTCAAATTTTAGGTTCAAGAGAATTTTAACAACAGACAGACACACAGACAGAGAGACAGAGAGACAGAGAGACAGAGAGACGCACAGGTATAACTAAATCGTTCCACAATTTGAAGGTGAATAAGAATATGTAGGATCTCTGGCATTACAAACATAATGACACAGTGGCGCATGTATCACCAAAACTCTAGGTTAAAGGGGGGGGGGGGGGGGGGGGGGGGCGTATGGTTTAAAAATGATTTAACGAAAATATTGAATTTTGGAACAGTAACTTTAAAAAGTAAATGAATTTTTGAGAATTTTTGAAGAAAACCTTGCAAAAGGTGGCTCACATTTAGCCAGTAAAAATTAATTTGATGGAGAAATTGCTCAATTAAAAATGTTGTAATTTGCTCTTATCCTGCATATTGTTCTGATTGCTCCAAATGAAATTAAAATTATTTGGCCCGTTGTTCTTTTCTGCATGCACTTGTAGTTATTACGTAAACAATCAAGTGCCACACACACACACACACACACACACACACACACACACACACATACATACATACATTTCATATTATATATTTTAATATAAATGAATGAAAGGTAAATGAAATTTGTGGATTGTGGAAAAGAGGACGAGGTTTAATAATTTCATTTGGTTGTTGAGTTTTGGTTAGTTGAGAGGGGGTTGTTTGTGGTTAGAGGGCACTCTCTGTTTACACTTAACACACACTTAAATACACTCTCGCCCTCACTTACATATTATTCATTTATATTATGCCACCTCCACAAACATCATCTCATTAACACTTTCATTTCATTTCTTAGCATTACTTAGCATTACTTAGCATTTCTTAGAATTTCTTAGCGTTTAGTTTCAGTATGAGTAGTAGTTCAAGCATGAAAAATATAGTGAAAAGAAAAATCATGACATTGAAATGGCTTAAATTCTAATTAACTGCATTCATGTGGAAAATTATTATTTATTTTTTATTTATTGTTTCATCTGCTTTGCACATGTTTACCCTTAACTTATTGGATTTTTCCATTTACATCGTACATTGCTTATGGTATGGGACTATATTGTTATAAATATATGGTGGCTTATAAAACTTGAAAATCTTTTCAAAATTTTTTTTTTTTTTTTTATATAAAGTTTGATCAAATCATTTCTCTAGTTATTTAGCCATTTAACTAAATTTTGTTTATAGTGAACGCTTAAATTACATAACGCAATTTTTGATAAAATTTTCTTTAATAAAGAACTATATTTAGAAGTACTAGAACCTAAAAAAGATTTACAAGAAATAAGATAAAATTTTGATATAATTAAATTGCATAAAGTAAGCCATGTTCTAGTTTTAGGCGTTTTAGATTTTTGAAAAGTTGTTCTATTTTTTTTAACTCAAGCAGATGCTATGAAATTTTATAGACTTGAATAAGTTGTCCCCGGTTTTTTTACTTACAAACAAACAAAGAAACAAAGAAAATTCATTTAAAATTTTAGCCATCAATGGAAACCCCATTTTTTCCAATTTTCTGGCAGTATATAAATTACGCTTCGAAAAAATGGCATGTCGTTTCAAATTATCTAAAAAAAAAAAAATCGTTAAATTTTTAAGCTTCTTCACAAGAAATAAGAGCCGTATGCTTTCGAACAGAAATGCTTAGAAATCGGGACGAACGTATTTAAGCCCATAAGATAAGTCGATTCATATATCAGAGCTCATATTTTTTTAAATTGTTTATTTATTTTCATGCCCATGTTTATTAATTGAAATAATTTTGGATTAAATCAAAGAAACAACATTTTATAGAATTTGGCAACTTATCTTAATAGAAAATTTCATTAATTCTATTATTTAAAAAAAAAAATAGAATTCTTTGAAACTTTATGTTTATATTTACAAAATACTTTATAATATTTCAAAAAATATATATATATTGTGATTATTTTAAATGACAAGATACTGTGTTTGCAATATCAAGTACTGCATCACTTTGAAAATTTTCTTTTAACTTTAAACAAATAACAAACAATTTTAGAACAATTTTAATTGTTATTTTTTTTGTTATCCTTAGAACATTAAAGCAAAGTTTGATGATTGTAAAATTAAAATTAAAACTTAAATTAATTGGACGTGACATCACATGAGTAAAGTAAACTTGAATTGACTAACAGAACAATTCAACAATTCAACAATTCAATTTGATTTGAGAAAGTTTAAACGTTTTGGCTGGCAAAGAATATTTTTTTTTTTGTTAGCTAGTTGTCTGCTAGAATTAGACAGAAAACAAAAGTGAAATGCAAAATGAAATAAATTAATCGGAATCATTGCGTAAACATTGAAATTAATCATTATTATTATTTTTCTACTTCATTTTATTTCACAATATTTTGTATGAATTAAAATTTTTGTTTCTTTATTTATTTTTTTTTTTTTGTATATTTATCTCAGTTTATTGTCGTCTTCTCAAAGTATGAATTTCAATTGAGTATGCAGAATAAAATAGAAATTTCTTTCTTTTATTTTCTATTCTTTTCTTTTTCGTTTTGATCATTATAAAATGAGAAATATGTTGTAGAAGTGGTACGGAGAGAGAAGGGAGAGCCATAGCAAGAATAAAGCTCAATTGAAAAGAGAGAAATTATTTTTTTTTTTTTTTATTAAAAAAAACTTTTCGTGGTTTTGTTTATCCACTCTTTTTTATGTTACAGTGAATAAAAATAAAATTACAAAAAAAAAAAACCAAAGAACTGACGAGATTTTTTTTATTGTGTTGTTCTCTTTGCATCTTTTCATCGGAAACAATTAGTAATTGCAATGAAAGTCAATAATTAGTTTTTTATGATAATATTTTATCTCCTTCTTTTATCTATTCCATCTTCTTTTTTAATATTTTTAGACTAGAAGAAGAAGTAACATTGAAAAATGTTTATTGTGAAGGTTACGTATAAAATTCATGATAGAATTTTATAATTGCAGCTTACATAATCAGCAAACATATAAAAGTGAGATTCATGGCAAAGTCATCACTATTAGAAAAGATTTACTTCAAATCATTTATAAATTAAAATTAAACAAAATATTTTAACAGTAAAGTTTCTACTTTTTAAGGAAAAGTTCTATGGAAAATTTTTCTTTCTTTGTCGTTCGTTGTAAAATGTTTTCTTCAAAATTTCATAAACTTTACATAAAAGAATGAGTCAGAGAGAGCTTGGAAAAGCATGAATCCGCAATGAAAAATTTTTCTAAATAATTCCTTCACATTTAGTTTGGACAAATTCCATATTCTAGAAAGATAAAAATCAGATTTTTATTGAGCTGATTATAGAAAGGAATTTTGTCCAACAAAAAAAAAAAACAATTGAGAAAATTATATCTGGCCCACTACCCAAACATTATGCAGAAAATTTGAAGTAGCATAATTTCGGGAGAACATAAACCAAATGCAATACTTTTTTTATGGATAACACCCTAATAAGTTTGAGTTTTTAGGTAATAAGAAATTGCCTTGTATTGTGGGCGTATCGTTTGGCTGTTTTAGCCATTACCAATACCAACTAATGTACATGAACTTCCAATGTCACTGCCAAACATGCAGAGGGATAATGACAATCTTTAACATACATTGACAGACAGACAGGCGAACAGATAGACAGCCATATCCAAATTGATTCAAAGTTTGATGATTTCATTTCAAGCGTTTATAAAAACATTATTTATTTTCACATGAGCCATAAGAGCTAATGTTTTACCTTTGTATGAAACTTTCTAAAAAAAACTTGGATTTTCGCAACGTTTTGTTTGAACATGGTGAACATATGAAGGAAAAAGTACATAAGACTTTTATTATGTACAAATAATTTTCACTTTATAGAGAAGCAAATAAAAGCAAATTGTAAACGATGTCGACCATTAAGCATTCTCTAAGAAATTAAGAATATCAAAATGATATTGATATTCTCCGTGTAACTTAAACTTATATAAATTTTATAGAAAGAAATTAGATATACAGATCTATCTAATCCAATTTTGCCTTAGCCAAATATACAAAGCATCTTTACTATTGTGGACTAATTTTTTGAATTATTAAATTTTCACATAACTTAACTTTATTATTGTGCCCAAGCAATGTGAGAAAGAGTTCAAATAAAACATTTAACTTCAGCCACAACTTTCCAAAAGAATAAGTATTTATACAAATTTTTATAAAAACTTTCTCCAAATTTGTACAGTTTTCTCATTTAATGTATTTTCTTAAAAGAAAACGTTTAGTCAAGCGTTTAGTTTATTCTCAACATAGACTTTGCTTTCTACACACTTTATTCCAACATATTTTAATAGAATTATTATCAAAATTCATCATGAAGCTTCAGATAGAATCAGATAGAAGCGGAATCGATATGATTTGGAATATCATTCTGAAACAATCAGTATAATAATAAATAGAGTTGTCTTCAAACTCTCTTAAGCATCCAAAATTATTATTGTATCTGTTGAAGTCTTTTATTTTTTTGTTTTTTGGTTTTCTATAAGCGTTATAAAAATTTACACAAACTGAAGGTTTGCTCTCTAAAAATACATGCATGGTATAAAAAGTTGCAAAGAAACTTTTTAAAAAAATATATGCACTTAGATGTATAAACTATGGACAAATAAATAAGTATAATAATAAAATAATCAAGCGAAAATAAATAAAGAAATAAAACAATAAAGGAAAACAAAGCAAATATGTCAGTTAAACTTATATAAGTTTCACCAAAACAAAAACAAAAATAAAAACAAATATGAGAAGCAAAAATAAGAAGGCAGCATTGTGTGTGTATTGATAAGTACAAGGTACAATAACTGTGTACCGTTAATGTCTCTCTATAGTTAATGTCTCTCTACCGTTATTGTCTCTCTACTGTTAATGGAACCCACCATGAACTCGATGTTTGTGCATGTGAAGCTTCTTTTTTTTCTCTTTTTTCTTTATTGGCTTGTTCATGTTCAACAATAACAAAAGTGTTATTGTTGTTGTTATTGTTGTGTGTTCATATATAAGTGAGTGGTGATTTATTAATGCAATTGTTATTGTTATTGTTATTGTTATTGTTATTATTGCTAGGTCTTCTCTGTTCAATTGTTATTACTGTTTTTGCTGCTGCTGCTGCTGCTGTTGTTGTTGTTGTTGTTGTTGTTGTTAATATGCTATTTATGCTTTCTTATGTTTTTTTGTTTTTTCGCCTTCTTTTTTTTCTTCTTCTTCTTCATCATATTGTCTCTGTTTCTCTCTGTTTGTCATATTGTGTGCACCTTTCACGAACACCACCTTCGCCCTCTTGAAGTGCTATTTTATAGCTAAAAAAACATAACAAAAACGAAAGAAGAAAAATCCACATCTCATTTAAATAAGGAACATGCCACCCCTTAAATACAATTATCACAACAACAACAACAACAACAACAACAACAACAACAACAATAATAATAATAATAATAATAATAATAATAATAATAATAATAATAATAATAATAATAATAATAATAATAATAATAACAACAACAACAATGATAATAATGCTAATAATCATGGTACAGGTGATTGATTGGTATGCGTGTGTGTGTGTGTGTGTGAGAGAGAGAGAGAGAGAGAGAAAAATTTAGATAGATAGAGAGAGGGAGAGAGGAAAAAGAAAACTACTAAGAAGTAAAGACAAAATAAAAGCTAAAAGAAAAAAAGAAATAGTCAGTACTTTAACTAATAAGCACTGAGAGGGAATCATTTACACTGTTTGTGTATTTGTAACTATTTAACTAAAATGTAGGTGTGAAAAATCATAGATTACTTTTTGTTTGTTTGGCTAGTAATGCTGGATTAGAAAAAGTTGAATGGAAAAATTCGTTGTTTACAAACGTCTTGGGTTTTTCTTTTCTTCTTTCTTGGGCTTTGTTTCTTTTTCTTTTTTTTCTTTTTCTTTTTGGTTGATTTTTGATTGCTTGTTGTAAACAGCACAAATAGACAAAAAAGAAAGTTTTATTTGAGTTAAGTTAACATAATTCTGAAGTTCTACTCCCACACTTCACACTTGAATAAATAAATACGATTTCTTCCTTCCTTAAATGAAGATCATAAAACGTAAGGCGTAATTGCAAAAAAAAAAAAAAGAGTAGAAAATACAAATATCATGAGAATTTTGAGAATTTTGAAAATTTTATAGAAGGCTTGTGGTGTTGTGATGTTGTTGATGATGGTTTGTATCCCTTGATCGTTTGAAATTCATTTCTAAAAGTTTATTCAAATGAAAAGTTTTGTAGTTGTCAAGAGCCATTTTAAAAGTATTGTATTAGAATATTTCAAAGATTTTTAGAACATCAAAAACTCATGACACTTTTAATGAGCAATAAAAATAAACAAATGAATGGACTACAAAATTTAGTGTCCATTAAACGATTAACTAAAAAGTTGCTGCATGAAAGAATCAGGAAATATGATTATCAGTCCAGTTCACATGAGATTTATTAGTTGTTTGAAATTTTCCACTCTTAAATTCTTATTCGAAATTCTTTTTAAAATTCATATCTGTAGCAAATACGTTTTTTCTAAAATTAATTTATCAATAAACATTTATTTGCCTTATTTATTTGCCTTTTATCTCGTTTAACAAATAAAGCACTCCCGCTTGTATGGAATTGAACCAAACCAGGCAGGCGTTATATGTGTAATAACGATATTAATAATGAGAAAGTAAATCTCAGCAAGTCTCTTGTTGATTTATGTTTTTTTTTTGATTTTTGTTTTTTTTTTTATTTACTTTTTTTTATTTGCTTTTTGCTTTATTTTATCATTTTACCGTTATCTATATTTTGTAGTTTTTTTTTTTTTATTTACTTTTTTCAAAGCTTTTATAATATTTAATCAACAACCCAGGAGACTATGAAACGAAGAAGAAAATGTTTGTTAAACTTTGAGAAATGATTGAGTAAATGAATAATAAAATATATTAAAAACAACAACAACAAGTAATAAAACAAAACAAAACAAAACGAAAGTAAGAAAGTAAATTATAAAAATGTTCAAGTGGATCGTTCATCTGGTACACTTTATTTTAATGGCCGCAATGCATATAATGAAAATGTGATAGGCCTCTATGTATGCGTATGCACATACATATGTGTGTGTCTGTATATGTGTGTATATGGATAAATATATGTATGCCAGTTTTATATTTATTATATTAAACCTTTTTGCCAAACATTTCAAAATTTGTTGTTTCGCTTTCTAATTCAATCAACACGAATCGTTTGGTCCATCATTCACTTTCTTTTGAATTTCTTTGCTTTCTATTCTGCTTTTTCTGCTTCTTCTTGTTTTTCCTCTTTATTCTATGGCATGCTTCATTTTTATACATTTAATTATAAGAAATTAATTAAAATTTATTTTTGTTCATTTCTCTGCAAAGATTCGCCATATAAAATGTATATAAAAAAATAAAAATATCAAAAAAGAAAAGAAGACGAAAAATGCGTTATCGCTTGACATTATTCTGCTCGATATTTTTATTAAGTTTCTAGTAACTTCTATAAAAGAAAAGAAAGCTTAAATAAATGACAAAAAAATAAAAAAAAAAACAAAGATCAAGAAAGAACAAAAGAAACAAACAAAAAAAAAAGAAAAAGAAAAAGAAAAAGAAAAAAGGAAAGGACAAAATAACAAATTGAATTTATATATCAAATTTGGCGAATTTATTTCAATGCACTAAACAATTCACCGGGAAATAGTTGTAGAAGATATAAGTAGGTGGTGCAACAGTAATAGCAACAGAAACTGGCAACTGAAAAACGTGACACTGATCAAATCACGTGCATGTCACAATTTACTTGAACTCATACGTTAATTGGGGCGCTAGCGTTTCTTTAGCATTATAACAAATAACAAATAATAAATAATGATAACAAAGGCAACAACAACAACAACAACAACAACAACATAACCCATAATAGCAATATAATATTTTTTTTTTTTTGTAAAATATAAACTAAGTGTAATAAAAACAAAAATGTAGATTTTGCAGTATACAGACCTTTAAATGATACTTGTCCTAAATTCCGTGATCTTTAAATAATAAAAGTGGAAATTTTAGGTGATTGCGTGAAATTACTTGAGAAGTAACTTTTTCAATGTGTTCAGTACATTTAGTATTTGACTTTGGCTTAATGGCCATGACACTACACTAAGTACAAAATTTTCGTAAAGGTTTGTGTCATTACAACCAACTGGCAATCTAGAGCCTACCTTCTTAAAAACCCTAGAGTAAGTATTTGGAAGGTGTCACTTGATAGACCAGTATCCTCCACAAGAGAAGTATATAGCCACTAAGAAAGCGACTTCAATACCAAGCGGAGACACTAAAACTAGTATTTTGGGTTGCACCAAATTAAATCTTTAGTCCGATCTAAGAGAACTTATACGCTTAACCAACATGGTGACCCATGTATTCCCAGTTGAATTAACATTACACGAGACTAGTTATTTCAATTTGGTTTTATTTCTTATCTCGTTATGCCATATTGAATGAATATGTCTGTCCATCTGTCAATCGTACAAAAGAGTCCATAAGTCAATTAACAATTTTTCATTTTGCTAAACAATTATTTTATAGAATGTTCACAAGAAGGCAATGGCAAATATGGACTGGCCTTTTTATATCTTTGAAGAAATGAAAATTCCAATAAAAATGAGTACTTAGAACGGCGCCTTATTGAATGACATGATAAGAAAATTATAAGAAATAAACAGTCTATTCAAATAAAAAAAATTTACTACAAAGATCCTACAAATGAAAAATCATAAAATCGTTTAATTTAATTTATTTTATATTAATAAAAATAAAATAAATTCAATAAGCTGCTTTAAATCACATTTCAACGAAATAAAAAATGTGAATTATTCGAAATTTTTTTAGACAAAATTGTTATTATATTTTCAAATGTATTGGAATTAAATTTCCTGAATATCCATTTTGATAGTTCGAATTTAAATTGTATTTTCTCATTTTTCTTGAGTTCATTGAGATTACACAATTTAAATAAATTTAAATTTTACAATGATGGCACAAGATGAAATGGAAAATATGTATGTATGAATATGTACAATTTCAAACTGACTATGACTGACATAAATTTGCAAATGGATGGACAGATGGACACACATGAAGTGATGAAGAGATTACTTTTTTTTTTTTGTATTTATTTATTTATTTTGTTTTTTTTTTTTTTTGATATAAAGTGATTATGTAAAATTTACAGATTAAAAATCATTCACAAGTTATTTGAATATACATGGGCAATAGGTTGATTATTAAGTTTAAGGAAAACACAATTTTTTTGTTGATAATAAATTTTTATAATTCTCAAATTTCATTTCCATTTTGGCGAATTTATTAGACGATCTTTAATGTAAATAAATGAATAAAAGCATTTAAGCATTTAAAAATTTAAATTTTAACATAGAAAGATGATCGTGATGTATAAGATAAGTGTGAAAATAATGCTAAACTTTGGTTAACATTGAAATGTTAAATCAGACTAGAGATAAGAAAGATTTGCCTTGTTTTATTGCGATCCATTCATATGCCGGATATAAAAGCATGCTTGAATAGAAAATTAACTTCTATTTTTGTTTTATTTATTTTTTTGTATTTATTTATTATATCAAATTGATACGGATACAACTGAACTTTTCTTTGTGATAGTTTCTTCAAATCGCCTAATGGACTAAAATGTGCAAAGATTGAAAATAACAACATTTCACATGTTTCTTAATTAATTCTATAAAAAGAATTACATTTTCAATATAAAAGTGCTTATGCTTCTTTTTGAATATTATAAATTGAATTTGAAAGTATCATTTGAAAATTATTAAATTTAAAATTAATTTTTCATGCATTCATTTATCAAAATGTTTCCCGGCAAGGCCGTGTAACTGTTAACTTTAGCTTTAAACGGTCTACTTGCAAATTTCTAAATGTTTCGCTAGACGAATTAAATGTTTGATCAATCTTCTATGAAAGTTATACACATTTTTAACTAACTGTGATTTACATGGACTTATCTGACACCTTAAAAAATTAGAAGTGAATCTATAATTTTATTACGTCATTCAATACGATATCACTTTCAATATTCATTTTATTGACAGATCATACGAAACAGATCGATCTATATAAATCGATTTTTAAACGGTATCTTTGAATTCTCTATAAATTTTTAATGAACTGTAAATTACTTAACAGACCAACTGTACGTTCAATTATAGTGTAGGCCAAAATAACAAACAAAATAACTCGTTTCGAGTGTCTTAGATTGTTCGATTTTTATATTGTATTTTCCATTTATTCCTTTCAGATGTTAAATTATTGAAAAAAAAATTCATCTTAATTCACATAAATGAACTGGCAATGGTTTCATAAATTGACTTCAGTTTTTCTGCTACCTAATTCATCTACCCATCTGATATCCATCTGTTCATATTAGTAACTGTAATGCACAATTTCCGTTATATCTTAATGAAATTTTATAGCGTTCGTTTCAACGATTAAATTTATTGGAAATAATTTGAGTTTGCCATTTGTAACGAAGCAAATCCGTTATATGAAAAAAAAAAGGCACAATTTGAAAATTTCCTTAGGGAAAGAAATAAGGAAAAAAAAAGTGAATACAAAGTTGGGTTTAAATGGATTAAATTAATGTAGAGCATTTAAAAGTTGCCACCGTCCAAGTATAATGTTTTCGTATTGTTTCGTATTTGTAATTTTTTTCTTTTTTTTTTTACAAATTTTTGTAACTTTAACTCTCTCTCTTTGTTAAACCCTCTTTACCTTTTCCTCACTCTCTCAATCTATCGTTTTCTCTCTGCTTCGTTACTTGTATTCCAAAAATCTTTGAAAATTTTATCTGAACTGTTGCTTATAAAATAATTTTGTCTATTTTTACTATTTTCAATTTCGTGAGAGCTGAAACTGTAATTTCATTATTCATTTTACAAGTTTTACTTCTTTTTTTTAATATTTTCTTTTTGCTTTTTGTCTTTCTTTTTTGTGTGTTTTTGATATTTTTTGTGTTTTATTGTTTGCTTGTCTATTTATTTGCTTATATTTAAAAGCTACAATTTTGATTCATTTTCCTTCAATTACTACTCTACATGAGAGATATTAAACTAATGATAAGAATAACAATAACAACAATAACAACAATAACAATAATAATAATTTTATATAATGACTGCAATAACTGTTGTAAAAATTATTGTTTGTTTGCTTTTTTTTTCTATTTTGGTTTTGTTTTGTTTTCATATTTTATTTAAACTCTTTAAAATCGTTTGATCTTTTAGCCATTTACAAAAAAAAAAAAAAAATAGAAAAACTTTTGTTTCTACAAAAATTTCGTAATGATTTTCAATTTTATTAAATCAACTGTAATCATTGTTTTTTGTTTCTCACTCTTACATTTTCTATCTCTGTCTCTATTTCTATTTCTAACTCTTTTTGCCTTTGGCTTGGTCTCTCGTTATTTATGCCCATTTATGCCCATTTGTTTTAAGGTTAGATTAAATTTTAATACGAATTTCATTCATGTTTGAGGATTAAAATGTTACATTTCAAAAATGTATGAAAACCTAAACAAGATAAAAGTACAAGTAAAATAAAATGTAAATTGTTTACATGCTTGTTTATTTATTTACAATTAACAACAATTTATTTCATTTTATTGTACAACATTTTACAACATTTTACATAACATTTTTCAAGTAAATTTCATATATGAACTTGTACACATGTAATCATGTTATTACTTTCATTTTAAATAATCATCGATTTGAACATTCCCATTCATACCTCTATCTTGCTATTCAATTCATCCATCCATTCACACATTTATTCATCCTCATGATGAGTTTTGTGAAAGCGTATAAAGGTAAATGAGTGCTAGTGATTGAGCGGAGATAAGTTTAGGTTGACCCAAATACGTTACATATTCGAAATATTTTATGTATTTATATAAATTCATATAAAATCGTACACATAAAATAAATCAAATATGAATTAAATATAATCCATTTGAAATAATCCAATGTAAAATATTGAATAATTATAAGAGAAATTATCTTTTCATACAACGGGCTCTTTGAATTTTCATGAAACAAAATTTTTTTGAATATTTTGTGTAAAATTTTTGTAAAATTTTCATTCAATAGATATTTAAATGTTGCTTATAATGACTCTTAAAACAGAAAATCCAAAAAAAATAAACTAAATTTGCTAAGGACCTTCTACAAAAGGTATAATTTCTATGCGTATTATCTGAAAAATGTTAGGCATTTAAGCTGCTATAAATTCATGCAAATTATATAAAGAAACGTTTAAAGTCTCATGTCTTATGAATATCCAGTTATTAACAGAATCATATGACTTGCATAAAGAGAATTTTTCATAAAACCAGAAGTAATCGTGCGATAAAAAAGTTTATAAACTTCCCTTTAACTTAAGAGACTAAGTTAAGTACGCCAAACTTTTTGAAAAGTGGCTAATATTAAGAGATACAAAGAAGAAAATCGAATGGAGTTATTTTTAAGGCCAAAACAATTCACTTTCTAGAAATTGAAAAGTTTTTATAAATTGCATGGCTTGTTACGCTATCTCTTTAAAACCAGAGAATTGAGACTTAACATTAAAATATCTAATTGATTCGTCTTTCATTTTTATATACATTTTAGTTAGTAGTCTTAAGATTTGTAGAAATGGCTTTTACTTTTACAAATTGAGATCATCATTTTACAAATTCTATAACTAGATTCCAATTTCCAATTTCCAATTTCTAAAATTATAAAAATCCCCATTGATCAAAGAAAAATTTGTAACAATTTTAATGGATCAATTGACCAGTTTTATAATCAATCAATTTTTCTATTAGATAACTCTTGGTCAATAAGATAATTGGGCAACTGATCCATTGGGCGCTTAATCAAATTTATCAATTTTGATGTTGAGATTTTGTAACGATCAAGTTAAAATGGTCGATATTTGAAAAAATGTTAAAATGAAATGACCGTTTAAAAGACTGCTTATAGTAATGTAAGATGTAATCATTTCAGCAACCTCTTTTTTTTCTTTACATACATACATTTTTACTAATCCATAAATAAATAACAAATACATATTTACGTAAACACATGAGATTTAAATTGTTGTATGCATAAACTTTATTTTGGCATAGCAAGCAGTTACATTCCAATACTTAATATTTTTCTTGCTGTTGTTACTGCTGCATTTGTTATTGTTATTGTTGTTGTTGTTGTTGTTTGCTATGGTCAATTTTATTAACAGATTACATGCTTAACACAGTGTCACACTTAAAAATATAATAATAAATAAATGAGATTACATAAAGAAGAAGATTTTGTATGCATCAATTATATTAATAAATGGCATTGGTTTCATTATGATGATGACTGTTATTATTGTTGTCTTTTTATTATTATTATTATTATTATTGTTGTTGTTCTTATTATTATTATTGCTATTATTTGTTTTGTTGCGAGTTTTATTAGTGCCGTTATTGATATTTCCGTTATTTTAACTTTCATAACTTACATATCTAAAGATATATAAAGCTCTATTTCTCTATCTGGCTTTATCTATCTATCTTTGTCACATTTTGTAGATTTTTGCTTGTAAATTTTTTTTATTTTTTTTCTCTAATGACTCTCTTTTATTGATTTCTCTAATGACATAATTTAAGCAATCATTAATTTACAGAAATACGTGCAAATAAAATATTTCTTCTTCTTCTTCTTCTTCATCTTCTTATGTTTAATCTCTTTATAGTTTTTTGATTGTTGGATTTTATCATTTTTATGAGAGAAGCAGATGTAAAAAGACTTTTGCTTGCATACATTTTAAATTAAATTGAAATTTTATTTTAAGACAAAATCAAATTTCATATAAAATGTAAAATCATATTATTTTAATAATAACAACAACAATAATAATAACAATAATAATAAAAAACATGAAATCATGAAAAATGTGAATCTTTATTTATAAAAGATAAAGCAACAACATCAACAACAATAAGTTGGCAATTCCATCCATAAGAAAAAGCAAAAAAAAAAAAAACAATAATGGAGGAAAGAAATTATATTTGTCATCATGTTAATGCAAAACTGTTCAAATTTCTTTTCTATTAGAATTTCACTTTCAATATTTTCCTTCAAATTTTGTATAATGAAAGAAGCAAAATAAAATAAAAATAAATAAATATACGAACATGAAAACATTAGACTTCAAATCGTTCTAAAAATCAAATTAAAAAAAAACATTTTTTTTTAAATTCAATTAGACTTAATTTCACTTTAAAATCCATAGTTATGAAAACCCATTGAAAAATTTTTTGCATATTGCCCAAAGAAGAAAAAAGAAAAATTATATTTAAAAATTTGTCTGCGCTACAAAATTCTTTCTAATTTCTTGCCTTTTTTAAGGCTTATTTTGCCACGCCCAGTATATGTAAACTTTATATCTTGCAAAATCCATAAAAAGTTTTTCCTTTCAATTTCACCTTTTTTTCCTCCTTTTTATTTTACTTGTGAATAATTTTAATTTGAAGAAATTTCTTTCATTCAAAACTGAACCATGGCCAATTATTTTAATTAAATTTGAAAAAAAAAAGAAAAAAAGAAAGAAAACCAAACTCCATCTCTGTTGGTGGTCGAACGATGCGAACAATGTGAACGATGTGAATGGCAGATAATGAAAATGGACAACATCGCAAAACAAAAGAAAAACAATAAAACAAGATTCCTAAAATTTGTGTTACTATATTTCTATCCACGTTATCTTTTATCTCATTTACTTGTTTATCTCTTTTATATACTTTATAAGTTTTTTTCATAATTCCGTATATTTCTTTTTTTCATTTTTTTTATTTTTTCTTTTTTTTGTTTTTTGTTTTTGCATAAAGCGTGTGCGCATTGTAGTTGTAAATTTTAAAATTCATATCCGATTGTCCTAAGGGACAAGATCTGGCATGTCATGGCATGGCATAGGCTAAAATGATTTTAACATTTAACCTCCGGTCCTTGTTGAATACAATTTAAACATTTTACTTTTCATATGAAATGCAAAAGGCTTAATATAAAATGTAAAATGTAAAATGTAAAATGTAAAATGCATGCTGGTTGATACTTAAATGGTTAGTTAAATGGTGGCTTGGCGGGCGTATGGTATCGATAGAACAATGATGAAGCTTAACAAAAAAAAAAATTTAATGAATTTTAAATGGCGCCAAATACACTTTGATATTCATGACAATGGCCATCATTTAACCAACCATAAATTCATACATCGATATCAAAAATCCATTCAACCAATCGTACCGTTTTTAACAGTTTTAACCATTCAACCATTCACTCAGCCATTTAGTTATAAAATTGTTGATATGTGCATTTTGCACATTGCTCAATATTAAATTAAATTAAATTAAATTAAATTAAATTAAATTAAATTAAATGAATTGAATTGAATTGAATTGAATTGAATTGTGACAATTGAATTGTAAATCCATTGAGATTCATTTGTTTTATATTATTTTATTTAAAAATTTTCCTTCTCTCCCGTAGATTTTAGTTTTTTTTTTTTGCTCTCTTTATAAATTGAAGAATTCAATGTCTCAAGTCTCTTTTTTTTCTCTAACTTTTTCCTTTGTTGTTTCTTCTTTTTTCTCTTTTCAATTTTCATTGTTTTCATGGAAAATTAAAAAGGATTCTTTCTTTAAGTTTAATTGTTTTTTTTTCTTTGTAAATATTACAACAACAAAAATACTCAAATAATAATCATAATCATCATCATAATCATAATAATAATAATAATGTTAATAATGGAAATAACATAAATGCATTGATGAGACTAAGCGAAAATTTTAAATAATAAATATATGTGAAGTATCATCATTATCATTATCATTATCATTATCATTATCATTATCATCATTATAATCGTCATTCATATGGCATTGCAAGCAACAACAAATAACAATCAATCAATCAAATCAATATTCCATTCTTTATTATTTTGTTTATTATTATTGTTTGTTAAGAATTATTTTCCCATTTACTGTCAATTTTTCCTAAGTTTTTTCGCGTTTCTTTTTTTGCATTTTTTTTTTTGCATTTTTTTTCCTTCCTGTAAAACAAAAACAAAATATCGAAAAATCATTTAATATAAAAAATCAAGTAAAAAATTTATGTTTAGCTTTTGGAAAATTATGATGGATACATCATACATTTAGGCATTTGTGAACAATTTTTTCTAACTTCAAAAATGTGGCAAATGATCATAAATAAATTGAAGATTTAGTGCAAAATTTTAAACTGTTTAATACTCTTAATGTTAAAACACCGAATAGAAAAAATTTACATTGTGGCCTAGAGAAGTTTAAGCTTGATTGAAATTCTTGCATATTTAGCTATTTTTATATGCAAGAATTTTTATTAATCTTAACAAATTTTCTTAGCCATATACCTAAATTTCTAAAATTTTTTTAATTAAAGCGAAATCAATACTGGGCTTAGTCAAGAGGTGGGCTAAAGTATTCAAAGATCTATATGTATCGATGCGTTTGTTCACGTCCTTTGTAAGACCAATACTCGAGTACTCTGATATTGTGTGGATTCCCACTTATAACTGCTATATTGACCACATCGGGGCAATACAAAAAAACTTTTTTACATTTGCGCTGCCTGGTTTAAGATGGGCTGTTAACCAAACCCTTGCCTCCTTATGAAAGTTGCCTAAAGTTACTCAATTTGATCACTCTGTCTAAACGTCGTAAAATGTTGTCCATTATTTTTATAGTAAAATTGATGCAAGATAATATTTCCTTGACGACATTGCTACAGTACATTTCATTTCATATCCCTGCAAGATTTTCTAGGCCTTATGAACCTATAAAGCTACCACAAAATCGTACCAACTACCAACTTTATAATCCTTTCCGTATATTATGTAAATTATACAATGACTATTTCCATTTTTTCGACTCGTCCGTTAACTCGTTAAATTATATCAAGTACCTTGTGCTACACATACATAGTTGCCAGATTGCTCAATCATTTTTAAATATGCATATTTTTGAAAGCGTGCTTCTCATTTCTGTGATCACGTACACTTTTTACGAGCTTTCATTAGCTTCATTAGCTTAGTCGGCCCATAAAGGTTCATATTTTGTACTATTTATTTGCCGCATATAGAAGCTTATTGATATTTGTTTTTTTTTTATTATTTTTTTGGTTGTTTTTGTTGTTGTTGTTTTTTATTTTGGTTTTGTTACTATTATTGTTATTTTTTGCAACTTAAGTATTTTTATTTGTATTTTTCTTTGCATTAATTGTTTAAGTTTATTATGTAACTAATGAACATAAATAAATAAATAAATAAATAAATAAATAATGAGAAAAGATAGATGATGGACAGATGGATGGACATGGATACATTGAGCCTGTACTTTTATGTATAAATAAAAATACTTTACAGAATCTTTAAATTGTTCATCTAAAAACTACAACATAACATAACGAGTACATTTTCAATATAACGAGTACATTTTCATGTTCAAGTGTATGGTTTGTTTGATATAAATAACTGTTTTAAATATTTATAAATTTCATGATGAACTGCCTAATTCACTGCGCTTAACTTGTCTGTCTTTCCTATTCATTTTACTGTTTGTTTTTTGTTTTTTGTTTTTTGTTTTTTGTGTGTCTGGCAGAATTTTATTAAACATTCATATGCACATACAAACACACACACATACACACATATTATGCAGGTAAACAATTTATAACACTTCAAGGCATAAGCGGCCATATTACAATGATTATTCTTCTTAATCCATTCATCCATTGTATTTGTTTTCATCTCTTGCAAATTCTATCAGATTTTCTGCATTTCTTATCAATTCTCGAATATTTTAAAGATAAAATAAAAGCAAACATTTTAGTAGAATCGTTATAGATTTTTTGTATAGAAATTATTAAGTATTTAGATAAAGAGTCGCATTCACATTCACACATTCAATTAGTCTTCGATCTAAATGATTAATTTTATTCTAAATATTCTTTCCCATTCAATTTTCGACATTGATAATTTCCATTTCGATAATTTTACCTTTCTCAAGTAGTTGTGGAACAAAATAATACATCAAAATCAATTTCCGAGTGCTTTTCGAAAAATTGATGCCTTTTCTTGGAATTTTGCAATTTCTCTTTCTGAATTTTTACATAATTAATTGTCGAGTGATTATTTTAAATTGAAAATTTCGCTAATTGTTCCCATTTTGAAACCAGTCACTTCATTGCCGGTAACATCACAATTATAGAGGTTAATGTTTAATTTAAATACTACTGAAATATTGTAAAAGAAACAGCCTTTTGAAGGGACAACTAATCAACGTAACCACAACTTTTATCATTTCAGAACTTAACTATTTAGAAATTAGTTAATTTATAAATAGAGGCCAAATAAGCAAGCACTTTGTAATTGTAGGCTTAAAAAGGGTAATTGGAAAACAGAAAATGCAAGAGAGACGAGTCAAGAAATTAAAGGGTGGCCATTATGTGGCAACACATCATGGCCGTCTAACACCTGATCCGCCGTACGTTCATTCAAATCGTGGCTATTCAACGGATGGCGAAGAATCTCATCGTGCACCATCAGAGCGTACCATGTCCGAATATACCATAACACATGAGCGTACCTCACCACAAGGTCAATATAATTCATCGCGCAAAACTCGCCTGAATGGTCATCAACATAACAATCCATATCAATCACGTAGTTATGCATCAGGAACGACGGTCGTTGATAGTGGTGGACCGCGTCCATTAAGTGGCCCACCACCACCACAACAACGTTTACCGCCACCATCACGGGCATCATCAGCTCTTAGTTATGATCAAGGTGGTGATGCTGGCAGCGATATATATGTAACAAGTGCTGCTTACAAAGCCCCTTCAGAAATCAGTCGTTATAGTCAACGTCCTTCGTCACGTGCACCACGTAGTGTTTATTCGGTAGCCAGTACAGCAAAAACAGGGCGATCAGCTCACTCACCACGTTCCACAACAAAAAGAGGTGCAAAAATTGAAACCATGTCCGCCCCAAATCCATTTTGTCCCAATGTTAAAGGAGTTTGCTGTCTAATGTTGCTATTAAATTTGGGTCTTATTTTAATTACCTTGGGTTTTGTGATTGTGGTGCAATTTTATGAACCTATTGGAGTATGGATTTTGGGTATTGTATTTCTGGTATTCGGATTTCTAACATTAATCGGTTGCATGGTGTACTGTGTTTATGTGTGTCGAGATGCTAAGACACCATCGCAAGTACGTAACGAAGATTTATATTGGACAAGGCATTGGCAAAAGAATATCGGTTATACACCGCAAGAAATCAATTATAAGGCGGATAAATATGATGCTTACTCAGATCGATATTCAGTTAGTAAAATGAGTGGCAAATATTCAGATAGAGAAAGTAATCGTTATTAAAACGAAATAAACAACACAAAAGCAAAATATTTAAAAATGAAATAGAACCTTTTTTTTATTAAATACATTTTTGTACCTTTACTATTTAATGGTTAACTGTTCTATTGAATTTTATAGACTCTACAAACTTCCACATTTTAAAATTCTTCACATTTGTAACGATATAACTCGATTACATAGAAAAAAAAAGAATATATTTTAATATTATGCTTTAATCGAATTTGCCATATAAAAGTTAATGAGTTGTCTACAAGTTAAATAAGTAAAAATTTTTCACTTTTAAATTTTCCATTACAGCAAATTATAATAAGAATATAAATTAAGAGAATAAAAACATTTCGAAATTTTTCCTATTTCTTAGTATTTATTAATGCTTATTCTAGTGATTTGATTATGATTTCTCAAAATACTGCATTCTGAATTGCGTTCTGTTTTACTATTATAATTCTCAATTGATTGTAAATTCCAAACTAGAACACCTTAATAGCCGTTAAATGAAATATACAGTTTTTAGATTAGAGAATTATAAATTCTAATAAGAATGAAATTACAAGGGACTTTTCTTAGAAGAAAAGCCCAAAAATCCACAAAGTTATAAGAATTTTGATATAAATGATATCAAAATGTTAATATTCTTTCATTTATCATTAAGTTCTAAAATATACATACATAAAAATTTATTTATATAAATGTATAAATTGCTACATACTTAACAACCCGAATGTTAGCTTTAATTTTTTACTATGTTATTCCTTCTATAATCTATGTATTCTTTTGTAAATAACACGCAAAACAAATTTAATAATAAATAAATAATATAAATAAATTAATATTAAAAAAAAATTATTTTCAAATTCTTTATTTATTGTATTTATTTTTATTTATGCCAAAATAACATTTTCCTGTATTAGATTCCTGTATAAAATTCATAGAACGCCATCTAGTGTTGAATATGTAAACGAAATTTTAGTATAAAACTACAGAACTGTATAGAGAGTTTTTAGTGCGGACATACATAAAACTTTCTCTTATTTACACGTTAACCCAAATAAAAAAAATTAATTGTAAACAAACTACACTGGAGGTACCACAGTTTGATTCATAACTTCTATCTGAACATTTGCCATTTATGATTAGTTTTTTGTGAACAAAATAAATAATTGGGTTTGAAAATTTATTATTTTAAGGCATAACTTTTAAGCAATTTTCCTTTATTAGAATATTTTATGTTACTTTGACTTTTAAGAAATATTTTACAAATCACTAAGAGCAGAACGATTCAAATATGAATGATTGTAATGTGATTTAAGTATACAAAAAGCCAGATTTCCATCTGGTAATGCGTTTAGATAACATCCCAGTTTAAATAATATTCATATCTGCTTTTATAACAGTTACTATAAAAGTATAAATTAGTATAAATGCTAATTAAGCTACGCAAAACGAAATGTGAATAATAATTGAATAATACTAATAGAACAAACAAATAAAGAACTGATGTTGTAGTATATAAATTAAAATTAAATTTTCCATTTGTTTTGTTTCACTTTGTTTACATGGCTGCAGTACCAACACAATTATCAATATTAACATTAAATATATGGTAAGTGAACAGTTTACCTGTTGATAATTTCTTTATATTGTTTTGAGACACTTTATACATTTTTCAAGGTTCGCAAACAGTTTAAACGATAAATAAATAAATATATTTTTCAAACTGCTGTAAAATGTAATAAAATGTAATAAGAAAAAAAAATAATTTTAGGGGTGTACCCTATTTATCATCAGATCGAAAATTGCGTATACCAGCTATTGCAGAAGAATTGGCAAGTGGTAAATATGATATTGTATCATTACAAGAGGTATGGAGTGAATATGATAACCAATTAATACAAAATAAAGCCAAAAATGTTCTGCCATATGCTCATTACTTTTATAGGTAACGGAAAGAATCTTATTTTTCACAGTACTTTTTAAAACCTACACCACTTTTAGCCTTGAATTGAATTAAAAATTCCTAAGTGAGAAAGGGTTTAAGATTCTGTGTTTAACGACACGTAAAGAGTTTTGCAATTTTTATGCCAAAAATGATATTTTGAAAAAATATTTATTGCTTGAAAGAATTTTGACTACTTTAAACTACATTTATATGCCACATATGGATTGGCGTAAGATCAATCAGTATTAGAAAAATTTATTAAAATTATTGTTTAAAAAAAATTTTTCTTTTTTTTTTTTTTTTTTTTTGTTGATAAAGTGGTGCAGGATGTTTAATAATTAACTCCAAAAGTTTGTAATCACTTTTGTTTCGTTTGCTTAATGAAACTTTTTTATATTATTATTTTAGCGGTGTTATGGGTGCTGGTTTATTAGTATTATCAAAATTTCCAATAGTCAGTTCATTGTTTCACGCTTGGCCGATTAATGGTTATTTTCATCGTATCCAACACGCTGATTGGTTCGGTGGCAAAGGTATAGGATTATGTCGCATACGCTTCGATCGTGAAACTTATATAAATGTCTACAATGCTCATGTATGTTTATATAAATTTTTAACTATACCTCTAAATTACCTTCAGTTTAATGAATATGCCATTACAGATGATTTCTTTCATTATAACTTAAATTGCATTATTTTTACGACTGCTATGCGATAATTTGTAAAACTGCTTTAAAATAGCAAATTTCCACAAATTTTTTTTATTGTTAGACATATCAAAATCTTAAGGCATACCTCGGATGAAGTTTTTATGCCCAAAAACGTAGTAGCACATTTTATTTAATTTTTTTTCTATTTTTATTCCTTAAGCGTTAGCAAGTTATACAAATCGGGCATGCCAGTCCCGATTTGCAAAGACTTAGACTCCAGTGGTAATAATTGTTATACCGAGAATTATCCTTTGCCATAATTTTGAAAATATATTTGTGAAATTCCCTTAAACGTCAAATTTTAAAGCAAAGATGAATGGTCTTGTATTTGATTAGAATTCATTAATGTAACATGTAATTAAAATTCGATTTTAAAATGGAAATGTATAGAAAATAGTTATATGACATTTGTCTCACTAGGTATGCCAATTATGATACAAAGGAGTTCATACAATTTCTCCTTCGAATCATTTTAAAATCACAAATTTTTATTTACCTAAAATTTAGTTTATTTAATTTTATTAAATTTTATTTTATTAATTTATTCTTATTTGTTTTTCTCCTCAATGGTTTCCTTGCATTATAAAATATAACTTTAGCTTCATGCAGAATACAACGTTAAGCAAGATGATTACAAAGCTCATCGCATTTTACAAGCATTTGATGCTGCTCAATTTATTGAAGCGACTCGCAGCGATTGCAGTTTACAAATATTAACTGGCGATTTAAATGTTAAACCTGATGATTTATCATATAAGATTTTATTGTACATTTCGGCAATGATCGATAGTTGCTCATTGAACTCTGTTGAAACTTATAGAAATAAGTACAATTATTATAAAAATAAAAAACATAAAATGGAATATGGCGAGAGGATCGATCATGTATGGTTAAGAGTATCACCAACATCATCATCCAATATGAAAATTACAGTATTAAATTATGCATTGCCATTACCACATGACATACCTAATCAATCGATTAGTTATTCTGATCATGAAGCTGTTTTAGTACAATTACAATTGCTTAAATTAAATGATACAGAAAAAGAAAGAGATCATCGAATTTTACCGAAAATATTAACTAAAAAAAAAATTCTAGCCTCAGGCAGAGAATATGAGCAGCAAGACAAAATCGATATACTTTTAGAAGCAATTTCACTATGCGATCAACATATGAAACAATTACATATCGATCGCTTTGTATATTTTACTGCAGCATTTGTATTGATATCGATATTTTTTCTAATGCCACATTTTAATTATAAAATTTTACAAATATTATTGAATATGTTAATGATCGGTGGTGTAATATTTTGTATATTTATGGGACTAATTTGGAATTTTATTGAGCGTCATGCCACATTGTCAGGTCGTAATTCAATGGCAATTAAAATGAATGGTTTTATTATAAATGATTAAGAAAATTTTTAGCAAAAAAAAAAACCAAAAAAAAAAAATGGTAATAAAAAATGAACCATAAAATTTTCTGCCAAAAAAGAGAAAAAAAGTTTCTACTTCCATCTGCAATGATTTCTATATATTTATTTATCACCAAAAGGCTAAACTAGACAATTTTTGCTGTTTATTAGATTTCCGTAAATATAAAAATTTTTTTATTCTTTTAAATATATCAATCGTATTTTAGATTTAATAATTAGGAAGAAATGTCAATGACAATTATAACATTTTTAAGGATTTTTAAACTGCTACTTAGTTAACATATAAAATGGCTCAAGAAGTAAAAAAAAAATAATATATGATCTAAGACGAGTTTTATAATTGTTAATTTTTGTTAATTAAATTTATATTCGCTGTAGACATATAGAATAAAACAATGAAAGTAAGTGAATAAAACACAGCAAAGAATATTTTTATGAAAATATATTTTAAAAAAGAATTATTACTTATTATTATTATTATTACATTTAATTTAATGACAATTATATAATTTATGCGATTACAATCGTATGCATATTTATATAAATATATACATGTTTGTATGTATGTATAAAAATGTATAAATATGTATATATATATATATATATATATATATATATATATATATATATATATATATATATATATATAACTAAATGGTTTATCAAAAATTAAATTGTGCTTATGCCTCTTACAGAGAGTAAAGAGAAGAAAGTAAAGAGAATAAAGAGAGTAAAGATAATATTCGTCTTTTTTTTTTGTTTGTTTTGTACAAAACATTGAAAATTTTAATAATTCATATTTATACCCAGCATCTAGAGCTTAACGGTACGTACATTTTTATCATTATATTTGTAATGCCTGAAAAGAAACATGGCATTTGGACATGTCTGTCAGTCTGTCCGTTTGTCGAAAAATGCTAGCTACTTAATTTAGATTTGGCAAATACATTGGAAGTTCTTGCAAGCAGGTTAAAAGCCATGCCCACAATACAACATAAACTCAAAACACTTAATTTTTTTTAAGGCCAATTTGGTACATTTTTTTTTTTTGTTTTTGCTCATCATTTGCAAATTGCATAAGGGAGATAGCTGAAAATTTGCACAATTAGCGAAGCTATTGATCTAAAATGTGTGTTCACTTTTATTAGGCTTATGCTTTATATTTACTACTGAAAAAAATTGAAACGAGCTCTGGAACTAAAAAATCATCATGATGTCTGGATGGTGGGTAGCTGTACAAGATTTGGCCGCAGCCAAATATAATTTTTTTTCTGATTTTCTTCTGCAACAAATTTAATATAAATATACAAAATATATCTCTATAAATATTTATATAAATAGAATAATTTTTTTTTATAAAATAATCTAAAAGCAATTTCAAAGTAAAATAACAATTTACAAAGAAAAAGAATGAAATAAAAAAAAAAATAGTAAATGTTTTCAGTCTCCAAAGCTTTTAGGATCAAAAAGTAGAAAAAAAAAATGTTACAATTGTTGATGGCAATAATGATTATGATAATGAAAGCAAATAGACTCAGTCAGTTAAGAATATATATTTTTTTTAAATACTTATAATTAAGATTAGTCAATTGTAATATTTTAAAATGTCACGATATTTAGAAACGTGCAATTCTTGTCGTATAAAAAAAAAATAATCTATAAAACAATGAAATGAAATTAATGAAACATTTGACATTGTTAAAATCGTTGTCTTAATACATTGATGCTTTCGTTTATATCAAATGATTCTAAAATCATCATTTTGAATTATAATAATGTAATAATCTACACACAGATTAAGCAAAACATTTTATTGTATAAAAAATGAGCATTGCAAAGCAGACACTTTTTCATAATTCTTAATTTTAATTTCACTTTAAACGCGATTATCATATTAATATTCAATTCTCCATTATACGGGGCACTAAATTTATTGTAATTAAAAATACATTTACTTATTATACTTTTATTCTATTTCATCATTTTTTTTTCTTTTTTTTTTTTTTTTGTTTTTTGGGTATTTTGTTAATATTGTTTCAGTTTTAATTATTAAGCTCTTAAATGCACTGCAATAATGGCTAGAATTTTAAGTGATAATGATAACATTTTTAAATGATTATGATGATGCTAATAATGAATATAATAACGGTAATTATAATGACAATCAATGATGGTGCATCTTTAATTAGACAAACTAAAAAAAAAAAAATTCTTTATTTGACTATAAAAAGAAAAAAAAATGGCAAAATTTTGAACATAAAACACTTTCTAGGCATTGCCCATGTACCTCCATATATATTCGTAATAAATTCGATTTTGCTTTCATCTTTAACATTTTGGACAATCAATTCTAAAGTGAAATGAAATTTGACAAACGCAAAACCATATAAAATGGACCAGACAATCGAATAATCTAATAAAATTATAAAAGCGTGATCCATCCATTACAATTTAATGCATTTTAATGATGATGATGGTTACAAGTAATGAATAAGTATTCAAGCAAAATTTACTCCAAACTCATTTCATTATGTTTTCTTCCATTTGAATAAAGGCATGTCCATTTATATATTGAAACTGTTTGATCAGCCTTCAACATGATCATTACTTTCCAATTTGCCATCTTTAATTATCAAATTGATAGGCAGGACAGCTAACGGAAGGTATTTTATATTTAAAAAGAATTTGTTTATGCTTATTTGTTTATTTTTATGCAATTCCACTGAAATTTAATTATATTTCACTACCAAATTTATTAACATTTTGTGTTATAATTTGTTCGATACAATTTTTTAGATGATTTTTATGCGGTTCCGGTACACTTTCTAATTTTGGCAACATTTTCATTAAAAATAAAAAATCTGGTGATAAATTAATATTTTTATGAGACGCTCGGACATTTGCACTTGCACTTGCACTAGCACTGGCACTGGCATTGGCATTGGCATTGGCACTGGCATTATTGATATCATTGCGAACGCTTGTCGATATAACACTATGCTTGCCATTGTATAATTCAAAATTTATTGGTTTCGATGATGATAATGCTGGTGCTGTTGTTGTTGTTGTTGCCGGAGATTTTGTCGATCCTATTATTTTATATTGTTGAGAATGCAGTTGCTGTTGTTTTGGAGTCACAATAACAGGCGTAGCTCCAGCTATCTCTTCTGTTATAACATTCAATTCATCTTCAGGTTTTTTAAAAACTGTTACCGTACGTTTAACTGCTGTTACTACTGATGATGCTGATGAAGTTGATGCCTCCGTTGCTGTTCCATTAAGGGTCTCGTAGATTGTTGAATTTGTGCCGCCATTATTATTGTTATTATTATAATTATTATTATTTGCTATTCTTATGAAATTATTACTTTGATTAGTTTTATTATTATTATTAATATTTTGGTGTTGTTGTTGTTGTTGTTGTTGTTGTTGTTGTGGTTGATGTTGTATTATTGCTTGTGGCATTACAATAGGTATAATTTGCGTATTAATAATTTTATTGCGATTCTTTTTCGGTGGCAGTGTTAAAGGCAGTCTTTCATTGTTATTGCTATTATTATTATTATTATTATTATTATTATTATTATTATTATTATTATTATTATTATTACTAAATTATTATTATTATTATTACTAAAATTATTATTATTATTGTTAGTAGCAGTATTATTTTTACTTAAATCATCTTCCGTTTTGATAATAATTAATTTTGAATTATCATGAAAGCTATTGTCGAGATGTTGCTGATTGTAATGATGCATATTAATCAAAATTTCATCCGAATCATTTGAATCTGTGGTAGTTATTAAAGTTCTATCAATACCCGCAGATATTGTATTGATATTGGTAGTAGTACAATTTACAGTACCATTGATATTGACACTCGTCTCATCGGTAAAGTTATTCGTATTTGTATAGGCATTCGTATTACCATTCGTTTTGGCATTCGTTATCATAATATTATTATCATGATTTTTTGCATGTATTCGATTCAAAATTTCTGGTAATATCTTTTCAATTTGTTGCGGTAATTGACCATCACATTTATCAGCGAATAATGTTAATTTTTTACAATTACCGACACTTTTAGTATTACCAATATTTCCATCATCCATTTTCAACCATTTCTCTTGATTTTTTTGCTGTTTAGTGTCATCATCATGATTATCTTCCATAATTAAATACATTTTACGTTTTTGCATGTTGCAGCTGCCATGATTAGATGAATTTAGATTATGGGCATAATCATTTTTTTCTGTAATCATAAACACTTTACGATTTTTAATGGCAGCTGCCAACGCACTACGACCATTCATAACTCGACTTTGTAAGCCAGCATTTAATGTTTTTATAGCATTTTCTGTTAATTCATCCATTGTTGGCTCTTCAGTTTTTACACATGTTTCTTCCATGGCAGCGATAATCGATGATGATGATGATGTTGATGATGTTGATGATGAGATTAGATGCGATGTTGCTGCTCCTGCTGGTGGCGATGGTGTTGGTAGTGGTGTTCTTGTTATTGTTGCAGTTGCTACGGGTAATAATAATTCATTATCAGATTGAGCACCATCGCTAATATGTGATAATGTCGATGTTGCCGATGATATGGAATTTGAACGTTTCGGTGCATGTACAATTATTGTTGAACCACTTGGCGTTAAATCAAAGGCCGATCTATTCGATCTATTTTGATTTAATTGCAATAAACGTCTCTATAAAAGAAAAATAAAGCAATAAAATTAGTTAGAAAAATGTACTTTGGGTAGAGCAATATCTTAAATAAACTTTTTAATGTTTATTTTACTGAACATAGACAAAATGTACTTAAAATAATTTTAAAGGCAATTTACATGGAAAACGTTTCAATTTGGTCTTAATTAAACATTCAATTTGTTTTAATATTGGGTCATATTAAAAAGTATCTGGCAATCTTTTTTTCCATCAAATATATATGGACCTTTTCAAGCAAGCAAGCAAAGTTCAATGGCCATCACAAAACTTGACAATTTTAGTTCCACAACTCAAAGTGTAGCAACACCCCATGGAAAATATCAGCTTAAGTATCTAAATTTATATCGCTCAATATAAAATTCATATTTCATTTGGAGCTGGAAGTATGGATGGCACATGTCAGTTTTCACATTGATTAAGGACATGTTAAAAAACGAAGCTATTACGAATCTATAGCCGTTTAAGATTAAGATGTAAGATTACCTTTAAAGTATCATCTGAACTTCCGCCGACTTTGCAAACCGTTGTTGTTGATGCAACAGTTGCTGAGCCTATTAGAGCGTCCTTTTGCATACGTGTTGGTGTAGTTTTGATACGCGTTTTAGCCATAGTTCTAAAAGAAATAAATCAATCTTGCTAATTAGTGAATCAAGGTTAGAGGTACAGTGGAAGAGAGGTTAATCAAGAAAGTATTACAATTACTCAAGTTTTGAAATACTCAAGAAAGAAATTTTAAAAATATGAAACATTCAAAAAAAAAAATTATTATTGAAATTTGACAGACGAATCAATTCTTCCAAGTCTGCGAATTTATTAGGCAAAATTCTTTTAAAAGTTTTGTATACTAATAGTTAAAAAATATTTTAAGATTGATATAAATTCTCCTCTTGTGTGTCCTTAAAGGATATTCCAAATATATCCAAATAAAAACTGGCTGAGGAAATAGTTAGATAATTGGAAGTCATAAAATTTTCGGTAGGCCTGTCCTATTTGTATAAATTCTTTACAGACATTGGAGTAAAGGCTTTAAGATTTGTGCAAAATTTCAGCTTTCAGAATTTTTCAGTTTTCAAGTTATGAGCGAAAAGCTACTTTTGCTTAAAAAACAAACACGTTTTCAGTTCACGTTGCGAGTTGGAACCATTTTCAACCCCAAACAACTTGGAATATTTCTACAAAATTTAAAGTCGTTATCTCATTTGTCGCAATTAAGAAAACGTTTACCGCACACGGCCAGACGTATCTAAATCGATACAAAATTTGTTTCTGGTCAAAAATAAATATACACTTTAGAGGGTCTGCGATGATTCCTGTTAAACATTACAAACATAATGATAAAAAAAGTATACCCCCAACCTCTATAAAAGTACAAATAACCAACAACGCTCAAGTATGCTTTACACTCTCCAGTCTGACTCTCTATCTTTTTCATGCGCTCTCTGTTTATCTCTGTCTGTCTATCTTGCTCCATCTTTCTCTATTATTATAAAGAATGACTCATAAATAAAATAGATAAAATGGAATAAAACAAACGAATTTTTCGTTAACGATTTCAATGTCTTCTTCTTCTCTTTCGTAGTGCTTCGTTACACGAAAAAACTTAAAATGCAATTTCAATGGAAAAACTTCAAAAAAGCAAAAAAAAGTATAAAGCTTTAACATAATTCATTGGAACAGTTATTCTCTAAAAAGCTTTATATATATACAAATTACTCTCTCTCTCTCTCTCTCTGTATTTCCTATTCTTATTTTATTTTTGTTGTATATTTTGCATATTGCTCACTTTTTTTGTTCTTTTACGAAATATTCCTTGTTTGATGGTGATGATAATGATGATAACAAATGATGATGCTTAAATGGTTGCAATTTTATTGCATGTTGCTGTTGTTGTTATTATTGTAATGCAAAAAACAAAAGAAACATATATGAAAAGAAATAATTGTGCTTAAGAACTAGAGAAAAAAGCACATTTTGTATGTGATCTAAAAATGCTATAAAAACCTTCAAAACAATAAATTCTTTATCTTCACTTAATGTCATTTTCTGTGCTATTGTGCTGTTGTTATTATGTACCATGAACTATTTACTTGCTGTTATTAATTAATTCAACCAATTTTCTTTAATATATGCAGCAAACGTTGCTTATATTTTTAACTCTTTCTTGTCTTTTGTTGGTTTTCGTGCATTCTTTGTCTTTGCAAAAAAAAAAAAAAATTTGACATAATGCATTCAGCTAGTTAACCAACTAGACTGGTTTTATGTACATATATTTTTGTTATATTACAAAGATGATTTGATTATGATTCTTGCTATTGCTATTAGAAGTTTTCTTTTACAGATATAACTGTGCGACCTTAACGCATTAAATTTTATGGCAGAGGACATCGTTAGACAAATCATGCTGCATGCATGCACTTTGCATTAATAACACACGCATAATAAAATGTGAAATAAAAATGTTGTGATTGTTTTTTGTTTTAAAAAAAGTTCTTTTCTGTCGGAAGTAATTTACAAAATTTATTTTAATCCAAATAAACACATAAAAATAGTTTATTGCATTGAAAATGCATGCCAGACTTAATCTAAATTGGGGTGAATATTTTGGACCTCTTCCAACATGGCGAACAAATCAATTTTAAAAAAATCACTGAAGAAATAAAATTTTATACTACCTTAACTTAACAGAACTATATCAATTAAATGAAACAAATTAATGTAAAATATTTAACAGTTAGCCACAAATAGATTGTTATACTTCATCCAAGCAGCATATATTCACTTGTTTATTTTCCATGTTTTTTGATTTTATTATTCTGAAATTTAAAACTTATGCCCATTTCTTTGCCCGTTAATACTTCAATCAATTGTCTATCTATTTGCTATGACTGGTTGTAAATGATACTTATAATAAAAATTAAATTAATTTTTTTTTTAATAAACAAGAATGACCAACAATATAATAACCAGCAGTAGCATTGACAGTTAAGTAAAATAAACATTCGAAGAAGTTGCGAAACAAGTTTAAGGTCAAGTTTACTTTAATAATTTTTCTTCTTTTTTTACCAAGTGTCACATAAAACAAAACAAATAAGACCATAATGCTGATGATTATAAAAAATGATGACTAAATGAATCCTTATCTAACTTACAAATACGCATGCACACAAGTTCTAAGTGCATCACTTTTTGTTTCTTATTTTTCTTATGCTTTTTTCTTCTTTTTTCTTTCTTTTGTTTTTTTTTTTTTGTTTATTTAATTAATAAGTAAAATGATTGTTTGCATGATATTTCTCTCGCAATCCGTAAACTTTTTTGTGCTTTTTCTTTTTTATTTTAATTTGTTTCTATCGTTTCCTTCTTTTTATTTTCTTTCCAGTTGGTGTTTTTTGTTTTACTTTTGGTGCTTTGTTTTTGATTCATTTATTTTTTTTTTTTTTATATCACAATATCGTGTTAGACTTTAGCTTTTATTTCGTGTCCTATTCTTTTATCATATTAACTATTTTTCTCTCATTAACTCTCTCCCTCTCTCACTGTTTTCAACGTTTTCTTTGATTCTTTGATCTGTTTCTTTTCCTTTCATTCTTCCATTTTTCTAAAATAGCAATTTCATTATGATATTTAAATATTATTTGTGCACATACATATTTTTTTTTTAATATGAGTAAAACTATCCACACCATAAATTTATGCCATACAACCAACCGATCTTAATGATTGTTCTTTGTTAACTGGCAAAAATGTTAGTCTCAGGAAAAACATGAGCAGCGTGTCCCTGAACTCTGTCTATATCTTCTTCTTTTTAGGGTTGTTGCTATTGTTATTTTGTAGTATTATTATTATTATTATTATTATTATTGTTGTTGTTGTTGTTGTTATCTTTACCATTGCTGTTCTTTTTGTTTATTGCTTTTTATTGTTATTATTGTGTGATAGTGTTTACTGCGACTGTCGACTGTTTGAGCTTCATCGTCTGCAATT
Organism: Melophagus ovinus; assembly: GCA_023089585.1. Lineage (NCBI taxonomy): Eukaryota > Metazoa > Arthropoda > Insecta > Diptera > Hippoboscidae > Melophagus > Melophagus ovinus. Next base: position 1,650,141 of record JAKKIB010000185.1, on the reverse strand, counting down.
GCAACTGGATACTTTAAAATTAGATCCACATACATACACACACACACACACACACACGGAGAGAGTTGCATGTTGAAATAGACAGATATATACTAATAAACTTGCGTATTTGTGGGATCATTCAAAATTAACTAATTATCATATTTATATTTAGTTTTATCTTTCTCAAAAATGTTCTTAATTTAAACAGACCAAGAAAGAAAAAAATATATATATAAATATTTTATATCACCATATAAAATGTATTAAAATCGATCATGGCACAGATAAAATACCCTACACTTTTATTTTCAATTTAAATTGTTCTTAATAAGAAGAAGATTATGAAAAAATCATTAGCAAAATTAATCATTATAACTCTCGATAAGACCATTTAATTGTATCCAAATTTTTATACAATAAAAATTCCCATATTTAATAACTCAAAAATTGTGCCCTCTATTTTGACGATCAAAAACCTTTGGATACATTTTAAACAGTTCAATGAACGAAGAGACGGATGGACAGCCACATAATATATCTGAATTGATGGATATAAAAAAATGATTTAATTTCTTATCTCTTTCTTGGATATTAGAGGTATCTACATATATATTTTAAATTAAGTAGTAAATACAATGGAAGAAAGGAATTATAAATGTAAACAGTTATCACTCTAAACTAAATGCAAGAAGTAAATTTATTATGATATAAATTATTGAATGATTATAACGTGAAAGGTTTGCTTGAACATAGTTTTCTCAAACACTTTCAAATAATTTAGATTTTTTCCAGAATATAATTATGTGACAATAAATGCAGCTATATAACATGAGAGAAACGGAATAAGACAAAGGATCGTTGGTTGGTCTCCTTTCTTAGCTCTCATTTTAATTGGAATTCTACTTTTGCCATGTACTTTACTTATTTATTTATTTTTCTTCAATTCCAGTAAAAGCACACTATACATTTATATCATGAGTTATGAGAAAGATAGAAATGCAGAGAGAAAGAAAGAATGGAGAGAATATAATTATTACAATTACTCAAATGAGTAATTGACGCTACAGCTACCGACAGCGAAAACGAAAGAGAGTAAGAGAAAGAGGCAATGCATATTTACATTAATCCTCTGATTCTCCTAATTAGTTACAGAGTGAACTTGAATTGAATACAGGAAAAAGAAGAAGCAAAGCAATTTCTATGTTCTCTTTTTTTTGTTTCTTCTTCTACTTTCAATTTTTTCCTTTGTTTTTTTTTTTTTTTTTGAAAAATGTATACTATGATTATATATGGGATAGTTTACCATTGTAAGCCTGAACACCCCTGAAAAAGGTTGAGTTGTTTCTAGATTGATTAGGCTTAGCTTGGTTTACATTGTACATTGAAATCCTGGTTCTGCCTTCTTCTGTTACATACATTTTAGTTTTTGGTTCCTTTTAAACGGATACATGCTCAATAATGATAAAAATGTTTAGGTAATTTTGCGTTATACTGAGTTGTATGGTTTGTGCTTAAGTAACCCTTATTCATCAAAATGTCACATAAATTGTTCAAAAATTGATATCTACGTATAATGTAATGTTCCTTTTTATAGTTTTCGTCAATTTATTTATTATGATATTTTAAATTTGTTTAGTTTTAGTTTTATTTCTTTTTTTTTTTTTTTTGATATTGATAGAATTATTCATGGTTCAGTTAAGCCACACCAAGCAACTGATTAATATTTTTTTAATATTAACATTAGCTTACATATAGTTATTTTGCTTTTCTTTACTTTCCATTCAGTTTACCATTTGAAGTTTTGCATTTATTATGCTTAATAATAAACTTTTAACCAGGAGCTTTCATCTTTATAAGCTATTTTGAAATTTTGTATAGACACACCTAGACATATAATTATCAATAATTTGGGATTATTACTAAAGGAAATTCAAATTCAAATCTAACAAATTTTCTTACCATTAAGCCATAAGTTTTTCTCACTTTAGAAACTAAACGAATGTAAGACCAGACTGATGGTTTTTATAGAACACAATTCAAATTTTTTCTTTCATCGAATTGGTTACGAGAATTATCTGAACTAAATTGAATGGATTAAATTAAATGAACTTTTAATTCGTTTGATACTACTTTTTCGAGCCTTATTTACCTAAAAAGCTCGAATAGTAGTTTTGATATTCTAAATTATTAATTGAGTAATGTAAAAAGAGCCACTCATTGTGAAATATGTTAATCAATGGAAATCCCGATTTCCGGATTGATATGGCCAAATTTAATTCCAATAGGTTTGATCTTGTATAAAGAAAAAAAATTGATTGCTAAAAAATTGTTGTTGTCCGATTTCACTCAGTTGCAGTGTAATGCGCTTATGGCACCACAGTAATCAAAATTCATGAATGTATCTCGAAAATAATGTTCAGAAAAGTGATAAACCAAGTTCACACCGACAGGCAGATATTTTTTGAATCAGTCGTGTTTAAATTCTGAATCTGTTTCAGAATGCTGCTGCATTTTTTTTTTCATATATCTCCATAAGTCTTTGAAAGTTGTTTGTATCCAAAAATTATACAAAAAAGACTCTCATATATATATATTCATTTTCATCATCTCACTCTCTCTTCTCCTCTTGGTGAGTTCTTTAGCTGCACGTAGATCATGAATTTAATTTGGAAAAGTAATTGAACACAGTAAAAAAATTAAAAAACATTAGAACATAAGGAAGCTTCGAGAAAGAAACTCAAAAAAAAACAAGGGAGAGATAGAGAGTAAAACAGTTATGGGGAAATATTATAGAGAACGACAGAGAGAGAGAGAGAAAATCAAAAGAGAATGATTGCGTATAACTTGCACAACTCTTTCACAATACTTTGGTTTTCAAGTCTTCATTATGGTGGCATTGAAAAAATTATTATGTTTTGTCATTTTGTTTGCATTCATGCTGTTATTATTATTGTTATTATTATTCTGTTTGTTGCTGCTATTTTTATTTTTTTTATTGTTATTATTATTATTGAATTGAATTGCATTAATATGCCTCTTTAAGCATGTATATGCGTAATAGAATAACAAAATTCTGCTCCAAAAGTTCAATAACCTTTGACTTTGAATAAAAGCACAACCAATGCATCCCCAACAGATAGATAGACCAACAAGCACCAGCAAACAACATCAAACAGCAGCACATGATTGTCCAAAGTTTTTATAGAAAAAATCAAACAAAAAACTTACTCGTCTGTAAGAGCATTAAGTATCAAAATTATGACTATGCGTATGCACCAACACACACGCATACAATACATATATGTAAACACATGAATATATGTGTTATGTGGATGAACCGTGCACTTGATTAAACGTTCATTCCTCGTAAGAATAATATATGCGTTTGGTAAAAATGTAATCAGCATCGAAAAGCTTCTTTTTGTTTTCTTTTTTTTTACTTTATTTTTGTTATTTGCGCTAATATTGATGCCGGTGCTAGTGCTAGTGTTAGTGTTAGTGCACTGGTATTCATAAAAATGTGGACAAATACGAAAGAATGAAAAAGATGTGTTTATCCATAAATCATAAATCAGCATATACAAATACATAATAATAATAACAACAATTACAGAAATAACAGCAAAAATGTAATACATATGTAAAATTATAAAATAAAAAGAGAAACCGGAGAGAAACAATTCCAAAGCTATAAAGTAAAAGAGAAATTGTCTGATAGAGAGTTAGAGATTGGGAGAGAGGGAAAAAGGTTAGGACTTTAGTGGAACGAAGTTAGAAAGTTATATTTAACAATTAAATATATTCTGTTTGAGAGCAAAAGAAACAGAAATAGAAATAGAAACATTGTACATTGTTGACTTGTTGACTGAATGATTGTCTCTTTTGCTTACAAAACTATAAACAAACAATCATTCATGTCCATCTATGGTCTTACGTATACATTGTACTCATAAGAAATTGTATGCATTTCTTCTTTTGCGTATATGCATTTTCAATTTCTTTATTTTTAAAGTTTGCCTAAAGTTTCCACTTCATAGAATGATTAGAAAAAAAATGTTTTTTCTTGTGAAACGTTACAACTTATTATCATCTATTTTTATTGTATGCAGTGTAAAATGCTTTGCAATCGTTGATATTGTTGTTGTTGTTGTTGTTATTGTTGTTGATACCGTTATTGTAGTTGTAGTTATGCATTGTAGCATAATAACATTTGCTGCCATATTTACTTATAGTTCTTTGCACTCTGTGTAATTATTTAAAAATTGATCATTTTTTTTTTTTTGGTTTTTAGTGCTTTAGCAATTTTTATATTGAATTGTGCTGTAAAAGTAGAAATCTTATCTCTCTGTGATCTATATTTGATATGGATTTGAATTTACTAGTAATTTGAATGCTCTAATTATTATGAATTAATTTTTTTTTTCTAGTACATATTTTTTTCTTGTATGAAATTTAAGAAGAAATTTAGGTAAAACAGACCCCTTAAATAACTTAATTAGATATATTTAATGATTGGACAGGCATGTCCAGAGAGTCCAGGATTTCAGGATGCTTGACTTGAACTTGTATTAGACTCAAAGCAGCGACTGAAATTTTACATCTATTCCCGTTAATTGGGTACGTATACCCGGTTTATTCAGGCATGGATAATTTTTCACTTAATTCACAACAATTTAAGCGAAGAAGGAGCAGAAAATACTATTTTGGTGTAATAAATTTAATTAAAGAGCATGATTCAGTTAATATAATTAGTTGGATCTCTTGGCATGTTGCTTCAGAATTAATTATTGCATATTTTCCCCAAATTTTGTTTAAACATTTCTGTCAAAAAATTGGGGGCGTTATAGTATGTTTAACAGTCGAAACCGATCAACTTTAACGCTTTTCTTTGTTTCATTACAGTTTCTTGTTTTACGATAATTTTCAATGTATAAATAAAAATGATGATAATGAAAGATTTCTTTATGAATAAACAGGAAGTGTGAAAACTTTAATTGAACAAACTCTAACAATGATGTATGTAAAAAAAGTGTGCGTATGTATTTTCATGAAGTTAAAAAATAATTAATAATTAAATATTTCTAAACAGCAGATAACAATAATGGTCTCATTTATATAATAACTCGTTCATTCATCACTCAATGCGTCTTCTTTTCACCTTCACACTTCGGGATTATTATTAATAATATCTAAGATTTATATCCAGACGTATAAATTAAAAAAGTAAATAAGAATAAACTAGAAAGAAGTTTGGTTTATATTTACTTTCGTTTCTTTTTTTTTTCGTTTTCATTTTCGTTTTTTTTCTTTTGTTTTGGAAAATGTTTGAAAGAAGTTAATGAGCAAAGCTCCATGTTTTAACTTTTAAACTATAGAACATTAAAAGCAATAACAATAATAATAAGAAAATTATCATACTGTCGAATTGCAAAGAAAAAGCTTTCCTTCATTCATTTTTTGGTTTTATTTGATATTGTTTTGTTATTTTCCTTTTTAAACTTACAAATAAAATTTATATGAAATTCTTTTAATGTACGAACTTAAATTCTCTCAATCTCTCTCTTTCTATCACATGTCCAACTCATTTAATTAATAACCAACCTGAAGTATGAAGTGGCAAAAGCTTACGAAAGAGAGAAACAACAAAAGAAAGAATTGAAGAGAAAGCTAGAGGAAGAGAGGCTTTTGTAGTAGATTAATACAATAACAGTTTGCTAATTTCTGCTTCAGCCTCTACCTCTTCTTATTATTTTTCTTTAGTATGTGTAATTTCAATTAAAAAAAAATAAGTAACAAAGATCTGTTTTACATTTTTTTTTTCAGTTTTACATTAGAAAGCTCCCAATTTTTATTTATGTGGATGAGTAATGAGTAACATAGTTGATATACAAATTAAAAACGAAATCGAAATTAAGCTTGTAAAGAATACATACTTTCATACATAAATAAAGAGAATGAGATTATACAAGGAATTTTTGTTTAATTCTGTTAATTTTATAAAAAAATGGCCGTTAAAGGAATTAAAGTAAAAACTCTTGATTTGACTCTAAATTGTAGAGCCTTTGCTTAAAAAAAACAACATTAATGTCACAATAATTGTTGTTACCTTTTTCTGGTGCTGTATTCTGTTGTAGAATTTTGAAAATGTATTTCTACAAATGCTGCTGCACTTGTAGATGCTATTGAGTAACATTTACAGTTGCAATCGTTGCTTTTTTGTATTGGAAAGTCTTATTTTTTAAGGAAATCGTATTGTAAATTTGTTAAAACAGTGTAATTGTAATTGTTTGCATAAAATGTTGATTAATGTCACTGTTGCGTCACCGTTAGACACAACTACAAGCAGGATTGCTTTAATTCTTTAAAATGTACCCTTATTTTTATATATAGAGTGAGTTAAAGAAATAAGCAACTAAAAATAGGTGCTGCCATAGTAGAATATTGTGAAAAAAAAATTCGATGTGAGTTAAAAGGATATAAAAAGTTTACGTTTGTAGGACTTAAAATAAACCCTAACAAATTAACTGAGTAACTGACTGCTGATACACTTTAAACTTGTCTATTTCGTTATAAGTTTGCCCATTTATAAACAAATGGTATTTTACGAAATTTTACGATTTGATACGAATTGGATCAATGACAATCTCTATCAAAAGCTATGTAACCCAAGATGAAGAATTTTGGCAGAATAGAATTTAAATAGGATTGAACAATATTTACGACCATTCCCTATAAAATGGCTCATTTTAAGCAAAGTAGGAAAATTCATATGGATAAAAGTCTATTGTTTCATTACAAGATTGATATTGGTATTCATAAATCTGAAAATATTATTCGAATTATTTTAAAGTAGCATGTTTTACAGATGTCATTTTAAAGCACGTTTTATGCACCATTTGAATGCGATTTGTTATGGTTTTTCCTAATGGTACATAATTGATCCATCGAGAAGTCTCTTAGAATTATATGATCAAAATTTTTCATTATTTGCATTAAGAATCGTTTTGATATAATTTAATTAATTTTTCATAAAGAAAATTTTATATTTAGAAGTACCCTAAAAGATCATTAATTAATTTTTGGAAATTATCTGAAATTTAAAGTGTGAGACATTTAAAAATTATCTGCAACTGAATATTTTTATTTTATTTTTTCAAATTTTTCATTATTACATTAAACGAGATATACAAAACTTACAAATAAACACACGCCAAAATGCAAACAAAGAAAGCTTTCTCTACAATAACAACCACGTCCCAGAGAACGCAAGTTTGAGAGAAATAGCCACAGAAAGAGACAAATATATCTAAAAGGAGCTTACCCTTAAATAATAGCAAAAATTACACTTTTTTTCTGTACATATTATATAGCCATATACATATATACATATATATATATATATGCGTGTGTGTGTGTGTGTGTGTGTGTGTGTGTGAAAAAGAAGAAGAAAGAAGCCACGTTTAAATCAGGAGGCACATTTTGTTATGTCTGACTCACTTCACTTTTTCTGTGCTTAACTTTTGTTTCACGGCTATTGTTTTTTTTTGTTTTTTTGCATACTTTTTTTTTTAAATTATACGATATGTTTTTATTGATGTTATGTAAAACTGTTTTTACGCCTTTAATTGTTTTTTTTTTTCTTAGGATTATCCTTGTTTTCAATCGTATTAACTTTTATAATTTTACATGCATGTGAAGGATAATTGTAAAAAAAAAATTATTTGTACATACATGTAACAACATTACTTAACATTCGACACTTGAACGCATTTAATAATAATATAACTGAATTAATTTATTAAAGTTTATTAAAAGTTTAAAGCCGCATTTAACTAAATAGCTTCTTATAATGGAAAGAGAAAGAGTTGAAAAAGAAAATGCGAGAGAGTTAAAATTATTTAGAAACATCTTTACCGGTAGAAATATATTTCAAAACTGTCTGATATTTTGAAAAAGTTCTTAAGTACCATTTAAAAGAAGAAAACAACAAAAGTATTTGCTGGTGTAAGTTTGTGCGAATGAATGTGCATGTACATTCGGCTTTTTATTTTATTAAAATTTTACATCAAACAAATAGATATACTCCATACATAAGTAGAAAGCTTTCGCTTTATGTATGAAGCAAACATACAATCAGCTAATCAACCAACTAGCCAACCGATCCAACCAACGAACCAATCAACCAGCCAACCAAGTTGCATACAATTAAGTAGCAACAGAGATTACAAGCTAAATAGTCTCTGTTAGCATGTGTAATGAAAAGTTTTTTTTATTTTTTTGCCCCATATCTCACTCTTTTTCTTTCTTTCTTGAAGGTATATTACAGTAGGCACAGAAATTGTGTTCAAATTCTTACTTTATTAATATTATTATTTTTTATTATTTTGTTAATGGCCCTCATTTTATTTTCTTCTTCTTTCTGTACTTTAGTGTGTTTGAACATTTCTTTAAAATACACGTGCCTCCTGTAGTCTACCAAGTTTACCACACATACGTATATTTTCTGGTTATGACTAATTAAGACTGGCTGCAGACAGCACATGGATATTAAAAGTCATACAAATGTATATAAACTTATAGCAAACGTAAACATTGTGCTCTCTGTTTTTCATATTTCCTCTCATTACCAGAGTGCTTCTTCATTCTACTACTTCTCGTCTTTCCTATTTAAGTTTCATAAGAAGCTTTTTAGGGCTGAACTTTAACAAGTCTTTGTAGCATTGCTCAATTGCTTGGTTTTGCTTTGTTTAAATACGTGAAGTATAAGAAATATCAAAATAACAAAATTGAACTTGACTGTAATCAAATCTCGAATAGGCAAAATTAATAGAACTACATAAATCTATTTAGAAAATTTCAGTTCGTTAATTTTTTTATTAGTTAATACAAAGTTTATTGATACTAAGGTATGATCTATTAATATTTCTTTCCCGCTTTTCGGCTAAACCACGTTTAAAAATCAAACTTTATTCAAACTTTTGCAAATTTGTACCCTGCACTTTGATAACAAATTTACATTGACAGACAACAGATAGACGGCCAGGCATAAATATATAATAAATTTTAGCATGTCTATAGTAGACTTAAGGCCTAATGCATCAGTAGGGCTTCTGATGCATTTTCTTATTGTTCATGCTAAATTTGAAGTAGTTGTAGTGACAATAGTACATGTAGCGAAGTTTGAAGTAGTAATAATAGTAGTATTTGACTTTTTATGCTTAGGAGAATTTTTAGCATGAATGTGTATGAAATTACATGTCTCAATAGATTCAAAATTTGCATGTTTATTAAAAACAACATATATGTCTTGCAGCAATGTTTTAGCTATCTGTTGGTCAAGTATGTAAAAAAATTTGTACACAAAAAGCACACGCCTGCTTTCAAGATGTAAGGTCCTTTCTCTGCCTCTTTTTATAGATTTCTCCTTCATTTTTTGTGCTCTGGGATTCAATTTGCATATGTTTTACTAGGCAACTAAAGAGCGAGCTTTAAAACGTACTTCTATTATTGTATTCTATTGCTTATTTCTCATACTTTGTTAAAAGTTTACAAAATTTAGGAAATTTCTTGTTGTAGGTATATGGTTTTTTTATATGTCAAAATAGCTTAAAAGTGAGTTTGATGACAGAACAGTTATAGAATTATTTTTAATTAAATTAAAATAAGAAATTAGCAAATGCATGCGTAATGGCCTCGGTGGCGCAGTAGGCAGCGCGTAAGTCTCATAATCTTAAGGTCGTGAGTTCGAGCCTCACCCGGGGCATTAATATTTTTTAAATGTCTTTTACATTAAAAAAAATTGGATTTTGTTTTACTTGTTTAAAATATGATCCTAATATTTCTACATTTACTTACTTATTGATAAGTAAGTAGCATGTGAATCTTTTTTTGGCCATGTGACCATTTTATTGCAATTTATAGTCCTTACAGTATAGGGTTTGGGCTGGAGCTTTCGGTGTTAAAAATGAATGAGAAAAAACTGTTTAATGGAAAAAATTCACAATTTCAAAGTTCGCTAAGTAAACTAAATACATCTGACTTAAGTACTTGATTTAAATCAGATCGGTTCATTTTTATAAGCTTCTTCCCTTTGCAAACTTATATATTTTTAAATGTTTACCATTTTTCTTGACTTTCCTGACCGGAATATTTAATGATTACTACCAAAGCAATTTTACAAAGCCCTGTTTTCTTATAACTTTAAGATTCCAATAACTCACGATTCCAATATTAATATTCAATTTCGCAATTGTAATGTACTTGCTTCTTAAAAGAATGAGAAAAATAGGGTAAGACAGAGGGAGGGACAAATAAAATCTAACAAAGCACCCACAACATAGAATCAATTTCTCATAAATCATTCAATAAATTAGCCATTTTTTCCGCTTTAATAATTTTTTTTATTAATTTGAAAACTTATGGAATATCAATTAAAAAGAAAGAAATCAAAGAAAAAATCCATTCTGCTGAATGCAGAACGCCAATAAAATATTTATTAGATGACAATTATGGAAGCCTGAATTGTCAAATTTTATTTGTACTAATAAAGTCAAATTAAATAAAATTAAAGGTTTTCTAAAATAATTGAAAAGAATTATATGGGGCATTTTAGATTTTAAGATATTGAAGAAGAATAGAAATATAATGTTACGCAAAAGAATTTCCAGTAAAAGTTCTTAATTGAAATTGAATTTAAAACATTTTATTTCCAATTTAAATATTGGAAATTTATTTAGAAAGTTACTTGAAGTTTTTGAACCAGACACATTATGGATGTTCTGAATAGTTATTTGTACTAATAGGTTTTGATATATTTGATTACCGCGAAGATAACAAGTACTAGTTTATTTTTCTCAGCCAGCTTAATCTAAGTCATATAAATCGGATTATTAAAGTTGATTTTAATTTGTCTTAACTTATTCAGATATAGAATTTATAAAAGCGGCAAAATATTCAAAGTCATTGTGAATTGAAAATTTTTTGTATTTACTTCCTCCAGATTTTCTACTTGTCATAAAACAATGAAGAAATACAAATCAACAATTGATTGGGAACGCATTTCAAATGGATGTAGTCACATTTTATATAATGAATATTCTACATTATCTATCCAGAAAGTTTTTCAAAGAAAGACATAACTTTGAAAATTTTAAGAGATGTGCTATGGAAATTTTCAATGCAACATCCATTTGGTGGGTACACAATATGTCACTTCAATTGAGTACAACTCTCCTCTCTCTAAATTGAATTCATGAATATAAATTGCTTTATATACACGTACGTTTGCCTCAATCTATTTTCATTATCTCGCTATCTCTTTCGATCTATCTCTCAATGTATCGGCACAATAGTGGCATATCAAACAGACAGATATGTCGGCAGCTATTTAATGCAATAATCGGCAATATATTATACGTTACAAATATGGATGGTGGGGTGTAACAAAAAATGGCAGACGGACAGACACACATTAAATTATGATTAATGCTTTTGGCCTGATTTTAAATTATCATTAGCAGCAACAGTGGCCTTCATTAAAAAAGCATATAAATTTTGCATTAATAGTTACTAGATTATACCCCCATAAATGTTCAGCAATATTATCAAATTTCATCTAAGTAAATTAGATAACTACAATTGTAAAAGTTGTTCTCTCCATTTAGCTTTGCATTGACAGTTGATTTCGTCTTTCGTAAAATTTAGTACGACTGGCTATTTAAAAAAAAATTAAGTAAAAAAAGTTGCCTGCCAGACCGATCCTGCCAGGAGTCGAACCTGGAATCTTCTGATCCGTAGTCAGACGCGTTATCCATTGCGCCACAGGACCACATATTTTACGTTTTACATAAATTTAATATAAATTTCTCTTATTTGCAAAATTATTTATAAGATTTTTTTAAAATAATTTTTATTAATCGATATGAGATTCTCATATTTGTATAAATAATAAAATATTCTAAAAAAATGTTAATATTAAAAGAAATTTATGATACATGATCTATGGAAAAATTTACATATGAAAAACCACTATCTATGCATGTGAAATTGTAAATCATTAAAGTTAATCAATGCACTTTTTTATGTAGAAGATGATTTGAGCAAAAAATATTTTTCGTTTAAGCAAGTTATACAAATAATAAAAAATTCGGTTGATATGAAGGCGCAAATTCGTTAGATCCGTTTTGTTCGTTAGATGTAGAAAATTCTATGAATTTAATTTCCATTAATTACATGATACATAGAAACACGCACGTATACACACGCGTTCTTATGTGTACTCATAATCGATATGCCGTATTTTAATAGAAGTGTGACAGAAAATAAGAATATCATAAATATTCAATTTAGAGTGCCCCACTATAAATTGAAAATGTTATGCCTATAAAAATTGTCATTTCCATTCATACAATTTTTCTTGACCCCTCTTTACTATTTTACCATAGAAAGCTTTATTCTTCTTTTAATGCATTTTAATAATACACGATAAGCGCCAGTGATATGCAAATTTATATTAATACAAAATGATAGAAAAATGCAAAAAAAAAATATAAATAAATAAACAAACGAAAGCGGACTTCATTCACTCACTTTAATTGATCTCTTGTAATGTATAAATGTGTTGTGCATGGAAGCGCCATCATCAATTGTTTATGAATAATTATCTGATACGTATGTATGAGTTTTACGATACAACACTTTAAATTAGTTTTGATATAAATTGGCTTAATATTGACCCCTTCCTTCTCTCTTCAATCTCCCAGGCCAAACACATCATTTAACTATTTGCATTTATGGATGAATGAATGAATGAATGAATGAATGAATGAAAATTTAGGGTATGAAAAGAGATAGACATATAGAGAATGAAAGAGCTAAATAAAGAGAGAAAGAAGGCTAGGACGTAGTAGGGAAGGCTTTACACATTTCTATGTAAAGTGACAAAAATTTTGCACAATAAATGCAAATGAAAGAAAAATTAAGCGAAATATAATGAAATGAGATCGAAATATTATTTGCATAATAATTTATATTTTATTTATGATATTTATTTATTTTCTGTAGTTTAAATTGCAATAAATTTTCAAGTTAAATTTTATGGTTTACAATTTTATATTATTATTTTTATTTCATTCGTGTCTTGTTAGTTTTATTCGGTTTTTAATTGTTTCGTTATATTTCTGTTTCAATTAAATTTTAGCATGAGAGATATTTCTGTAGCATAAATAAAATGGCATAATTAAATGTTGTGACATATTTTTTTATGCAGTTCGTTTAACGCGTGCTTTAAATTACAGGGCGAACAAACTAAAACTATTCTGAAATTATTATTTTATAAAATGAAAAATTTTTTAATATAATTTATCAACAGATCAATGTGTCAAATCAATTTTAAAGAGAAAACTCCTTAAAGCTTAACGTTAATTAAATGAGTTATCAAGGAAGTGCAAATCAAAAAAATAAGCTCTGAAAAGACGATCATAATATAATTTCGATCTTAATTATTTACAAATGACTGACGCCCTTGCTTCAGTAGGCATTTATCTAAAAATAGCATGGAAGTATCTTAAAAAGTGCCATTTGCAGATATCAAAAAAAGCAGATATAATAATGGTAAGTGGCTTACAGAAAGAGACAGTTAACCAAAACTGAAAACTGAAACAGTCTCCAAATCGTAATATCATGTGACATTTCATACTTATTTGACATTTCATACTTGGCCTTTTTTTTAAATCTTCTTGTCACTTCACAACCATTCTTTGTACTGTACTCTCTTATCATTTCAATTGGGTACCTTCGGAAATAAATTGCAATATAAAACAAGATAATAATAACTAGCAAAAAAAAATCACAAGAAAATCAAAGTAGAGTAGCAATAAAACAAAAAAAAAAAACACAAAAAACGCCCGTAAGCGAATGAACTGTCAATCACATCAAGTTCAATGTCATTTATAGTAAAGTGGTTACGTGTTAGGTGACTTGTGCATTATTGTTGATAACATTAAAAGCGGTTCTTGCCGCACAGCCATCCGTGTTACATGTTGTACTATTCTAATGACGAACAAGCACTTCGTATTTGATTTTGCAATTTGACAATTTAATTGACTACATTGATTTTATCATTTTATGTTGTGAACGAAACACAAACGGAGATAGAGAGAGAGATAAAGAGAAATAGGAGTGATAAAGACAAAACGAACAGCTAATTATCGCTAAAGAAAATATTTACAGTATAATAATGGCAATTTAATTACAATGAAATAAGAATAATAAAAGAAATAAAAGAAAAGAGCATGTAAGAAACAGTTTAAATATTAAGAATTTATAAAATAAACATTTCTTGGTATAAATATTGTATTAAATGAGAATACAATCGCAGCTGTATTCTGCAAATCACAAATTACATAGTTCACACAATACCAGATGTATGATTTACAAAATACACAATAGCATAAAAGCAGAAAGGAAAAGTGCACGAGGCAGAAAGTCAGTAAGAGCTTATAAAACATTCAATCCACACAAATAAAAATCTAAAGAAATAAACTACTTACATTCTCCCTTTGCGCTTTAACATTTTTGTAAACAACAACAAGAGAAAAACAAGAACTTTCTTTTATTATTGTTTACTGTTACGTTGCTCTTGGTTGAAAATAATAGAGATAAAAAGAGAGAGAGAGAGAAAGATTATGGTACGTAGTTGAAATTATCTCATCTATAAACTTGTTACGCTCAAATAAACGCAACAGATTAAAATGTTTCACATCTCTGGCATAAATTCGCTTAAAAGTTTTAGTCATACATTGTATTTCTTTACACCTTCGTAATTCATTCCATTTAACTTTAATGGCGATCAAGAGGAAGAGAAAGAGAGAGAGACAGAGAAAGAAAAATAAGATATTAAATATAGGGAACATCATGTTGATGCTATATAAAGAGTTGTTTAGAGAAGAGTTACAGTTAAGTTGTATCAAATGCATCGAGTTGTGTGTAGTGTGCTTGTTTGGACATGTTTCGCATTTATTGTTTACTTTTCTTTCATTTTGTTTCTTAAACATTTTAATTTTATTATAAATTTAAAATATTGATCAGTGTACTTTGAGAAGTTGAATGTTTTGGTTCATATCATTTATTATAATATTAATAGAAGTGTTACTACGAACTTTGCTTTAAACGATAAAGTTAAAAACAAATTCATGAAAATTTAATGAAAAAAAAGTAAATAATAAAACGCGACAAAAGAGAATGCAAAAAAGAGAGCTAGTGATTTTTTGAATTGCAAGTACATTTTAATAAATACGATTGTATTTAAAAAAGCAAATCCGGTAAGAAGTACGAGTAAAAGTTTCCAAAGACATAATATAATGATATGTAATAACAAAGCTAATTGATCTTCAAAAATTTATTTTTCAATTAAATCTGTAAAAACAAGAAAAATAATAATATAAAAAGAAATTGTGCCATAAAAAGGCAAATCATAAATATTAACGAGAGATTTTTGAAATCTTTATCAGTATTGGAAGTGAATTTCACTTTTAAATTAAAAATTTTTAAGAGTAAATATTTATATGTTGAAAATCATGTATTATTTATTATTGTTATTATACACTTTTTTTTTATTGGATTTTTAACGAAGAAATTTATAGTTCAAAGTGTTTCCTTTAAATAATGACGTGCTGAATTTGAGCTTGACTTGAGCTTGTGTAATGTATGTATATTATGTTAAATGGTTTGTGGTTTGGTGCTTATCAACAAATAAAGAAAAATAGAATTATTAATATTATTATGTATTATAACCAATTGGCGTCTAAAATATCATTCGCTTCAAAGAATTAAGTAATGTAAAATATCTAAAAAAGTGTTTAAAAAGGTGAACCGTTCCAATCGAAATTTTGCAAATAATAATAATGCTTTTCTGCAAGAATTATACTCGTGACAGAACTTAAAAACTTATTTAATATTTATTTCATACGCTAAACTAAATTTCCATAGATGTTCAATCAATTTCTTTAAAAAAAAATCTTATAAAGGTTGCGTTCTTATAAATAGTCCGCTTCCAAAAATTTCTGATAGGGTTTGCCTTTCTACGATTAAATACAAATTAAATATCCTAATGTACCGAAAATTTCCATTTGTTCTTCTTTAACATAAGGGCAGACTTAAATCGCGTTAGAAGATAATTCTGAAACAATAACTATAAAAAAGTTGGATGAGATGGTTAAGACCTTCTTTGAGCAGTAGTGTATGTATTTATTAAATTTTACATAACATTCTTTTGTAATGTTTTCTACACATATTTAATTATGGATTATCATTGTAAATGTCATATAAATGAATAATTAATTGATTATAAAGATTTCACTAAAGCATTCCATAAAGTCTCCCATGATTTATTAATATACAAATTAAGGAGGCTTGGGTTTCCGTTCATTTTGATATTGGGCATTTTAAATTACTTGAAAGGGCGTTTGCAAAGAGTTCTGTTTAAAGGTACTCTCTCACTAGAAATATTAGTTCCTTCTGGTGTTCCACAACGTAGTCACTTGGGTCTACTGCCGTTTGCACTATTTGTAGGTGATATTCTTGAATGCATCGAGTCTGTTTACATACAGTAAATCTACTGTATGCGGATGATGTAAAGCTTTTTGTTCCCTCAATTCACTGCATGATTCCCGTTTGCTTCAGGCTGATGTAGAGCGCTTATACGAGTGGTGCATTACCAATGACATGTGGCTTAATCTGAAGAAGTGTAAAAAATTGTCTTTCTGCCGATCAACTACCTTTTTCACTCAGTATCGTATAAATGGTTTTGGAAGACGTTACCAGCTTAAGAGACCTAGGGGACCCGAAACTTAGGTTTCAATTACATATTAAATCTGCAGTAAATAAAGCCAAATCAATTCTAGGCTTTGTAAAAAGGTGGCCCAAAGAATTTAAGGATCCATATATTGCTAGACGCCTGTAGATGTCTTTCGTGAGATCTACACTTGAGTATTTTTCAGTTGTATGGATCCCTATTTGTAACGGCCACTCTGAACTACTGGAATCGGTACAAAAGAACTTTATAAAATTTGCATTGTGTGGGTTACGGTGGAATGTTAATCTACCTCTGCCTCCGTATGATAGCCGTTTGAAATTAATTAATTCGCTTATTCTCTTGAAGCGCCGTGAAATGTTGTCTGTCACCCTGTTTCATAGCAAAACTGATTCGCGGTAATATTCACTCTGAACGTTTGCTATAGAGCATTTTATTAAATATTCCTTCTAGATTTTCTGGGTACTATGTTCCGATTAAGCTGCCACAATGTTGTACTAACTATGAACTTTATAATCCATTTCGTGCCGCGTGTAAGCCATATAACGATTACTATCACTTATTTGATTCTTCCGTTAATTCTTTACATTATCTTAGAAAAGCAGTGATACGCCAGTAGTTTTCAGATGATTCTGCCACTTGTAAATGCTCACAATTCCTGGGAACGTTATCAAAAGTATTTCTTTTTACTTTTATATATTATATTTAAAGTGTTCTCGTGAAGTAATCTGAATAATCATTTCAATTATAAAATAAAAAACGAATTAATCTATTTTGTATAACACATAAGAAGTAGTACATTGAAGGGCGATGGAATTTGCTTAAGTCATAAAAAATTTTGCTTATAATAATTTACTTTTTTATTGATTCACTTATTTATGCTATATGGGCCATCCTCCAAGTAAGCTGAAAGCCTTTATTTGTTGACTTTTTGTCTGAAATGAAAAAGAGAAAAATTTTAGAGAAATAATATTAATACTTAATACCAAATTCATACAATTCTGTATCTTAAACGTTACCTTTTTTTTGCATTCATTAAAAAAAAAATTCTGATTAATTGTTTTGCTTTAAAATTAATTAAATATTTTACGGTGTTGGATAAAAGGGGCGCAATGTAAATCTGCATATTCTTATAAAGAAAATGTCGAATATAAATAATTAATTTTTGCTATTGAAGCAATGTCCTAAAAACCTAATATCAAGTGTGCTTACATTATTCATATTAAAAGAATTTTTATAAAGAATAAAGTCAAAAAATAAAAAATAAGCGAATACAATAGTATTGACTTCATAATCTACTTTTTCCTTACTTTAATTATTTATTTCTGATGTTATTGTTGTTGTTGCTTTTTTTATGATGACATTTCATAAAAGTTAACATGTAATACACGAAAATAATTATTAATGACACTTCGTATTATATGCCGTACATGCAAATGTTCAAATGCGATCAAATGTTCAAATTAACGTACACATTATTTAATTCGAATTAAAATTTCTACAAAAATATATTCAATTATGTTAATGACATTGCACCTTTTAAATTATGTGTTAAGTAGCATACTTAAAATTTATATATAATCTTCATTTAAGCATGCTTTAAGTTGCAAAACCAAAAAATCAAAAAAAAAAAATCATAACATTAACGTCAAATTTTAATCAGCAAATCAAACGAAAATTTGAGTGAAAACCTGAATTATAGAAATTTAATTAGAGTTGAACGACTGAAAGCGATTAAAAAGTGTATTTCAAAAAGATTTAAAAAAAAACTGTTCTTTTAGTGTATTATTATTTAGAGAATTTCTCTTGAAAATATCAAATCAGTATTTGGAGATCATTTGTAAATGTTTTTGTGTTTTGTATCGATGAAGTGGTTACGTTATATGATTATTTAGGAAAAAATAAAAAATTAAAAAAAAAATATCGTACGTGATCACAATTCCCGTACCGGGAATCGAACCCGGGCCTTCCGGGTGAGAGCCGGATATCCTAACCACTAGACAATACGGGATGTTCGTAAACGAATGAACATTTCTAGTATTTATTCGTTTCAAAAATTTTGTAAGCAACCTTATTTAATATATGTACATGAAAGTTATAGAGAATTTGTCGCCTGTTGTTTTTGTTAAATTCTGTTTTAAGCTTTTTACTCGTTATATTCCCTTTCGTAAGTTCATCTATATAAAATGTTGGCAAATGTTACTTATTTATTATACACATGAGAGAAAATACATACATATCTCCATCACGTCCATTTAATAGATATTAGATATTAAAAGTTTGATCTCAGCTAATATATAACTTATTTATAAGATTTTGTGATATCACGAAAAATCATTTACATGATTACTTGTGTGTTATTCGATTAAAGAAAACAGAACAAGCTAATAATTCAATAAGTTGAGCAAATTACAAGTGATAAAATAAAACAAAAAGTGCAATTTTTTTTTCTCTTAAAAAAACAATTTAAAAAGAAAAGTACAAGGAATGTTATTGTCCTTTATTATCAGATATTATTTTGCAAGTGTAATAAGTGAACAGTAATATTAGTGCTTCTTCTTCTTCTTTACTATTCGGTGTTAATAAAAGACTTTGTAATTTCAATGCAATATGAACAGTGATTAGGTTATGCGTTGGGCATAAAGTGTTATAACTTTGCTTTTTTTTACTTTTACATTCAAATTGTATGATTTACATTCTACATTGCTTTACATGGCGGGTGAGTCACCATCAAAATCAGACAATTGACGTTTATTTGATTTGCATTTGAAATTATTATTTTAATGAACTTGACTCGAGCGCATATCATCTATCATAATTAATCAATAATCAACCAATAACGGTAAATCGGTTTTTATCTTTTGTTGTATTTAACTGTAAGAAATTTCGGATACAAAGTAAAAACAAGTAAGAAAATTATATTTGTTTGAGGCCAAATTTTATATACCCACCAATCAGACACTATGATATTTTTGTTAATTTTTTTCAGTAGTAGACATTGCAGATCAATTGCCTCAATTGTGCAAAATTTTAGTTTTCAATTTCTTACAGTTTGCAAATGATGAGTAAAAATTTACCAAAAAATGAGGTATTCTCAGTTTATATTGCACTGTGGGCATATCCATTAATCGTGCTTGTTTAGTTTCAATACCAACCTGAAGAACTTTTAATGAGTCTGCCAAATTTGAGGTTGATATAAGGAAAGTGTTTACAACAGGCACAGACACAAACTGGCAAACGGACCTAAATCGATTCAGAACTTGATGCTGATCAATCTTCCAC
Organism: Melophagus ovinus; assembly: GCA_023089585.1. Lineage (NCBI taxonomy): Eukaryota > Metazoa > Arthropoda > Insecta > Diptera > Hippoboscidae > Melophagus > Melophagus ovinus. Next base: position 1,630,067 of record JAKKIB010000185.1, on the reverse strand, counting down.
GCTTCTTTCTAGGCATTACAAACATATGATAAAGTGAATATACTTCCAATCTTCCAATCTTTCGATTACAACAACAACTAAACATCAAAAAAATATAACAATATATATTGAAAAAAGTAAAATACCTGTAATTTTTTTGTATTCCACAGTGCATGTGTTCCGACAATTTATGACTTGGGCTTGTCTATCTCATCTGTATCCCTGTACATTTGTTATTAAAGTACAATTTACAAAACATTTTAATGGAATTTTGTATATGGATATATTTTGAACTGAAAATGGCCAGAGATAAAGATCCGAAAACATTTATGATCACTTACCGATTTAATGTCATATTTTTAGAAAAGCCGCTATATATAACAAAATGTGTGATGTCGAATATTTTCGGACGAAAATCGGTGAACATGTTTATTTAACATAATATTTTTAAATAAATATGTGCAGTAAGTCAATTCGTTTCTTAATAATATTAAACGAAATGGTGCTGGGTGATTAAGAGCTACACCGTATTGATCCTGACGGTTTTATTTGTTTTAATTTTTAAAATTATCAGAATTTTAATAAATCATATGGAAAGGGAAGTGAAGTACAAAGTGTTCCTATCGAAATTGTTAAATGTTTGTATGAAAGAGGTAATTTCGGATCTAACTTGGGAAGCTCGGGTACGATTCCCGCCACGGATTTTTATTTTCTATTGTTAGATATAATTATTTTTAACTCAAGTGCAATTTTTAACTCACTAAATCACTTATGTAATGTACTCCATAAATTACAATTTAAGCGTGAGCGCAGACTATTAAGCAAATATTCATGGCAAAGGGCAGAGAGGTTGTATGTGAAGCGTTAAGGGTAGAGGTTGAGCCTTTATTACGCAATCTTATTTTTTTTGGTGCAGTATAAGCGAGAGACGAATAAAAAGAAACGTTAAACTTAGACGAGGAAAAAAGGAACATTATGGAAAGTTTAAGGCCTGCCATTTAAGCAGCACTTTGAGAATGTGGTTCAGAAGTTGTAGATAAGGTTTTTAAAGAAATTGACTTATTGAAGTTACTTCTATTAATCTTGATTTTGAACAGACAACAATGAGCACATTAAGTTTAATAAGGAAACAATAAGAAAACGACAAGTTTTTCATGTAGATATAAAATATTTAAATATTGGCAAGTTTGCGCACCTTTGTTTTAAGTTAAGTTAATCTTGGGAAATAATTAATGGGATCGTATAGAAAGCATTTTGGGATCTTAAAACTCGTATGAGTAATTAAATTTCATAAAAATATCACAAAAGCAATGTATCAAAGGAATTTCAAGGAGTGCAAGGATTAAATAAAATATATCAGCGTACATTAAGAAAATATATCTGAATAGACCTTTTGCCTATTGAATAACTAAAGATAAAATAAAAAAAAAATTGAAATGTGACAGACGTGCATGGATTATTAAATACCCTACACCTTTTCGCCTTCAAAGTGATTTATATGAAAAGAAATCCCGTAAAATTCTATAAATGTAGAGTGCTTGTAAATATGGCCTGATTTGCACCATTAGAGAACAGTAGAGATCATCTTTGAGTAAAAAGATGCTAGTTTCTTAAATTTCATTAAAGTAAATCCACCGATCTGAAATTTAATAGTTATACTTGTGGCTTAATAATTATACTAGAAATCAGATGTGCGGACAAATGAGTAAGCGGACTTAAATAAATTCAGAAAGTGATTTCTTGCTGATTTATTGGTATGGTAAAATTGAGTCTGTCTTAACTCCTGTTAGTTAACACAAAATATTTCCTCGAGTTTATAATACTTTATGCGGTAATTTGTGTATGGTATAAAAAATTATGACACCAACGCTTATTGCAATTTATTTAAATTTCATTTTTTAACAAAATATATAACAAAATTTTATTCTTCTTTTGGTTTATAATCTTTTTTACCAATGTCTGTAAAAAAACCTAAAAAGTCAACTGAGAGGAAAATAAAAATATAAAGAAAACAATAAATAAAATGAAAAGTAGGTCAATACAGCAGACGTGAGTTTGTGTGGAGGCGTTAAAAAAAATAATAAAAAATAATCGCAAATTAATTATCTCTGTTGCATTTCTCTCCTCTTTTGTGCGTTCTATTGATAAATACAAATCAAAAACAAAATAACTTAATATTATTTCGTTTAGTATTTTAGAAATATGCGAATAACTTAAATTCATTTTCCCATCAATTATTTTCAGGTATTTAATTTTCTAACAATTTAAAATAATAATTTTCTTATTTTTACTTTTAATTTTTAGTACTTTTTTGTTTGTTTTTCTTTTTTTTTTTTGTGTGTGTGTGTGTATAAAAGACGTGATTTGACGATATCGTGAGAATACCAAATACGGTTAGGCAAAAGAAAAAGAAAAAAAAAAATAAAAAGTTGCTAAAGTATTATTGATCTTAATTATTAGTTGCTGGTTGGTGGGTTGATTGGCTGGTTGAGCATATTTGGAAATATCAAATAACTATATAAAAAAAAAAAAAATTATATAAAATAAACAAGGAAAGAGAAAACGCAAAGCAGCGTACATTTGACTAAAAATGCTTAAAAATAATAAACGTCAAATGATGTCACAAGCACCTGTCACTCCAACATTGACAGCCTTAACGGCAGTAACAACAGTAAGGACAAGTTCAGCAACACCAAACGCAATAACAACGGCTGGAAATTTTCATGTAATAAACAGATCAGCTCACCAACAAGAACAAGAACAACAACAACAAGAACAAGAACAGCAGCTACCGCAGCAGCAACAGCAAATACAGCAAGCAAATAAATATGCTCCAGCTCGACGCTTGGCCGCCCGTCAAACATTACGTTTAGCTATACCAAAACAACAAACATTTGACGATGGTACAGCAATAATAACAACAACAACAGCATCGGCAATTAATAATAGTAATACGTTGAATAAACAATCGCCCTCACAATTACCACCGGCTCCAATATTAAAACGTTCAACCAATGCCATTCAGACTAATAATTGCAAACAAATTGCTATAACCGCTGTTACCAGAAGTCTGGAGTCACAAAGGCAACGGCAGCAGCAATATCAGCAACGTCAGCAGCAGGAACAGCAACAGCAACAGCAACAGCATCAATATGAGCATCTGCAAAAATCTAATGATGCTTTTATTCAATGTCGTACCGTATCGAATAAATCGATTACACCTTCTAATCAATATTTAATTAAACATCAACCTAAACAGATAGTTAATTTAACTTCCTCAACTGCAGCCATCTCTGATGATATTTTTAATTATAACAACACTAATAACAATAATACTACCAATAATTATAAGGAATTATTTACTTATGCCAAAGATTTACCAGCATTGGCAGTGCAAGATAAAGGTGAATTGAAATGATCCATGATGCATGATGCATGATGCATGATGCATGATGCACGATGCATGATGCTTGATGCATGACACATAAAATCATGAATAAGAATGCAATTGAATACGATTTCGCTGCTCTTCTCTTTTTTTTTCTTGTTCTTCTCTTTCCTCTTCTTTAGATCATGATTTATCGTTGTTTAATGAAATAACTACGCCAACAACAACAATAGTAACAACATCAACAACATTATCATCAAACCCCTTGAACCGTTTATTTTCATTGAGCCCATCATCGACGTCATCATTAAGGAGTTATAGCAATGTAAGTACCAAGGCAAATAAAAAAATTGTGTTTGGCCAGAGTCAAATTTTAGATACCCACTACCCATACAACATGATATGACAATTCAGAGACTATTTCAATTTTTCAATAATAAAGAGAAAACATTGAAAATTTTGTATTCGCGTAAGCGTGGCCGATTTGTACAATTTTCGGGTAGATATTGTAGAAATTTCAGCTTCCTCTTTTGTGTAGTTTGCAAATAATACACAAAAAAACTGATATTTTCTCAATTAACAAGAATATGTGGGCGTGTTCTTTGACCTATTTTGCCCATTTTCAATAACAATCTGCCTGCAAGAACTTCCGGTTATTGCTAAATTTGAGCTCGATATTTCTTTTTTGCGATAGGGAGAATGTTTAAATTGATTCAGAACTCGATGCCGACCAAAGAAAAGGTTTTGGACGCTTTTTCTGTGGGTATTACAAACATAATAAAAAAATGAATTCATTTTCAACCTCTGGGTAGTGTGTAAAAAAATCATATAAAATTGAATCGATTAAAATGATTTAAATTTGATGATATCTAAACTTTCCTAAACGACCTTCTCAATTTATGAATGTACCGATTTAACGAAAATATCTTGGGAAGTTTTTTATTCTTTTTTTTATAAAAGAGGGATTTATATTGTTTAAAAAAAATAGTTAAAAAAACCATAAACTTGGTTGAGATTAAATTTTTAGTATTTAAAAATATAAGAAACCTTTTTAACAGGAAACTCTATTATGGCTTTATTTGATCGATTTTTTCCACTTTTTATATAAGTCTGCATTCAAGAACTTCCAAATATTTTGCCATATTTGCAAATCGATATCTCAATTTTTGCCACCAAAAGAATCTGGACAAATTCGGCAAATCGGCAGTTCGTTATAGCTGGTACTGATTAGAATAAATTGGTTGATCAAGAATTAACTTTTTAAAACTTAGAAATCAGTCCCTGAGTGGTGCATAATAAAGCATAGAGATTCAATTTGATTTTTACTCTCTAAAGTAGTTTAAGTTGGGATTTTGAAGAGATGTTTATGGCCTAAATATCAGATGAGTCATTATACTGCTTAAACCAAAATTTTAATTCTATATAAATTTTAAAGATTTGTAAAAGTTCCAAATATCATTTAGATAAAATTTTTCTATTTATGGAAATTCTTCGATTCTACGTGTATAACAAAAATGTCAATAATAACAATAACAATAAAAATGACGACTATTGCTATTGCTACTCGTAATATATTCAAAAATTCATGATCAATGATTTTTTATTAAATAACACAAATGCAAATGTAGTACAATAATAAAAAGCAAAAACAACAAAAATAATAATGTTGCTTACACATTTTAACAACATTTCAAATTATAATTTTATAATTGTTTATGATCGCGTATACAACATTTTTGTGAATGCATCATTATTATTCAATTTTTATTGAATTATTTAAAATTATTAAAATATTATAATAAAAAAAAAATATTATTGTTGTTGTTGTTTTCAATACATTTCTATATATTTATTTATTTGTTTAATTTACATTTTCTAATTGATTTTTATTACTGTACCGCTTTTCTATTCTGCACCACTTGTTATGCGGGGCATTATAAGTTTGTAACACCGAAAGGGAGTTGAGATAGACCCATCTTTTATTAAAGTGATCAACTTAGAATCGATCGATCTAATTCGATACCTGATTCCATTTACTTGTGTTAACAAACTTCAGGGTACAATTTTTAAGGTATTTCAGTGAAATTTGGTGCAAAGATACGACCACGCCCCAAAACTTACAAAAAATTGCAATTTTGAATATTTTTAAGCGAATATATATTTTAGCGAAAATTGGTTGCTTTGTATTTTGACAGACAAAAATATGTGCATCTAATTTTATTCAGATAGATATATTTTTGGAAGTTCCTCTCACCGATCGACGAACTCTAAGGTTCGTACTTGCGTAATTTGATTATCTTTTTTTCTATCTTCTTCTTCATCTAGTTACTTCAACTTCATTATTTGATGAAGGCCAAAAAAGGCCATCTTGGCAAATTAAAGTTCGGCATAAAATTAATTTTTGATGTATTAAATCTGAATGTAAAATTTAGGCCAAATCGATAAATGTAAATGTCTTTTACTTAACTCTTTCTTCATATTTAAGCACAATGTTGTAGATGTAGTAGGCTTAAAAATCGCCTTGGAAATGATTCAAAAGCATTTCCACTTTTTTATTATTGTTATTGTATATTTTTTCGGCACATTTACTATTCAGAGCGAAAATAATGGAAAAGCAGAGAGATTCGAAAAAAGTACGTGTAAATTTAATCATAAATTTTTTGTTGCGGTTAAAACTTTTTGTTGTTGTTGTTGTTTTTGTTGCTGCTGCTATTGTTGTTCTGTTTATTTTCTCATCATTGATTATTTTACTATTTTAGTAGAATTGATTAACCAAACAAAATTGTACATGTAAAATTAACTATGCAAAAAAAAAAAAAAAAAAAGAGAAACAATTTAAAAGTTTATTTGAAAAAACTTGTTCACACATTTCTCATTCTTTCTTGTTTCTTTTCGAAACCGATTGATGAAGTAAATGTAACAAATTAAAGCCTTTGTTAACCGTTTAAAATTTATAGCTATCAGAGGACTTTCATTGTATATAGATGAGATATTTTTATTGAGATTTAAAAAATATATAAAAAAATTTTACTGAAAAACTCCAAAACTTATCAATTCATTGTTATACCTTGCGCCCTTTGTAATATAAAGGGTGTGTGCACAAATCTCAGAGGGGTCCGAAATAGATCCACCTCTTATTATATCGATAACGATTCAAAACTATCTTCTGAATCGTTTTAAGTCCATTTGTTCTTCTCTCCGTCGATTTTTTCAAAAAAAAAAATTGTTGTCTAAAAAACAAATTCCAATTTTGACTATACTTTTTACAAAAATTTAATTGGGCGCATCAACTTTAATTAGAATCGTTCTATATTTAAAATTTTTTTTTGACCTAACGTGCAATTCCTTAAAAAATCAAATTTTCTTGATGTCATTTTGTGATATTTTAATAACATTAACCAAAGTGACGTAGGGTACTTAAAAGTCAGCCTTCATCGTCTATAGTTTTAGTCTTTTTTTCCCATTTGTACAGAATTGATCAATTTTATGAATGCTCTTCATTTTAACATAATTTTGGAATGTGCAAAATCTATAAAATTTCCAAGCATTTTTATAACCTACAACGCTGATGGCAGGTGGACGTATGTATTTGTGTGAATGTATGTAACATCCGGAACTTAAACCCAGAGAGGTTTAAGATCAACCCACATTTTATTACTCCAAATTATTTTCTGATTCAATTTAAGTTTGCCCGTCTTTTCGATTGTCTTGCTGTTATTTATCCATGTAAATTCGTCATTTAGGCAATTTTGGATTAAAATTTTATCTGTAGGCGTGTTTTGCCCCAAAAAATGCCTGGGACTTTTATTACGACCAAGCGCCTGCTTTGCAAATAGTTTTTATATGGGAAAATTTTAAAATCTGGGGAATTTTTTTCATAAAAGAAAAATGGTGTAGCGTATATAATAGTCAGATATGACCAACTATAAAATATTTGCTTGTTATATTATGCATTTTTTTTTAAATTAGAATTTAATTTTTTATATATGAAAATGAATTAGAAAAATGGAAAATATTAAAATTGAAAAAAATTCGGTAAATCAAAAAGTAAATCGATTTGATTTATATTTTACATATAAATATCATTTCACAAAAAATAAAAAAAATATTAAAAATTATAAATATATTTCGTAAATAACGCGTAGTTATAAAAGCACTTGAATCTTGATCATTTTAAGACGCGTTATTTTTGGACAAATGTAGGCCATGGCATAAAATTATATTAAAAATTGTAGGCATTTTTGTGAACATGAAAATACTTCAGACAGACTATTGTAGATGGAGAAAAATTAAATCAAATTATTTATTTAACTATAAATTTGTTAGATAAAGTTAAAAGGGATAAAATATTAATTCTATGATGAAGGACTCTATTGAAATAATAAAAATGAAGCTAATGAATCAAAGAAGTTCTTATTGGAAGAATTAAAAAAATAAAATTACACTTAAATGTCATAAAATTAAATTTTTAATATAAAACAGTATTATTTTTTTTTTTTTATATTTAATAAATCACAAATTTCATTTCAAATCGTTTCATCAGTTTAGCAAATCATCAAAATCATCAAAATCATCAAAATCATCAAAATCAAAAATATTTAAATGAAAATACACATTTAGTCATATAAAATAAAAGGTGTTTCGTTAAATGCTTGTAATGACAATCAAATCAAGTTTATACGCACTTATTTTGTATTATTTGTGTTTTTTTTTTTTTTTTGGTTTTTATTTTTGCTGCTTTTTTCTTTTCATATAAATATAAAATATATATATAAATGTACATTTTATATATATATTTTATATTTTGCTCGTTATTATTATTATTATTTTTTTTTTTTTTGCTTAAATAATGACGTTAAGAACAAGTCGAATATCGAGTATTTTATTGTTTATTTGTTTCTAGATTTTTCGTTTCATTTTTATTTCCAGTGAGTGTGTTAATAACTTAAATAAACAAACACTTAAAATATGGCATTATATAGTTATTAGGTTGTTAGGAAAATCATTTAAATTTTGTATGCCTAACAATAAATAATAATGTTTTTTTTTTTTAATAAAATTCTGTATGAATGTGAGAATGTGGCCGATGTATCACGATTCACCTCAAGTTGTTTTGCATCGATTTATTTTAATTAATGTATTTATCAGATCGTTTAACAGTCTGAACTAATTTTCCATATTTATAAAATGGCGATTTCATATTATGAAATTGACTGAAGAAGTAAATAAAATTTCAAAATTGTGTGTGTAAGAATTAAAAAAAAAATTAATTAAATGATTTTCTGAACAATCTAAAAATTTTTAATTTTTTCTTTTTTTTTTTTTTTTTTGGTTTTCCTTAGTATCTTCTTAGTATTTGTTGGATTTTTTTTTGTATACATATACAAAAAAGAAAAACAAAAACAAACACAAACATAACAACAACAAAAATTAAAATTAAAAGCAAAAACAATTGTACAGGTTATCCAGGCATGGCCATTGAATGGCATTTTCAGTTTTAACTTAAATCTGTTTTAGTGCCGCAATAACTGTAAATTTAAAATACTTTTAGAACGAAAAGGAAATTCGCAAAAAAAGGTTTTATTTATTTGTAGTCTAAACGTGAAACGTTTGTGGCATACGCAAAAATTGAAAATTAAAAAAAAAATTGTAAAATTTAGCTTTTCGCCAAAAAAAAAAAAGATTGCAATTCATGAAAATTTATTGAAAGATAAGAGGACAAAGGAAAAAAAAATGGGTAATCGTTCAAGTAAAAATTTTTTGTATGCAATGTCTAACAACAACAACAATAGCAATAATAATAACAATAGCAATAATAATAATAACAACAACAACAATAATAATAATAATAATAATAATAAGAATAATAACAATGCAGAAACGCAGAGAAATTTGCATGATGAGAAATTTTTGATGAATCGCCGGCATCGTCATCGTTTATCTTTAAATTGTTTAAGGTGTAACACTAAAAAACGATTAAGCAATATACAACACCATCAGAAACAGCAACAGCAAAAGCATCAGCAACAGCAGCAACAACAACAACAAGAAGAAGAAGAAGAAGAATGCTTGAAAGAAACTAAATTGAATGAACAGAACAATTCTATTGGAAAATGTCGAATAGACATGACAAAAACATACGGTAACCTTATACCGAAAATAATTATAACAACTGAAGAGCAAGAACAAGAACAACAACAACAACCAGAAGAAGAAGAAGAAGAAGAAGAAGGTAAAGGAGGAGAAGAAGAAGAAGAAGCAGATGATGCTTTAAATATTACAAATTTAGATACGAAATTAGATAAGCAACTTCAAAAAGAAGAATACGCCTTAAGAGAAAAAAACAACAACAACAACAACAACAACAGCAGCAGCAGCAGCAGCAGCAGCAACAAAGTAAAAATTTGATGACAAATCCATCACAAATAAACGCTGATAATAACAACAATTACAGCAATAACAATAAATATAACAACAACAACAACAACAACAACAAGAATAACAAAAATAGCAACATTAATCATAATGATAATACGTCGAATAATCTGCTAAATAAACTGAGCAACATTCAAATATTGAAAGAGTTTGTAACGGCACAACAAACAGAAGAACTTCATAAACGTGATGTTAAATTATCTTTACGAAATATTGTTAAGGTAAGAGAGAAAGTTAAATGAAGAAAGAGCAACAGATACAGCAGAACTTCATTTGTAGATTGACAAGTTTTTATTTTGCTTTTCTTTTAGTTCTCTTTTAAATTGTTGTACTTTCAATTGCTGTAGAAAGCAACAAAACAATTCAAATGGTTTTTTTTTTAACTTTTCCATTCAATTTGATTATTCATTTAAAACGTTCTCCTCTGTCTGCCATCTTTGTTTCAGGTTTTTTTTTTCAATAACTTACAAATTCAATTGCAATTCATTTTATTTCAATTAAATAAACTTATTACAAAATGCTCTTTGACATTTACATGCTACATAAAATAAGCATTAGATATATGCACATGCACACACACACACACACACACACACACACACACATATATATATATATATATATATATATATATATATATATATATATATATATATATATATATATGTGTGTGTGTGTGTGTGTGTTTGTTGTGTGTGTGTGTTTGTTGTGTGTGTGTGTGTGTGTGTGTGTGATGACAGACTCACCTTCAAGAAGCATCTATTATATGGCGCCGCCTTGTTTGCGACAAGGCGGCCACAATGCAAGCGGCATTATCTAAGATCCTCCCGAATATAGAGAAGCCATACAGGGGGAAGCCAGCGAAAAGGGCTTTGCTGGCTAACGTAGTTAGCTCTAGACGTTATACGCATGACCCATTTTCTCGTGGGAACAAGCAGCTTCATCGGAAGTTAGCAGCTGTGCAAAAACTATGCTCTTTGGGAACAACCTGTAAATACAGAACTATTTCTGATGAGGTTGGTATAGTTTTAACGCTAGCCATACCGCTAGACATCTTTGTGAATGAGATGGTGGAGGGCAGCTGGTGGAATCCCCACATCGCTTATTAAAAAGGAAAAATGGGAAAGGTCTCTATTGCTTTGGCAGAACCGTTGGGATAATTCGGCAAATGAGACAAGGACACGCAGGCTTATACCGAACATATTAACCTGGATTCACAGAAAAGGCCGGATGTCAACTTCTACACTACACAGTTCTTGAGCGGACATGGTGTTTTTAAGAAATACCTTTATAAATTCAGGCACGGCAAGTCACCGACGTGCCCAATGTACACCAATGAGGAGGAAGACGTTACTAGAGGGTAGATTGAGGCACCTTACAACGCGAGGCCATGTTTTGCCAACATGGATTATATGTTGGCAATTGGAAGGAGATAAAAAAATTATTGTCTCTTTATTAAAGGAACTAAGGGCTACTGAACGGGCCAGAAGGGAAAAAAGAATAAGTAAGAAAAGCATAAGTATGCTAACCAGCCTCCTGTGAAGTAATATCTAAAGACAGTACCGCATGGGAGTCTGATGGACGGTGGAAAGGATTATGCTTTAGTGCGTAGGTGTAAGCATGGGTCCAGGTCCATGTCCAGCTCTGCCTATGAATCGTACATGCCAACAGACGTCTGTTGGTACCTGTGAAGATTTCACACTATCTGTTCGTATACTAAACAAAAAAAAATTTTTTTTTTAAATGCGTTTGTGTATGTATGTACAAATATGTTTATAGTTATGCGTGCGAAAATCCATAAAATGTTCAATTCAAAGTAAAAACTGTACTCAGGTAAATTTTACCAGGAGTCTTATGAATAAAAAACAATCAAAACAATCAAACAATCAAAAAAGAAAAAAAACTAATCTCTGCCGACTTGTGCAGTTATTAGTTACATAATAATAAATACAATGAAATAATTTAAATGAAGTAAAGAAACTCAAACACAAAAAAATCAAGGCAAACGTAAGAAATTAACTAAAACTGATAAAGCAAAAATCGAAAACAAAACAAAACTAAAGTCAAAAACAAAACTAAGCAAACATTTTAAAATTCTTTATAGACGTCAAGCTCAAGGCTTTGCATTCAGACAACATAGCACGTGCACGCCTATAGAAAAAGACACACACACACACACACAGAGAGAGAGAGAGAGAGAGAGAGAGAGAGAGAGACAACCATAAACAGTAACGCGCCCGCGATATCGTTTCATTAATTTTGCACTCACGTGATTATGATTGTTATTATTATTATTATTGTTGTTGTTGTTGTTATTGTTGTTGCAATTTTTACTTTACCTGTGACATAAAATGATTTATATTGCATTAAAGATAAATTTCTCTTTTTTTTTTCTTTTCTTGTACTTGTTTTGATTTTGTTGTTCTTGCCTTTAAATGATACAGAAATCCGAAGAAGAATTAACATCAAATTAACCCAAACAAACTTCGTGAAATATTTCAAATGATTCATCATTAAAGAATGCGTCGTTGTAATAAGACTTAAATAATAAAAATTCAAATTTGGTTTAAATGAAATTTTAAAGCACCAGCCATTTATTATTTTAACATAAAATTTATTTTTATAATTTTGGGGCGTGGTCAATCGAGTTTATTGTAGCTTATCATGTTTGTATTAAAATTTAAAAAAAATTTATAACGAGCAATGAAATCTAAAATTTTTATGGACGTGTAATTTTTGCAATTAAATTTTTTCTTACGTTGGGCCCCAGAAATTTTACCCAACTAAAAAATTTCCACTTAAATTTATAATTAATAACTCAATTGATTTTAGCTAAGTATCTCTAATGTTGCGAAGATACCATTGACACATGGATCTACATATCTCTGATAGTTTAAATTTTGATGATCATTTTGACTAAGCAGCGTCCTTCATTTTTCTCTTTTACGGTTATTATGCTGCCAATCTCCTAACAAATTATTTATATTCATAAATCGTTAGATGATGACAGGAACGCACATTGTGGATATTGTGCGTCCTGCAGCTTTACAGTTAACACCATAAGTAAACTTAAGTTAAATCAAGTTCAAATATTTTTTGTGCAAGAAGGAATTAAAAGAGAAGCTTAATTGAAGCGTTTACAGAATTATAGAGTAAATCATTGTAACATTTTGTTAACTTATAAATATTTCTTGTCATGAGTGAATTATGTGGAGAACTTTAATACGTTTTAAAAAAATTCTCAATTAAATAAATCGATGACTCAGATGACTTTACATGTTTAACTGTCATATTGTGGATGCTTTTTTCCAAAAATAAAATACATTTCCAATAATTATGATGTAGTCATCCAGATAGTGGCAAAGATTGAGGTCCTGGCTTCGCTAAAAGATATAAAATTTATTATATAAAACGAAAATATAAACTTTTTGTGGTCTTCCAGACAGTTGCACCTACCAAGTCAAGCAAATCGAATTTTGATTATAACCGATCTTGTTTTAATAAATTTTTATAAATTTGGCCCAGACTGAAAGAAAAAAAAATTAAAATGTTTAATTCATTGCATTTCCCTTAAAATATATATAATAAATAAAAAAGTAAAGTAAAAAATAAACATAAAAAGTGAAACTTTTGCATCACTCTAATGTATAACAACATGTTGATAAAGAATAAGTTTTGCATGCCTTATATTGCACAAAAAATATTTATACAGCTACTTTTAGAGAAAGGCAATGTAAATGAGAGATCTAAAGAGAGAGTAGGTATTGGTAGTGTATAGAGAAATGAATAATTTTCAACTTCACTTAAATGGAATTCTCAAGAATATTGTTAATTAGTCTCTCTTTAAGTACGCGTTGGAATAGGTCGTTTGGTGCGCTTTAGTGTTATTTTTAATTTGTTGACAAAATTGTTATATGTTTATTGGAGGGGTGACACGTAAACGTATACGGAAAATGCTTTTTTATACAACTATATTTATAATCACAATAAACTATCGAAAATATTTTGTAGTGTATACGCGCATTTAAACAAAAAACAAAAAAAAATTTTGTTCATTGTACTTTTTTGTTATTGTGGTTTTTTCGTTTGTTTAGTTTCGTTTCATATTTATACATACATTTTACACATATAAATTTCATAAAATATACAGATTACAATTTTGTGTGATTGTGAGTGAGCAGAAGCGAGAAAAACGAAATGAAACGAATAAGATGAATATGTGAAATGAAGAAAATTATTGCACTTTATTTACAAAGTATTTACAAAAATTAAAAAAAAAAAGAACACACATTTTGTTAGTGTTTTTATTACATTGTAGAAAAAGTACGAATAGAAAAATGAAAATTGATATGGAAAACTCTCATTAAATAGTGATTGTACTAAGAAATTTATATAAAGCGTAACAGATTGAAGCATTTCATAGAAATTCATTATTACACATTGTTTTTGATAAATAATTGAATAAAAAGATGCGTATATCTAAAAGTCGGTTATGAAAGGATGGAAATAATCAGAAATTATACAGTTTAAATTTTATAAATCGTTCGGTACATGTTTTTTTTTCTGAAATTAGCTTAAATTGTTTTGTGGATTTTTTTTTTGAATTTATTTCAATAAAATTTTGTAAAATATTCTTGTAATGCCTAAGAAACTTTAACGTGTTAAAATGCAGCCGATTTGATGCTTTTTGCATTTCAGTTGCATTTACACAGATAATCGATATAAAAACTTTTTCAAATACAGATTGAACACCGTCAAACGTGTTTTTTGAAATTTATTAACATTATAGCACTTCTAATCGAATGCGAGTAAACGTCATATCCATCTTGTGAATTATTTTTTCATATCTTAATATTCATTTGAATCATTTTGCGTCAATCTATTCAGCTGAGATGCTAACGGTCTTAGCTGTGTATGCTTTCATTCTTCGACACTCCCACATTATTTCATGAATTTTATGCACGATTTGTGGCATGATGATTTCTTGTACGCAACATGAAGCGACCACAATGGAACTCAGTAAATCTTTTTTTAATCTTAAATGGTTCAGGTTGCTTGCCTTGTCTAGCTTTTCTGTACGTTTTTAGTGATGATATTTTTTTTTTTTTTTTTTTTTTTGGAAAAATTTTAAATTTTCTTGCATCTGCATCGATATGATCGAGGTTCAGTATGAAGCAAAATTAAAAAAAAGGCGTTCTTGTTCACATTTTGTCAGTACTTTACATGCAAACGAAAGTTAACGGGAGTAGGATTTTAGAGAAACACATCTTTAAGAGAGAGAGAGAGAGAGAGAGAGACTGCAATGTGAATTTAATATCTACATCTAAATTAAGTGCGAAGAATAATTTGCTTGTAATAATTTGATCCATTAAATTTACTTCTTTCAAATTCTGAATGATCTGAAATTCATGACCGTTTTTTATATATATATATATATATTTTTTTTTTTGGAAAATCCATTCCTTATCAATACATTTTAGTGTTGCCTAAAAATCCGCCAGCCATGAATTTTCTAAATTGTTCAGTCATCTAAAATCTCAAATATTTGTTTTATGTGCGTACGATTTACTTTAAAGCAATCGAAATGTTTTTGAATTGTGAATTGAATTTGTTAGTTTGAATTTGAGGACAAACCAACAATGGAAAATTATTTATTATATTTTGTTATTATTGTTTATTTATGTTTATGTTGCTTTCAGAAACCCACGCGTGATTTTTATTTCTTGTTATTTATTATTTTTCTTTCATTCTACCTACATGCAACTTTTTACAAAATATACAATTTCCGTTCCTTTTTTTTTTTTTTTTTTTTTGATAAGTTTTCAAAATCTATAACGCGTGCTTCTTGACAAAATAATAAAAAAAATAAAAAGAAGGAAAACTAAGTATAATAATTGAAAATAAGAATTGAGAATTATATAAATCGTTATAGATAAGTGAACATTACGGTATAGAGATCATTTCTAGAAGGTCTTCGTTGTATCTTTATGGCATGGAGTGTAATAATTTAGAGAAATTTTAGGTAGCATCCAGAGAGGTCAAAGAGGAGTCTATCAATTTTTTAATATCAATTAATGTAGAATCATTTTCTAAAGCACTTCAAATTCTTCATAAAACAATGATACGTAGTTTTGTAATATTTTAATAAAATTCGATTCACAAATTTTTGCTTACACACCCAGAAAGAACGGCGAGTCATTAAATAAGATCATAATATTTTGACAATTACTTTCTATACTACTTTTTCTTGAAAAATGTGCCTTATTTCTAAAAAAACAAATTCATGCAACAAAAATGTTTTATATTTGTTTTATTTAATTAATAAGCGGAAAAATATAATTATCACATAAAATCTATTGTTAGATCAATTTGATCATTAGATCAATTTACACTTTGATTGTACGATTTAATAAACAATTTCGTTGGCTGTTTCCTTTGATTGACTTTTTAATTACATTCGGCAATGAACAACCGGCCTCAATGGCCGCTATGTAAATTTTCTTTTTTTAGCTATTATTTATTTTGCTACCATAAAGGTCTAGAGTCTAGACTATAGTATTGTTGTTGTTATTGTTATTGGCATTCATTGATTGGTAGCTGTAGATGATCGAGTGCATAAACTTGCTCCTTTTTGTTTTTACTTTTTTTTTTTTTTTTTTGATTATATAGTTGCGAAGTAGTTGTGTATGTGTGTGTGTGTGTGTGTGTGTGTGTGTGTGTGTGTGTGTGTGTGTGTGTGTGTGTGTGTTTGTTTATGCGTATTATAAATACGACACGACTTTATGACGCTTAGTTAACTTGGTTGTAATGATGAACAGTGCCATCCATTTTTTGAGTTAATTATAAAATATGAAAACATTCAACACTATAAAAAATAGAACTATTTTTGGCACATGTAAAGGTCAAGTTTAGATATACATGTATATTTATATAGAAATTAGAAAAATAGGAAAAACTATAAAAACAATCGATATAAAACAAATATGAATTTAATGGGAAAATGAAATTGTCTGTCTGCATTTAATATAAATTTCAACATTGATGGTCATCAGTATTTGTTTCTGAAATTTTTCCTATAAATATTAAATGTTCAAATAATTAACACTTTTTTTTCCTTTTTTTAATCATTTAATATTCCTTTAAGGTTTGCCTTTTCATTTCATGTCTTGCGAAAAAATACTTACTTGCCCGATTTCTTTTTTGTAAATATAGAAAATGTAAGTTATGGCAAAAAAAAAAAAATGGAATTTAATCAATATCGATTTAAATATACTTACCCTGAAATGTTGAAAATCAATGCAGTGGTATGGGCAATGATTTTTTGAAGAAGTGAAATAATTTTATACCTTTAAGATTGATTCAAAAAATTGCATTGATTTGATCTATTAAAAAATTGTTACGATATATTATGAGAATCTATGGTTGTATGGTTGTAAACTAATTTTAATCGTATCTATTTATCTTGGAACTCTTAACGTTTTGTGTAAAAGTTTTAACTGAGAAATCAAAATATGAGATTTAAAATTTTTCTTTGTAAATTTAAAATGATCAAATTTTTCACAGAGGACTCAAAATGTCCATTTTGTTTATATTGCTTTTATCACATCTATAATTTTTCTAAAATAAGTTAATCCAATAAACTCTTTTTAATAAAATCAAATTACATTTTGTCAGTTCGATGTTGTCATGTAAAACCATCAACCATTAAGCAAATTTATAACGTTTTGGAAAATAGTTCTCTGAATCATACGGACTTATCCTTAACTCTTCCAAGGTATAATGTACATCCGCATAACTTTATTGTGTCATAAATAATATTTGTTGAGTGCATGCAAATGGGCACATAAATAATTATACGTCATAATAAAATGCAATAAAATTAAAAATGTTTGGCTCACTTCCGTTTTTTTTTTATATATTTACTTTATTAATTTTTTTTTTTTTTTATTAGATTTATTGCACATTTTACGTAATGCATAATAAGGGACTCTAGCATGGCAAGTGTAAATTCTATTGTAAACTACACTTAAACAAATGCATTTGTTTAAGCATATTTGTGCTTTTAGAAAGAAGAAGATTAATTTTGATGCCTACTTCTGATTTTATTTATTATGATTCATAATTGATTTGAATCAATTCATTAAATAATTCAGCTAATTCATTTAAAGTTTTAACAGCGCCATCTAGTAATCTTATTATATTTTGTGGAAGTGGCCGTTTTATATGACTCAAAAAATGTAGGATAATAAAATATGTGTAATCTATGAACAATAAGCAATAAACTTCACATTTTTCCGATCATGTTTCATTACACTCTGCACTTGTGGGTATTTATGGGTACTTTTGGTATAAAGTACTATAAGGATTAAGGATGAATCAATCTTTTATTATATTAATTTGACTCAATCAATTATTGATTCGATTTAATAATGTTTGTCCGTCTGACGTAAAACTATGTAAACTTGTTATCAACTGCAAATCTCATTTTTTGAGATATTTTAGTAAAATTTGTTACATAGGAATATTTTGGCTTAGAAATGAAACTTATTAAAAATAATTAAAAATAATTGAAAACCTATATAGCGATAAAAGTTAACGGTAAAAGCTTCAATTTTGAATATATTTTACGAAAAATTGGCATTGCCTTGGATTTTGACATAAAAAATATGTATAAGAAATTTGGTCCAGATAGATTCATTTGTTAAACCTTCTCTCATATAACGGAATCTATAAATAATTGAGAAGTTACAATTGACTTGTTATTCTCTTATTTGACTTAATTCACATTAAGTAAACTAGTGCAGGCAGAGTATTTAGAGAGTTGACTCTGACCAACTATAAAATTCTTACTTATTTTCAATATTATTTAAAATTATATAAAAAAATTAATTAATATAAAATTTGATAAAATTTGACTGCCACGATCACATTGACAGTCAGAATTTGAAGCTGATCATACATTTACGATTCTAAACGTTTTTTTGCGTATTATAAATATTTTGATAAAGCGACTTTTTATGTAATTTTAGTGGTACCTTGCACTAATTATATTTATGCTTTAATGATTTAATAAAAAGTTCTGAATTGAAAAATTAAAAATATAAAAATAATCATCGCTTTTGCAGTGAAGCGATGATAATTGTTCATTTGTGAAAATTTCAATATAATTAATTAAGGATTTTTTAATTTGTAATTTTTTCATAGAGCTGCAGCAAATAATGGCAAATCCATAAAAGAAAAAAATATTTACTAAAAAAAAAATTTTTAACATTTCTCAAAATTATCTTAGTAATAATCTATATCATAAATCAAATTTTCTTGTACATTTTTTACATTTTTTATGTTGTAACTTCAAATGTTGAATTTTATATGGTTATTACTTTATTGCACTTACAGCAACGCAAAATAGAAGTGGAAATTGAATTAATAAAAATTAAAAAGAAAAGAAAACAAAAAAAAAATAATAAGACTATTGTAAAAAAATTAAAAAAATCCACATTGGCGTCTTTTAGGCGCTGACTACAACTATAACCATGTCTATATATAGATAGAGAAGAAATCACTTTTGGTTAAGACTAATTATGCTGGTTGTACGTTTTCTTTCTCTAAATGTTGTGTCTGCAACTTGTTTTTTAACACTTAAAAAATTACATAAAAAAAAAATAGTATGAACTTTACCGGCCGGCCAGGGTCGGCCCTTAATTATCCTACATCACTTCACCAAATGTGACTAAAACACTTTGAATATTATTTGAAAGATTGTTGTGAGATATTCAAAAAGTGGATCGATCTGAATCGATCTAAATTGGATACACATACTTTTTATATCAAAAAATAAGGCAATGCCCATTTTTGGTAAAATATAATCAAAAGTGCAATTTTTGTCCATAAAATGATTATTTTTTTTTTATAAAGGCGTTGCATGGGAATGGGGACTAAAATTGGACCAAATTTTGAACCAAATTTGGCATATTAACACGTATATTTTATGTAAAATATATTTAAAAATGTACTTTTTTCCATATAAGCAGGTGTTATGTGGGGCGTGGCGGTAAAAATAGTCTAATTGTTAATACTTTCAAGAGGGTTCGTCTCTGGGCTTAAATCAATCTAAATACCAAATTTCATTAAAACATTTCAAAAATTGCAACAAATGTTACATGGACAAATACCAGATGGACAGACAGACAGTAAAAATGAAAATGCAAAAACAAAAATTCAAAATGGGGATACATGATCAAAATGTCCCTATTAAATTCGAAAAAGCCAATGTTTACTTTTGAAAAGAAGTCAATTTCCAATGTATTGACTTTTCTGTAATTAACGATAAAAAAAAAATTCACAGTTGTAAATTGTAATTCCATATAGTGGGCTCTTTATAGAATAAGGCCGAAGTAAGGTATTTACATCGTTGGGAGTTGTACCTTAGAAAGAACTTGATTCTTCAAGTTGTATTACAAAATATCTAAATCATAAATCGAGAAAGCTATGGGACTTTATATAAGCAAATGGTGGCTAATTTTGCTGCAATTAAGTTTGCGCAGAATTTGCATTTTTCAAATCAAAGTCGATTTAATTTGAAATCGACATTTGTCTTTTTTTTTAATATAATGAAAATGAATGAAGCGACCACGACCAGTAGATGGATCAAGCATTCATATATGCCATAGAAAAGTTGTATACATTCTCTTAAGTTGTATGAAACCTCTAATCAAATTTCTGAGGGTAATTAGAAAACAAATTCCTTTTTGGAAAACATTTTGACAGTTCAGGTGCAGATCGGTATGAAAGCCGATGTTATAAACATTAAGGAGAGGTATATTAAATCTAAAGTTGGCAAATATTATTTCTTAAATTGTCTTCTTATTACGACAATCAAGGCATTTAAGCAGGCTACTTCTGATTAAAATCAAAATTTATAAAGTTCAAAAAATTTTAATGAAAATATTTCATTTCATCATTTTATGAAAATTTTCGCTTTACCACAAAATAATTATAATGGAATTTAAAAATATATAAAGGGAATCTGAAAAATTAAACATTTACAAATATAAAGAAATATCAAGAAATTCCAAAAAAAAGAAAAAAAAACAAAAGAAAAATAAATAAATATTAAGTGAAAAAGTGAATTGAAAAAAGTGAAGAAGGTGAAAATTTGAAGCAAAATGGTGGTAACATCATTACGCAGCCATTTGATACAACCAACATCAGTTGCTAATGCAACAATGACGACAACACCAACGTCTACAAACACACACACTTTATATCGTTCCAAATTTATTTATCCACGTAATCAACAAACGCATAATGCAACTCAGGTAAATAATTGTTACGTCCTTCGTTTTTCTTTTTTTTTATTCATTTACTTATTTATTTATTTATTTATTTATTTTTCGGTTTTCATTAATTTATTTATCATTCATTCATGTTGATGTAAGGTAAGTGGAGCACTAAGAGATCAATTTATATAAGATACGGCATAAATAAGAAATGTTGTTGTTAATGCTGAAAAATTTTTTATTGAATATTTAATTTATTGAATGTAAATTACTGGTTACATGTGACTGCGAATATAAATGAATATAAAACAAATTTAGATCTTGATTTTTTAATTTTCATTTTCTTTGTGCAATTTTTCATTTTTCATTTTAGATGTTTCTACTTTGATTGATATTTTCTTGTAAGTTCCATTAAATAGATTATAATTAGATTTTCAATAAGAGTACAAGCAAAATTTAAAAGCCAACGCCAGCGCCAGCGCCAGCGCCAGCGCCAGCATTTCAATCGAAAATAATTTGCGTGCGCTTGTGTGTGTGTGATTCTGTTTTTATTTTTGGATGGCGTCTGTTTTAAAAAATTGCAAAAAAAAAAAACACAAAAGATAGAAAATTATATTTGACTGGGATCATCAAATCTTAGAAGCCAACTACACATACACCGGGATATTACGATTCAAAGCCTATTTCAGTTTTTTATTTTTTGAGATTTGCAAATAATGCATAAAAAATCAGAAAATTTTGCTTAAAATGATTGTGGTGCTCTCAGTTTATATTACTCTGTGGGGGCATTTGCCGATTGGGGCCATTTTCAATGTCAAACTTTTTGCTAGAACTTTCAATGTTCCTGCACAAATTTAAGCATCATTTCCCTTTTTTTTTGGCGACCGGTAGAATGTAAACGAAACTTGGACAAAATCGTTTCAGAATTCGATGCTAATCACAAGAATATATATATTTTCTTGGGAGTTCCAAGCATAATGACAAAATAAGTATACCCCCAAACTGTGGACGTGCACGTGGAAGGCGCTGGCAAAATACAAGTACACTTAACATAAAACGTACGCCTAATGCATATTACGATTGAAAATTCTATATAAATGTTTGCGGATACCGAATGAAAACAAAAGTATTAAATGAAATTCATTTCACAGTTAATGAGAACAAAAGATTTATTTGTTAAGTACAAATTAATATTGACGCCAATGAATTATCGTCTTTTATTTTAATTTATACAGATTTTTCTATGCATTGGTATTAAAATACGTAATAGACACACTTTTAACCATATATTGATATTTTTTTTTGATTTCAAAATCTACAACGAGAGTTGTTTTTATATGCTGCAACACTTATGATACAAAGTATAATGAGTTTAGATGCAGGCGTCCACGTGGCGTTCATATCTATGGCGTTTATATCTATTGACTTTGGTATAATTTTTTATATTGAAATAATTCTTTTGGTTTAATCATTTTTCCAATGTCAGCACATGTAATGTGCTATAATTTTTAAGAAATTTTGTATGCGTGATTGCTTCAACTAAAAAGGAATTGAATGTTGTTGAGAGTAAGCAATTTTTACAACTCCATTCCCCATTAAAAGTAAATGATTATAATTTGTACTATTTTGTTGTTTCAAATTTAAACAAAATCGATTTATTTATAGGAGCCTCTTTCATAGAACGGCCAATCAAAATTTATGAAAATTTATACAATTTTTGTGTGCCACTTTTATATTAAATGAGATTATGTAGGACTAGGGTCTAGAGTGGTGTAGTCCATAGTTTTAGGTGTTTATGCAGAACTTGTACATTTCTTGACATTTGAATGGAATGAATGAAGTGTTTGTTATATTAAATACTTAATTAAATTTTTAATTAATAATTAAGAATTTAAAATTAATAAACTCAAATATATAAATTACTATCACTTATAAGTATTTTAAGGTATTTGAAACTTATAAGATATTTAAAAAGTCATACTTAATTTTAAAGAAAATTGAATACGAAAGGGTAATAATTAAATACTGAAAATTATTCTAGTAAATACTAAATATTTAAAGATAATTCAATTAAATTAATTAAGTATATATAATTAATTAAGTATGTATAAAATTTACAAAAGTACTTAAAGAATATGTACTTAAGTACAGATAGAAATGAATATTGAAAATTAATAATTTAATTCAGTTGACTTAATTAAATGCATAAATATTTCTAAAATTTATAAAGTACTTAAAAAACTAATAACTTAATTAATACTTAAATGCAGAGATAATTGAATTGGCAACAATTAATATTCAACTACTTAAGTTTAGTATGACTATATGAAAAAAAAAATTCAATTTCAAGTACTTAAAGAAACTTGTACTTTAAGTAAAAAAGAAATATTTTTTTATGGTATTGTACTTAAATATTTATTCATTTTTAATATTAAAGATTTAATATTGAAAGAAAATATTAGAATATTTGTAATTGTAGCTTAACGACATAAAAGTGCACAAGTATAATTTACATTTGATTTAATTTTTTCTTTTAATTATGATAATTGTTTTAATAATAATAATTAATTATATTCAATTTTAATGTGTAAAATTCCATCCACTAATTAATATCAATCTTTTTTCTTTCCTTCATTTTCTCATTCTTTCTTTTTATTTGTTTTAATCAACCTACTAATTAATAGCAACAAGCCGTGTACATATTTATTAGATGGGTCGGAAAATCACTTGTACATGCTCCTTGCTTTTCATTATTCCATGAATTCATGTTAAGAAATTCAATTTTTAATGTCCATATAAATTTCAGATTCTACGGCATTTTCATTTATAAAATTATCATAAATTCAATGCACGATTATAACGTTGACTGGGGAAATAGTAATTACATTAAAAATTGTTGAAAAATTTGAAATAATTTTCCTAACGTTCCAATACAAGTCCAATCATATACCATTGACAGACCAACAGACAGCCAAATGGAAAATTATTTTATACAAACTGGAAATGAAAATTTTTTAATGTTAAGCATTTAAGCGTGTTAAATATAAAAAATTTATTAAACATAATAATTTGTACTTTCCTCTATAATATAACATAACATTGCCTGTATGTATGTATGTATGTGTGTGCATTTAAGAAATATATATATTTATATATAGATGTCACTTATTCAACTTAATGTCAATTTAATTAATAATGGTCATAAACTATTAATGAAAATGAAATGAAAGATAGAAATAAATAAAAGCCAATGGCAGTGTTGGCGGCAGTGACAGCAGCAAGAGCAACAATGTTTGGATTATTATTGTTATTATTATTTATTTAACATCCAATAAATGTAGTATGCAAAATGTCAATAAGTTATACGTATAACCAAGTACCGTTATAAATTCAAATACATATGATAACTTTTGATGAATTTAATGAATGATCAATATGCATGCACAATTTTATTGTTGTACAGTATTAAGATTTCGTATATATTGTCAAATTTGTTTCATTCATAAATTTACCAGTGTGTTGTTGTTGTTTTTTGTGTGCTTTTATTTTTTTGTGTTTTAAGCATAGAAAGGCAGGGTAAGTCAGTCCGATGAATGCTTGATGTTGTAATTATACAATTTTTAGCATATAAAAGTATGTGCATGAAACAAAAAAATATCAATTTAGAAATGTTGAATTCTTCTGTTGGCTGCTTCACTAATTTAATTAATTCATTTACAATTTAAGTTAATTTATAAAATGCGAAGAATATCATTATGAATGAATTTGTATGAATAAGCAGATATAAAATTAAGTATAATATAATAATTAGCAAAGATATGAACCCATACAAGAAACAGTACGCTGTTAAGTGCTACTATTAAGTTGTCATAGTATTTTATTGTTAATTTGAATAAAATTAAACTTTTTTTAGATAATATTTTGCTCTTATTTGTATAAATGGTTTAGAAAATGTGAAATTATAGTTTTCAGAAGTAAAATTTGATAAGTATGACCAAATAATAAGCTTTCTAAATACGTACTAAAACAATCATTTTGTCTTCTTCTTTTTCTCACGTCTTCTATAATGTTACAATAAAATTTTGAGATCTCATATTTTTAATAAGAAGCTAATTTGTGTGCCTTTTTTCATGTTTCTGTTTATTTTTTAATAGTAAAATTCATCAAAAACATAACTCTAAATTTTCTTTTATTTATTTGTAATATTCTCACAAATATTGCTTTCATTTTTAATTATACACTTCATTAAAATTATTTTGTTGTAATTTGCTTGCACTTTGTAAAACTTGGCAGCACCATTCACTCTATATTGGAGAAAATTTAACGGCACATGCTAACCAAAGCAAAAAAAGTGAGAAGCAGAATATTAAATAAAATGAAAAATGAATGAAAAAATATAGATATAAAAAAGAAGAAAAAACATACGAACGAAATAAAGCAAAACAGAGCACAACGAGAATAAAAGAAAAAGAAAAATACCAGTTTCAAAACTTAACAAAAAAACTTACAAACTAGATAATGCTAAAGAAGCGTAATATTAAAGAGTTAGGAGAGAGAGATAGAGATTTAAAAATAAGCATGCGCACTCACACACACACACACACACACACACACACACACACACACACACACACATAAGCAATGTATATATGTCGTTGAGGTTTGAAGCTTTTACGTGATTTTACAATATAAGAATAATAATAATAATAACACTGAAGCTTTTTCTTTTGTCTTTACATTTCATTCTTCCTTTCATCTGTTGTTTGACATATTGTAACAGTTTGTTATAGGCTTTTGTAACGATCAGATTGAATTAAATTAAATTGAATATTTGTAAAAATTGTATCACTCTATTGCATGGTTAGTCGGTTGGAGGAATGACCGATCAGATTAGTGCAATAACACAACAATACAGAATATCGCGATAAATGCAATAAAAAAAGTAAATTCAGAAAAAAAACAAATCAGAGAAGGAAAAAATCCCACACATGAAAGATTGTTTCTTGAGAAAAATAAAAAACAAAATAATAATAAAAGCCACAAATAGATAAATAACAACAATAAAAATACGCTTTTAAATCAATCAATTAGTTGTTTAATAAAAAAGTAAAAAACTTAATAAAACGAAATTCAAATAAATATGAAAAAAATTGAAGAAAAAAGCCAAAGTATAATAATAAAGTCTCATTAGAAAAATGCCGAAAATAAAAAAAGAATCGTGCTAATTTTCGCATAAAATTTATTTATAATTTTTAATAGATATATTATAAAAAACAGTAAAAGAAAAAAACAAATTACATAATTTTGTTCTTATCTTTTGTACATTAAAAAAAAATATGAAATGAAAATAATTTATAAATTTAATGCACTCTCCCAACTTCTCATTCTCGGCACTTACACACATCAAACGGCACAAGTGTATGTGGAATTAAATGAACTCTTTAAATGAAGCAACTTTCAATTAAGTTACCTTGAAATGTGTGAAGAAATATTTTGTATAACTTATTTATTGTTGTTTGTTTTGTAATATTAAAAATCAACAAATGAGGGAAATATTAACTTTAAATTGAAGATAATGAAATACTGCAGAAAGTACTTAAATAGTAAGAAATATTAATTGCAATGGAAAATTTCGCCAAAAAGAAAACAGATAAAAAAAAATCAGTCAAATTCCCGCCAAAATATTTTACATAACATTTGACATCGAAACTTGATCGAATGAATATAAATAATTTGAAAAAATCAGGCAATAATTTTAATTTGTTAAAATCCTAAAAAACTTGTGATGTTGAGTATTCTAAATTTATTCTTGCATTTGAAGCATCCGGGAGCGCTTAAAAGAAATGCTTCCGTTTTTTATTATACCGATTTTCTTCTTAGTCTATTTAAGCTTAGTTGTCTGTCCGGAAATTATTAAAATAGATTCATCAGTTCAACATTTCCAGATGCGCGCTATTATATTACTATGATTTGTTCAATATTCAACAGATTCGTACGTTTACTAAGTGTCTGACAAAATTCTGCGACTACGTTCGCCAGTGCAATTTCTTAAAAAAATTTTTAAGTTTTTCAATTTTTTTTTTAAAGAAAATCGACGTATGCGTAAAAGTCATACGCATACGTCGACTCCCTGCTCAACTGGGAGTGGCTCATGAGATGATCGTTGGTGTTGCCAGCCATCAGGGGGCATCATGAGTCACGAGTTCCGACCAAAGATTTAGTTTGGTACCACGAGATCACCAGTTTTAATTAAGCCCATCATGGTGATATTGGAGTTGGCTTCGCCGGCGTAGCTCGTTCAAGCATATTACATGCTTGTCGTTGAGGGTCCCATTTCCCAAATAAAATGGATAGCCGGATAAGCTTATTGAGCTAACCAGAAAAAGCCAAGGAGTTTATGAGAAGGCTCCGAATCTAGATACCAAAAATTAAGCTTTGTATATAAGCTGCAATACGGGCTTCAAATTGGAAGCTAGTCGTGACGGTAACATGTACCATGTACCATGTGTAGATGATTACCAATGCTAGCGCTCATTTGTACAATTGTGTACTGTACAGTTAAGCCTTCATGGCAGGTGTGCGTGTAAAACTCATATTGAACTGTTTGCCCTTTACTTTTCAAATTTTAAATGTTTTAATAATATCGAGTAAAAAATAAAAAAAAGGGTATTTAAAAGTCGATTTATATGCATTTACTTATATTTGAAATATTTTTAAAACATATTGCATTTCTTATTTGAACGTAATAATTCCCTTGTGGGAATTTGGCTGATTAATTAAAGTATTTACCTGTTGTTTGCATTTTCAGTTGGTTTAATTTTTACAAAAAAAAAAAAATTTTGGCCTTGAGCCAATTGTCTTACACTTTCGATATTTTTTACTTATTTCTTTTTGAAAATAAATGTAACAAAAGAAACGATTTATCAAAATTTTATTATTACTCGATCGTTCAAAAAGTCATTTAATTTAATTTTTTTTTTTAGTTTTAGATTCCCATTGATATAAAACTTAAGTTGTTTAATAAAATCATTTTTCAGTTCTTTTAAGGAAAAATCGAAAATAGCAAAACATATTTGATTTATTCGTACAGAAAGAACAACCCAAAAGTGCTGAGGTGTTTTTAATTTTTCTATTGAAAATCCAATATTGTAGATTTTGAAAGCAGTTTAAAAATAGTGAAATATGAAAATCATATTAAGACATTGAGTTGGAATAATTCGTCAAATTTTTATGGAAAATTCAATTGAAATGAAATTTCTGAGTTCTTTATAAGAAAAAAAAAATCACTTTCCATGCAACTTGTAAATTGCTGTTATTGTATGCTTGGAAAGTCCAAAGACAAACACTCAGCCATTGTTCATCGATTTAGATAGGTCTGACTCCCTGTCTACATGTGTACTTCAATATAGAATTTAATCAAAATCAAGGCGAAAGCCCATCGTAATCATTTTAATTATATAAAAGCCTTTATAATTCTACAGCCTTTTTAAAATGAATCCGTACTACTCCCAAATTATGCGAAATATATTTGAGCAAATGAGCTGGCATTTCGTTTTCTAAGTTTCTGGTATTTACAAAAAAAATTTTTTAAAGGCTATGCCTAACTTTGTTAATGGAAATATTTATATTTTATAAAACGTCATAAAATTAAAATTTTCCATTGGCATTAAATCTAGTATCCTACAAAATCAGTTTACACGAAATCGTTAAAAATTGAACACGTCACTATGAAAAATTATAGTATTCCACTTTGTAATATTTTTAAATTATTTTATAAATTTATTTAGTCATGAATTGTGTGTGATTTAAGTTGAACCAAATTAGTCACGCCCATTAAGTAAAACATAACATTAGATTTTTAATCAGTCATCGCTTCAGCCAATTAACTTTAAAGTTAATTAAAGTTGTTACACCCAGCACCCAAATATTGAGATTATACTTATTTTGTAATTATATTTGTTATGTATAAGAGGAAGCATCGGAGACCCCATAGCCTTGATTCTTGATTAGCATCAAATTTTGAACGATTTTAACCTATTTGTATGTACGTCCGTCTTGTGTTCGTATGTTGTTAACATTTTTTCTGGTCGCAGAAAATAAGATATCAAGCTTAAATTTGGCCAAAATATTGGAAGTTTCTGCAAACAAGTTGTTATTAAAAATGGGCTAGAACAGTAAAATCACACGTCAACAGTGTCACGTAAGCTGAGAAAATCACTGCCTTGTTAAGCAAAAATTTATTATTTTTCGTTCATAACTTAAAAATTGAAATTAATCGATAGCTGAAATTTTATATAAAAATTAAGGCCATTATTCTAAAATGTCCATATAAAAATCTGTTTGGTGGTATTCAAAATATCCAACATTTTGCCTAAGGAAATTATAATTTTTTTATTTATAACAGTTTCTACTTTTTTAACACGATCTTTGTTCACATTTTAGATTTTTAATATTTTCAATTTCACTTTAACTTATTTCTCATACTATTTCTCCTTCCTTTTTTATTCTCTCTTACTGCTTTTCTCTCAGGCATAATTACTTATTTTGAAATTCTTATTCATAGAGCGAGTGTTTACATTTTTATGTTACACGTTGCTTTTACTTGTTATTGTTGTTGTTACTGCTTCCGTTATGTCTATGGACTAGACTTAAATGATTCAATTTTTGTGCTGTTGTTTTTGTTTTAAATCACTTAAAGTAAACTTTTTGTATAAAGAAAAAGGAATCTTGAGCTTTAGTACACGATTCTTATTATTGTTTTTGTTACAGTTACTGAAGTAAAACGCATAATTAAAATAATTTTTATTGCGCTTTCAATCGAATGCACAATTCAATTATAAAGAAAAAACTGTAATGAAAATGTGAAACAAAAATCTCTTTCTTGATTTCAATAAAATAAAAATAAAAAAAAAAAACGAGTAAGAAAATTGTATTTGGCCAAAGGCAAAACTTGGATACCCACCCACATTCAATGTGGTGTTTAATACTTTGTAATGCAGACAGTATCAGGCTACATGTGAAAATTTAAAAACAAAAAAAAAAAAAAAACTTAACATTGCATAATTTGGAATAACCGTGAACGATTTGCTCTATTTTTGGTATTATAAGGAACATTTCAGATTTTTATCTTCTTTTAGTGTTTAAGTGATAGAGAAATGTAAAATATCATTATGGATAGGAATAGACTAAGTAATGCAAAATATTTGGACGGACAATAGACCTTAGTCTACTTCTCTTTAATTTAAAGACGATAAGTTTTTGGAAAAGAATAAACAGAAATGGCCTCAGTTTACGTTTGCATTGTGGGCGTATCCGTGTGATTGATTCAGCTAATTTAGAATACCAATCTGCGTATAAGAACCTGCAATGTTTTTGGCAAATTTGGATTCGCTATTTCAAGTTTTGTAACCAGGCTCTGTGTCAACAACCCACAAACCTACAAATGAACAAA
Source organism: Melophagus ovinus (assembly GCA_023089585.1). Classification (NCBI taxonomy): domain Eukaryota; kingdom Metazoa; phylum Arthropoda; class Insecta; order Diptera; family Hippoboscidae; genus Melophagus; species Melophagus ovinus. Next base: position 1,599,535 of record JAKKIB010000185.1, on the reverse strand, counting down.
CGGTGAGATCGCCCTAAATCGTTTCAGAATTTGATGCTCAAGCAAAATCATGTATACCTGGTAAAAATCTTCGACATATACTTTTGATCACTAAGTGATGGGTATAACAATAATAAAAGCAATTATCACTGTCATACACACATACATACATACACACATACATACATACATGCATAAATATAGATAATCAAAGTTCATTTTCTGTTTTACTTTATCGCAACAAACGCAGAATGTTTAGGACGTGGTCAACACAAATGATGATTAAAAAAAGTATTAATGAAATTTATTGGGTCTTATAATTATAATTATTATTATTATTGTTTTTATTATTATTATTATTATTATTATTTTTGTCTTATTTGTTTTCTTTCTTATTAATATTCGATTTGTTAGCTGCAAAAGATAAATTTATTTTTACATTCTATTAAAAATGCAATTAAACAAAGAAAGCTTTAGCTTTCCAGTGGATCATAATAAACAATAAAACAAAAAGGCGTAAAACCGATGGTAGTGAAATAGAAATATAAAGAAGAAATCATAAGTATTGGTACTTTCAGAAAGTTTTTTGCACATTTTAATTTACTAATTAAAATATGGAAATATTGCATCAGAGAAATCAAAATTTTTCAGAATAATTCGTTTTATAATAAAATATATGCTAAATATTTCTTAAAGCTTGGGTTTTTTTTTTCTTTTTTGGTTCTTCTTATTTTCAATGCTCTGAATGATTCTAAAAGGCCAATTTAATATTTTAATTAATATAAATAAATAAATAAAATTGAAATATCAAACTTAACTTTTTCAATTAACATTCCCAAAAAATCTTTCTGACCATTATAAGAAAATTTTCATGCTCTTTCCTTTTTATATGATGAGAAAACTTTTTTTTAGTAATGAACTACCATTAACAAAAAAAAAAAAAAAACCAAAAATAAAAAAAAAAAATCAAAAACAAAAAAACACCATACAAATAATGAACGTTTAAATTTATTAATCAATCATCAATTCATATTAAATACGTGACAAGCCAGTCGTTCTGGTATGTTATACATGATAAATATTTAACTTTTAAAAGGCAAACCTTGAATTACAAAAAGAAAATTATTGTTAACATACAACATAATACAACAACAAAAAACAATAATTACAAAAAAAAAAAACAAAAAAAATCTACACCTTCAGAATTTCCACTTACAAAACAAGTTTAAAATTATAGGTCTGTCTATTGGCCACTTATTTGATATTATAATTGCATAAAGGACAATTGATATTAAGTTGAAACATGCAAAGCGTTTCGAAAAGCATGTAGCGTTTCATATAAAGCGTTGCATCGCATGTTTTAACTTTATTTCGTTAATTGGTCTTAAGTATTTTGCAGTATGAAGTATAAAGTTGTAAAACTTAGGATAAAATGTATAAATGTACAATGAAGAAAAAAAAAATTGACTTGTAATAAAAATAGAAATATAAATCATTTTATAGGTCAAGTATTCTTCAAGTATGCGTAAGCGTTATTTAATGTGCTAATTAACAGAGAAAAAATTTAGGCAAAATGAAAATTATGCAATTCTCATAACTATTGTGAAATTTTTCACAAATTTTCACACATTTGAGATATAACAGAAATAAACATGATTAAATATATATATATATATATATATATATATATATATATATATATATATATATATATATAAAAGAGCAATATTAGTGATAGAAAGTTTTACAAATGGAAAATTTAAAAAAAAATTTACATTTTATTTAAAATAATTTGAAAAGCTGTTGCTTTCGAATGATCTAAATGATCAGATTTCATTTGAAAGGACAAGTTTTCCAAAATGGATTATATTCGTTAAATTTATTTTACCAGCCTTGATGGTCACGCTTTTTGGCTTTACTTAATTTAACTTATACATTTTACATTCCAAATACTTACATTTATTTAAACAGTATTTTAACATTTTCGCTTCTAAGTCACTAAAATGAGTTTAAAATATTTATTATTGAAAATAGGCCTTCGTCCAAAATTAATCATGTAGAATCAGTCCAACTATTTTAGAATGCAGCTATAAAAATAACTAATAATTTTTATATGATTTGTGCAGTAAGTTGCTTGTGACTAAATTGCAAATACATGATTGCTTGAAAGATTAAACACTTTTTTAATGATCTAATATTAACGATCAATATATTAATTTAATTCTATTATAAATTTTAATTTATTTCTTTTGTAAACTCATTTTTCCACATTTTGTTTACATATTTCTTGGCCCTCAATTAATTTTATAAAGAAAAAAAAAAGGAACTTACTAAAGATTTTGCCATATCTCTTTACTTTACGAACAGGCTTAGATTTTATTTGCTTACCACATGTAATAATTTTTTTTTGTGTTTTTATTGTTGTTGTTACAATTGAATAATCAACCTACACAGCTATTGTGAAATTTTTACATTTCACAATTTCGAATCAGTTACATATCTAACTGATTAATAAAAATAAAATAGTGAAGGAAAGAAAATAATGTGACTTGTTTTTTTTTTGTACATATAAAGTCATATTTAACGCCCTAAACACCCACACTAACGATATTTTAATAATTGATATGTTGCAAATTTTTATATTGAAATGTAAATGTAAAGATAAACTCGTCTGCCAGGCATGATCTACTCAAGAAAACATTTGGCCACACTTCTTCACTTTTTACTTTGCTTTGGATTTCTGATTTTTTATTATCGTTTTCTTAAAATAGAATTTCATTGTTTTTTGCATTTTCTTTTTTTTCTTTTTTTTTTTTTTTTTGTTTTTTTGATATTATTTTAGATGACAGATTTTTCGGATAGTTCATCAAGTGGTGTCATAAGTCCAGCAACAACATTTATTGAAAATTTCCATAAAAAAAATGCTCCAACAATCACACCATCAACATCAAGCGGCATTGGCTCCAGCATCTCCAGCAGCTTAAACAACAACACTAACAATAATAACAGCAATTATAATAACAATAGTTCACCTTCCATAAATAATCCGTTATCATCATCACCCGTTACTTTAAATGGTAATTTAATTGGTACAAACGCATCCGGCACAATGGGTAGACAAATGAATAGCAGTTTAAGTAGTTCAAGTAGTAGACTTAAAGAAACCTCATCCACATCACAACAAGTAAGTAAAAAGCAAATTCAATTACTGTAAATGCACATTCATTCACAATTTTCGAATATTTCTCTTCCTTGTGATTAAAATGGCATAAAAATTCAAGTAAAGATGAATTTTTTTAAAGATTTTATAAATTTATTATATAACAAAATAATGAATATTTTTGCAGATAGATGTGAAAAGAGTATTACCCCTCCAAAAGAAAAATATGATCGTAAAAATTTGCTTGCTAATATGGCTTTAGATTCAGTTTACTCTTATTAGTAGTACGATCCAACTAAATCATGTAATTGAAATTCATCTAAAATAAGTAAAAAAAATAGTGTATGCCTAAAATTCTTACAGAATTGAAAAATTTTTAAATTAACCATAAGTTAAGAAAGTAAAAGAATATAATAATAATTTTTGAAAATCCTAAAGTGGAACGCTGCAAGAAAGAAGTTCAGTGGACTCAAGTTACCTTGTCAAAATAATACTTTTCGGTAATTTCTGTAAAATGGCACTTTTAAAACTCTTTTTTTTTTATGTTATATAGGAAAAAATGACAAAAGATGGCATTTATCTGGGGAGTGTTTGTGCTTGTGCTATCATTTTAGCCATTTTCATCATTAAAGTCCACTTGTACACTTTCGATTAAAATTTCAACGAAATAATTCAAAAGGTGTGGCCAGCAGCTTAAAAATGACAGATTTAAATTGATTCAAAAAGTGATATTAACTTGATCGGTGCAAAAAAACTTAGATGTATTTTATTGGGTGCCACAGGTAGCGTAAAGTACACTTATGAGTTATTGGATGAACATTAAAATGCTTGGACAGATTTCAGATAAAAGAATAGAATTATACAGAGAATGTTGCTAAATCGATCATTTAGTCAGTTATTTATTCTTAAGTCCTTTTCAATCATAAACTTATATACCTTCTCAAATGGTGTAGTGTCAATGTAATAATTACAAACAAATATGGGCTAAAGTCTAAAAATATGCTATACTCTTACATAAATAAAAGTGCATCAGTCTTACTTATCTGTATAATTTTTGTTTACTTCAAATTATCATATTGGCAATATATTTTTAAAAATGTTTGGCAAGACGTTTTCTTTTATGATTTGCTAAAAAATTTAAAAAAAAAAATTTTTTTTAATGAATTTTTATTGCTATAAATAAATAATTTTGATATCATTAAGACCCAAGCAAATAGTCAAATTAAACAAACTTATCGAACAATTCGTTACATACAATTGAAATTTCAAATGAAATGTCAAATTGTATGTGTAATCATCATTGACAATGAGAAGAATGAATGATGACATTATTGCTTTGGAAATTTATTACATTAAAAAACTGGTAACTAATGATCAATTTAGTGATGAAAATGATTAAATTAATTGAAAAATGAAGGCAAATTATGAGAAAAAAAAAATAAAAATAATATAAAATACTTCTTATGATGCGATATTATTCCAATGTTACGCATACGCCAACGTTACTTAATAATTTAAATAAAATTTAAATTTCTAGATTTTTTTACCTCTAACACTTTCAATTGGATATTAACGAGAAAATCAAATCTTTCAAATAGAAGAAAGGAAGAAGACATAATAAAGTTTTCCTTGTTTAAAGAAATATTTTTGTTGCATTTTGTTGCATTTTGTTACATTTCTCTGTGGAAATGAGAATTAAAAACAATTAATTAACTCATCATTTATTAATTTATAATTATTGGTAATATGATTCACATCAATCATTTACATTGATTACATGCATGTGTATCATTTATTGTTATATACAAAATATTATAATCTAAAACAATTTAAAATGTAACACATAAAATAGAGAAATAAAAAAAAAGTAAGTTAAAATAAATAAAACGTATAAGAGTTAGAATGAGTCATTTAGCGTAATTTATTCATTCATAATATAAATGAATGTAAAATATACGCAAATTATAGATATTTTTATCATTCTAGTGACATAAAATGTTTGTGTGATCATCAAGAAATTTAATTTAATTTTGTGATTGTGAATCGTCATATTATTAATTAAATTATATTACAATGAAATTTAAATGAACGGCCACTTTTTATGAACCGTTCAAAAATATTATATTGTATCAAATCATTTAAAATATTTAGAGAGAAAATAATTGACATAACATAAAAAGGTCTGTTTATAAAGATTTTTACTTTCATTTTGGTACTAAGGCCAGCTCTAAAGAGATTATTCTTAAATCTACATACATACATACATTTATATTTTGAATTGTCTCTATTTTGATCGGTTTTTTTGCAAAATGCAAAATCGACAGATATAGGAAAAGGAGTCACTTAATTTCTGAATGCCATAACAATTTCGAACTAAAAATTACTATTTAACTTTTTTTTCTCTACTGCTTTTTTCTCTCTAAAATATGAATCAATTTTGATAAAATTCTTGGAATTTCTTTATATTCAAATTCTATTATTATAACAGATACTTTTTGAATAACTCAATTATTTTAATTACTCGCTTTAAACGATAACATTACATTACATTACACTTCTCCTTTTGTCTATTTGTAAATACATTTGATAAAGAAAGACTAATATTAATAATAATATTAATATTTTGTAAGTAAAAAATGTCTCATTTTTGCTCACATTCTCTCTCTTCTCTTTTCTCTCTTCTCTCTTCTCACGTTTTCTAATCATGTTCATTATATTCTCAATAAATAGATGCAAATGAAAATGGTTTATTGTCTGTGTGGATGTTTGTGTTTGTTTAGTGTGTGTTTGTGTTTGTTTGTGTGAGAATAATTATCTTATATGAAAAAGAAATTGTTAATTTCTATAACAAGTCAAATCGAATTGAAACGAACGAGCGAACGAACGTGCGACGTGCATTGCTTCTTTTTTTCTCCGCTTTTCTTTCTTTCTGCTTTTTTTTTTGTGCTTAATATAAAGAAAATTTACGAAAAACGAAAAATAATATATGTAACTTTTTTAATCTATCGCAAAATTATTTTAAAAAATAACGAAATAAAAACATCGAAAGTTATTAATATAAGTAAAAAATTAGTGTTTTATCATTTATCGAAATCAAAAAAACAAAAAAGAAAAAAAGAGAGAAAAATGACTAAAGTGATTAGTATATTATTATTCTTATTTTTCTTAATTTATGATGAGGCCTTTTAAAAAAATTATATTAAAAAATATTTGAGTTAAATATGACACGATATTTTTTTGCAAAGGCCGCCTATTAAATGCCCTAATTTATATTTATCAGAAAACTAGAAAACAACATTCTAAAAAAAAGGAAAGATGATGAGATATATTTTGTAAAAATTTTTACAGTCATAAAAAATCGCATAAAGAAAACTTGTTCTCAAATCTGACTTTTTCGATTGAACTGTTATACAGAAATTTTAAATTGATTTTTGTGGCAAATGACGTTTGACATTGTCAATTTTACTTGTACAAGAAGGTCATTTATGACAGAACCAAAATATCTAGTTTAACCAAGTTTCAATAGCATTGGCTTTAGATTCAATATCAAAATTTATTAATATGGCTCTTTAAAATGAAAAAGGCTTAAATCAATTTCAAAAATGAGTGTGTTCAAAGGAGCCCAATAAAAAGTGGACTGAACTCAGAACCTTTCCATCCATTCTTACATTCCTCGAAGGAAGCTTTAACGTTATGTAAGGAAAGCATTTTATACATAAAAATGTTCACTCTCAAAGTATCAAAAGTGGAAATTTAATAAAATTTATTTTTCTTTCATAATAAAAAAAATTAATAGTTTCAATTTTAAATTTAAATTTTTTGCCCAAAGATAAAAAAGTTTTTATTATTATTTTATTAACTCATAGTTCCTCTCCCACAACCGCACATACACACACACACTAGCACATACATTCATGTGATCGCAATGAATTCAACTAATTTGAAGCGCATGTTATCTCTTGTTCAAATTTTTATATATCTCCCCGTCTTGCTGGCAGTGTGTTGTGTGTGTGTGTGTGTGTGTGTGTGTGTGTGTGTGTGTGTTAACGTGTGTTTTTGCATATGCCGCATAAGTGTAGTTTTTACTTTTACAATTGTGCTAATTTGTAGCCAAATCGAAAGCAAGAAGAAGCACTAAAATGAATGCACGAGTATTTCTCGAGAATTTTAAAAATATCTTTTGAATAATAGGAAAGAAAATAAGAAGAAAAAGAAGTCAACACAAAAAAGAAAATCATAATAAAATATAAACAAATATTGATAAAAATAAGATAACGAGAAAAAAGCGAATCATTTAAAGCAACCTTCTTAACAAAAATAATATAATAAATAATTATGCAAAAAAGAGAAAATTTTCCATATGAGAAATTTGTGTTTGGTATTACAAAATCATAGACCGTTGCAGTAAAAACTGTTTTCGATAAATTGCAATTTAGTTGTAAAACAAAATTTTTCAGAAATCAATCAAATCTAAAAAGAAGGCGAATTTATGAAAGTGAGTTTCACTTACTTGATGTTAAATTGATATTATTTTAACTATTCGCAATTTTTACAATGAATTTAGGTTTTCTACATCAAAATTCGATTTATACAATCTGGGGATTTATTTTATTTTATTTTTCTTTTTGACTGCAAGAACAAGACGTAAACGACCTTGAATTTTGTAATTTGTAAACAAATAAATAAAATAATTAATTATTTTGTAATTCACTTATTTTCACACCTTTGATTACTCTTCAGAACTGTATTTAATTTCAGTCTCTAAAAAACCCACTTTTACCCACCATCCAGTCGATTGTTGGTATATTCATTTTGTCATTATATTTGTAAAGCTTAGAAGGAAGCGTTAGAGACTCTATAAAGTATATTCTTGATTAGATTTAGGCATGTCTGTCCGTCTGTGTATGTATATCTGCTGAAAACATTCTCCTGGTCGTAAAATTTGAAGTATCAAGTTTAAATTTTCCAGAATCATTGAATTTCTTGGCCGCAAGCTGGAATTGAAAATGGACTAAATTGGACACGCCCACAATGCAACATAATCTAAGAACACTTGATTTTTTCAAAGCAAAATTTGGTTGTTTTTTGCTCATCATCCGCAAGCTGCAATAGATAGAATACTAAAATTTTATAAAATTAAGGAGACTATTGGTCTATAATGTCCATCCAAAAGTCATGCAAATCGTATACGCTTACGCCAAGTCATCCAAATCATTCCAGGCTACATTTAACAAAATTCTGTTAAGTAGTTAATAGAGCTCTGCTCATTAGTTTGGTTTGTGTCTTTACTTGTTAAATACGTTTGTATTTTCACGTCTTTTTAAAAATTAATGCAGCATGCACAATAACATAAATGTTATTTTTGCCAAAGAATTTTTATATTTTATTGCACAATAAATTTTGGTTTGTCCCCTTTTTTGTGTGGATAATTTGATAAATATTAAATTGATTTTTTTAGGTAAGTAGCAGCAGCAGCAGCAGCAGCACAACGACGCGTGTAGAAAAGAAATCACGTTTACATCATATCACGTCGTCATCATCTACATCATCACAATTATCATCCTCAACATCAACAGAAATGAAAGCAGCTGCCTTGAAACGTGACATGAATGAATTTAAAAATTCTATGTCGGAAATTAATGATTTAGCTTTGGGACGTAATAATGTTGGCAGTAGCGTTACCGTTACAACCACTCCCACATTAAGTGGATCCAATACAACACTGAACCATCATCATAATCATCATCGTACGCCACCATCCATAAATGATCTCAGCAATTTGAACAGTTTGAATAGCTCGGATGCCATAAATCAATTAAAGAAAAAGTAAGTACAAAAAAAATGCTATTACATTAAAATTTAATTTAAATAGAACCAAAATAGCAAATGAAAAAATTAATTAAAATGAGAAAATCGAAAAACAAAATTGAATATTTCAGAATACGTTCTTCCTTGGAAAATATTGTGGATGATGATATACAACCCAGTATAAAATTTCCAGATGATGAAGGTGATATTCAATTGGATATAGTGGAAGCTAATAATCCATTAGCTCGTAAAAATTTAAATGGTTCAAATGTGACCGTTGATACGGTCAAATTCGAAGAGAAACGCTGTAAAACTGAATCGAAAAAGAAAATTGTTACAGATGGCTTCAGCTCTGAACAGGCTACCAGTAATTTGGCTGAAAGTAAACGTTTACAAACCGGTGATATCGATTATCAAGAAGCTAAAGCTACAGCTGCAACTCGTAATCGCATGGAAGTAGATGGCATTAAAGCTGAACAAAATGCTGCCGTTATACATGTAAGTTGTGATATTTTCCTTAAGCAAGTTTTTTCATCTTTTATACTTTTCAATTAAATTTGAATTGAGTAAAGAAAGACGCTTTTAGAAGATTACGCCATTTGGAAAACCTTTAACCGTAAACGGAAAACCTTTATGCTTTCTATTAGAAATTTTTTAAAATCTCTTATAAATTGAAATTAAACTGATCATGGCATTAGAAAACTTTTTAAGAACCATTTCTTATAAAGGGTACTTATAAAATTCACACCGTCATAATGTTTTGATATGCATCAAAGCTCTATCAAAAATAAAATGACAAATAAAATTATCATTTTGATAAGTTAGAAATATAAAAATTTAAGGCATCAAACTATTTAATGTAACATTTTATTCTAAATGATTAGATTTACATAAAATTTTAGAGGATTATTTAGTCCACTAGCATTCACCTTTTGTGGGATAGATTTTCAGTGATGACTCTTTTTCCATTTTATTAGTGATAACATTTTATTATGCATAAATCAATTTATAAGAAATTATGCTTCTTTTTCTAATACTAACAAAGACATATAAATGGCAATGGAAAATTTTCGCGTAGCTCTTCCTTCACGACATTGCCTTTTTAACATTAATGAAGAAATTTTTGTTGTTTACATAAATGATGGCAAACATCTCGTTAAAATTTGCTAATTAATTTATAAGCAAATATTCTTTCTCTTTCGACTGAATAGTTCTAATTACAAGATATCCATAATTCATGAATTATGGACGTATGATGTTTTTCTACATAAATAAACTGAATCATCGAAAGATGTAATTTGAAGAACACTCTCGTATATTGATTTCTTTTTAAACTAACAGTGACTTGTTAGTAATCGCCTCTAAACACAAAAAAAAAAAAAAGAAAAAAATTAAAATATTGATTTTTATTTTGGTTATGTGTGTTGAATAAAAAAAAAATGGCATTAACAATGAAGTTAAAGATAAATATTTACCAGTTTATATTTCCACCACTTACACATGGTTTAGTTCTTAGTTAGCATTCAATGGTGGTGTTTGGATTTAGGATTTAATGAACCAATTAAAAAAAATTGCCAAATAAATAAATAATTTTTGATTAAATATATTGATTGAGAAATGTTTCCATCCAGTTTATTGTTAACTGTAAAAGTTTTAAGGCAACAAATACCTTTAATACAATTTGCAGTTAAACGTTATTATCCACATAAAAAGCCTACGCGTCACAAATACAATAAATTATTGGAAAAAATTCAGGTAATAATATTTGATTTGAATTTGAGTTTCTTTGTGTAAAGAAAAAATTTTGCGCATACATAAAAAATTACATGCATTAAATATGTCTGATATGCTTTATGCCTGAGTCATGCAAATTGTAACGTATACGCAGTGTAGGACGTTGAGATAGGATACCATAGTAACAAGGGGTGACCTTTATATAAAATTATTTAAAAATTTAATATAGTTATTAAAAAGTTTTGCTTAGAGAATTTACATACATCTTAAGGTTTAATCTAATCTAATAGTTTCTGCATTACATTCCATTTGAGATGAATAAATGAAATATTTTATTTATTTTATTTACTGAGTAATGGATTTATTGTGGTTTGATTTTTTTGAGAATTTCAAATGTTAAAGGCAGACAATAAATTATATTGTAAACGTTAATGAAAATTATTGTCACCGAATTTTTCAATAGAATAACAAAATGGCAATGCCAAAAGTTAAATAAGTGAAAGTGTTATACTTGTTTGGAGTACTCTATATAAGGCAATTAAACAATTCAGAAAAGAGAAAACAAAATTTTGAAAAGATTTGAAAACTTTGTTATATAAAAGAGAGTACAAAAAATGTATCAATTCGATTCAATTTTGCCACACTTATTTAGAATGCTTAATAGCCATATTACATTGATTTTTATAAAAAAAAAAAAAATTTATTTCAATTTTTTTAAAGTTAAATGTTACATTGAGTGTTACAGTGATCATAAGAATTATACCATCACAATATCACAGAAACTTTAGCTTAATAACAAATTTTTGTACACAGACATAAGACGGACGGATGGATGAATGGTTGTATAGAGAGATTTAAATGGAAACGGAATTTATTTCATTATAATGGATGTCAACTTCTATTTGATGTTACAAACATCTACACGAATTTATAAGATCCTTTGTCTAAAGTAGGTCTAGAAAATGAAAATCATAATGTAAAAGGTTAATAAATATGACAAATTATTTTTTTTAAGGTAACTTAAAGAGCGCAAAGAGATGAAACTTTTTCAAAAGTTAATTTCATTCATCAATGATATCTCTCTTTCTACATGTTTCTTTTTCTATCTCTCTGCCACTCTCTAATGCATACAATTTATAGTAAATTTTAATGAAGCTTCTTCATTTACCCTTCGTCTCTTTTACTTTTCTCTTTCACCTTATGCGATCTTAAATGGAACTTATTTCTCCCCGTTGAAATTTGCAATTTATAAATAAAAGCGAATAATTTTATTTCAGTTCCTCGCTAATATTAGAATTGAAAATGTAACGTAAGCGGGAAGACACAAAATAATTTATTGTATTGCGTTTGTGCCTTTTAAATTGTTTTTGAAGTGTATAAAAACATTTGCATTAAATTAGGGAGTGATTTTTTTTTTATAAATTATTTCTTATGTTCGTTTCCTCATTCATTAAACCATTTCATGTAAACAATATAAAATTTTAATATCCAATGCAAGGAAATTTACATGAAATATACAAAAAAAAGATGAATTTTTACATTTAAGATTTTATAAAATTTTAAATAATTATTTCATCATACACGACGTCATAGATTTTGGAAAAGAAATTTGAAATAATTCAAAGCAGTTGTGTTTTTTTTTTTGTTTTTTTTTTTTTACATTTTAACATATTTATGTGATTTTTATCATAGATTTTCTTTCCACACATCTTGCAAAGCAATCGCCAATAAAATTAAATATAATTTTAAATTTTATTAAATAGTTTCATATTTGATGTTTCAGTTTATTGCCATTGATATTCTGCTAATGTTTTACTATAATCTCTCCCTCACTCTCCCTCACCCCTCTCTCAATCTCTCGCTCTTTCTTTCGTACTCTTTATGATATGTTAGCCTTTATAAAGTATTTACCTATTATCTGGTAAATATCTCTAAATTAAATAGGTTAAGTAATTCAAAACTTTGATTACTTTCCTTGTATATTCTGCTTTAAAATTCCTAAATAAAATCGAATAATTGCAATTTTGTAAAAAATTATAAAGTGAGCCAAAATTTGAAAAAGAAAAAAAAAACAAAAAACGACATGGCTAATCGTCAAGCACCTTGGCCTGTACGTAAGGGTATATATAGATCAAGCGGTCAAACCGATTTTATACCCACTCGTTCACCAAGTCCTATTATAGAGATGCCTTTATCACCGCCACCTAATATACCCGGCACAGATAATATAACAACAGCAACATATCATATACCAAGTCCATCTTCTCCAAATTCTCAACCTATCGAAATTATTGAAAATCCTTTAGGACATTTCAATTCAGTATCAACTTCTCATGCACATGATGTGGCCGATGCAATTTCGTCTATAACTTCGACTAAAGGAAGGCGCACATCTGCTTGTTCAACATCTTCCACTTCTTCGTCTTCTGCTGCTTCTTCTTCTTCTTCTCGCACTAAACGTACTACAGTACGGAAGAATTCTGGTGCATTATTACAACAACAATTTAGTAATAATTTAGACACTAATCAAACATCATCTAATACCAATAAAACTACTAATCTTAAATATATACGAGAAATTCCAATTGAAGTTGAACAGAAGCAGGTATAAAATTTGCAAAAAATTCCCCATTCTTCTTTTGTTTTTCTATTTTAAAGTTTTTTTTAATGATATTTTTAACAGAATGTTTGATTTTTATTTTATTTTGTTTTTATGTAAAATTTTGTAGGAAGCGCTTTCTTTACGGACTGGTGATGTTACGCAGCAGGCTAGTAATAATGTAGCTGCTGCAAGCATTAAAGTTCAAAGTGATAACTTTTCGGCAGACAAAAAGGCCATTTCACAATCACAACAATCACAAACATTGACTTCGGAGGGCGTTATTAGTGAAGAGAAACATGTTTCATCTGCATCACAATCGAATTATACCATGACACATAAGGGCGTCTCAAGCTCGGGCAGTAGTATGTTATCTTCTCATATGACTTCAGCTAACGGGCAATTCATTCGATTAGCCGATTTTAAAATGGATGATCTTATGTCATTATCAAGCAGTAGTGGTCAAAAAGATATTGAACAAGTTATTGTAAAATACTCGAACATGTTGACTTCTTGGGTGAGTTCGTTAAGAGAACGGAGAGCTGTGTCTGATGAAAGGTCATATTTAGACAAAATTAATGAAGTAATCAAACGTGCTTGGGAAATTCCAACACATGGCCATGAATTGGGTTATAGTTTATGCGATTCATTAAGAAAGAGCGGTGGCTTAGATTTACTTATGCATAATTGTGTTAAAGGTGATATGCAAATAAAATTCTCTTCAGCCAAATTATTAGAACAATGTTTAACCACAGAGAATCGTAGTCATGTAGTAGATCATGGTCTAGATAAAGTAGTAAATGTGGCTTGCGTATGCACTAAAAATACAAGTACTGAGCATTCTCGTGTTGGCACCGGTATTTTAGAGCATTTATTCAAACATTCAGAAGGTACATGTTCTGATGTTATAAAATTGGGTGGTTTGGATGCTGTACTATTTGAATGTCGTACCAGCGATGTAGAAACTTTACGTCATTGTGCTAGTGCCTTAGCAAATCTATCATTGTATGGCGGTGCTGAAAATCAAGAGGCCATGATTTTGCGTAAAGTTCCCATGTGGTTGTTTCCTTTGGCTTTTCATACAGACGATAATATAAAGTATTATGCCTGCCTAGCTATAGCCGTTCTTGTGGCCAATAAAGAAATTGAAGCAGAAGTATTGAAATCTGGTTGCTTAGATTTGGTAGAGCCATTTGTCACATCTCATGATCCTTCGGAATTTGCTAAATCAAATTTAGCGCACGCTCATGGCCAAAGTAAACATTGGTTGCAACGACTTGTGCCTGTGCTTAGCTCGAATCGTGAAGAAGCGCGTAGTTTAGCAGCTTTCCATTTTTGCATGGAAGCAGGCATTAAGAGGGAACAAGGCAATACAGAAATCTTTCGAGAAATTGGTGCCATCGACGCTTTGAAAACTGTAGCCAGTTGTCCCAATGCCATAGCCTCAAAATTTGCAGCGCAAGCATTACGACTTATTGGGGAAACTGTACCACATAAATTATCTCAACAAGTACCATTGTGGTCTGTGGAAGATGTACAAGAATGGGTTAAACAGATAGGTTTTGGACAATTTATAAAACAATTTGAAGAATCGCAAGTAGACGGTGATTTATTGCTTAAATTAAATGAACAGAATCTGCGTAATGATATTGGTATTGCAAATGGCATTCTGCTGAAACGTTTCGAGCGTGAACTCCAAAATTTGAAACGTATGGCAGACTATTCATCAAAAGATACCGCCAAACTCCACCAATTCTTAGCTGAACTTGGACCGGAGTATTGTACGTACACTTATTCAATGGTTAATGCTGGTATTGACAGAACATCATTACCCCATATAAATGAGGATATGTTAATTGCTGAATGCGGTATTAAAAATTCAATTCATCGCTTACGCATTCTGAATGCAGTCAAAACATTAGAAAATACTCTTGTTAGTTCAACAGATGATAATGTGATAAAAACTTTGGATGTTTTTGTAAGCTATAGACGTTCGAATGGTTCACAATTGGCTAGCTTATTAAAGGTTCATTTACAATTGCGCGGTTTTTCCGTATTTATTGATGTTGAACGTTTAGAAGCTGGAAAATTTGATAATGGCTTATTAAATAGTATTCGTCAAGCAAAAAACTTTGTTCTAGTTTTAACACCTAATGCTCTCGAACGATGCGTTGATGATAAAGACTGTAAAGATTGGGTGCATAGGGAAATTGTGGCGGCTTTAAATGCTAATTGTAATATTATACCAATTATTGATCAATTTGATTGGCCAGAAGCGGAGCGGTTGCCAGAAGATATGCGAAGTATTTGCCATTTTAATGGTGTCACTTGGATACATGATTATCAAGATGCTTGCATAGATAAATTAGAACGTTTTATGCGAGGCGAAAAGAATATTGATCGTATTATAGCTATGACACCGAGTACACCAGGTACCGCAGCTACCTATCAACGGATGCATAGTAACGATTCCGAGTATAGTGTGGGAGGTAGTAATGCAGGGAGTACAACTGGAAGCATTGGTAATGGAGCCTCAGCTAATAGCAGTGCATCAGGTGGGGCACAAAATACATCAATACCAATCCAAATGGGACGATCCAGTGTCGACTGAAACTGGATTGTCTCACAGAAAATATCGAATATAATAATATAAATTGCGTAAACGCAAAAAAACTTTAGTCGAAATCTCGAGTCGAGAAATCTCTTAGGGCACACACTTCTTAATGCACCTTATTATTTTCAAACTAAAAAATTTAAGGCCTTAATTACTAACTAAACAAATATAGAAATTATTACAATTTTCGCAATTATAAAGGTGGTAGTTATTCCAGTTAGTTATAATTATTAATTGTTTCATTATTATTATTATTATTTCTTCACTTTTGTTTTTGTAAAATGCGAAATTCAAAAACTCAACTATACTAACTACTATTGACGATAATTCATTTAATTTGAATACTAATCAAAAACTAGCAACTGGTCACCAGGCAAATAGATACCGGACAACATCATCATCCAGCATTCATCAGCAACGCTTTGGCAATTTAATGGGTAGTACTGGAAAAATAGGCAGCATTGGCAGTCAATTGAGTGTATTTGGGCGTGGATCAAAACGCCATATATTGGCGCCTTATAGAAATCAGCATATTACAGGACAACAAAGAGTTGTACCAATTGGTGGATCTATGCAAAATGTCTCTCCATTATCATACAAACCGCCTAGACGAAGTTCGGCTGTGAATATAACAGCACAGAATACCAATAGAACGAATTCCAGTTTTCGTAGTCATAGTGTTGATGGTTTGTTAGACAGCACAGATGCCAGTACGCAAGATAAAAGGATAGCCGAAGCGGCAGCTTTAGTAACCGCTGGCAGTGCGGCTTTAACGAATGCCAGCTCAACAAGTACATTGCAACCAATAGACGATTGCAATTGCTCTGTAGGATCACTTATAGAGAAACAAGTTCGTGAAACTGTCACCAGAAGGCAAAAGGCGGCAAATTTGCCACCCATAAATCCGCAACATCGTAAATCTCGTTCATTGGATCACTTTTTAGATGAGCAAACATTAGCAGCGATTGTTGCGCCACCTTCACCCACCGATGGTACACAAAGTATGCAAGATCTTGCTACACCCATAACTCCAGAACCTGTACGCTCTCCAGGTAATACTACAAATCCCTTATTACCACACTTATCACTATCAAGAGATGCAAAATCCCTTACACCCGAAAGGGTAGCTTCTTTGCGCACAAGTCCGCTTAATAGGCAAAGTCCCGAAGGTATAAGTTCTGCAGAAGATGAACAAGAAGATAACCTGAAGGCGGTTTCAAAGACCATTGGTATTACAACAAAAAGTATTGCACCATCAGCAATATCGGCAATAACAACGTCGACAACAACGAAAAGTCAAAATCGAGCACCAGCTCATTTACATAGAGGCAATAGTACAGCAAGTACAGCTAGTCGAATATCTAAAATTACACCGAATAATACAGTTACTGCTACAAATGAAGGTGGCAATGTCGCTACTAATCCTGTTTTAAGTAATCAACAAGCCAACTTCAATAATAAAACGATTTTTAATCGAACTATGAAAAAAGTTCGTTCACTCATGAAAAAGTAAGCTTCATAAATGAAATTTTAAAACTAACTTTCACAAAATTCATCGTAATTACATAATTACATCTTTTGAGAAGCAATTCCACCAAATTAATCTAACGAAACTTTTTCAATGCCTGATATTTCGTTTATTAGAGTTATATTATGGGTTCTAAAGTTTCTCAGAGAAACTTAAACTTTTACAATAAAAGTGCCTTAATATAAAAGTACTTTCACTTTACGCCTATATCTCTCTCTATCCTCTCTTGTTCTTGCTCTTTGTCTTTTCCAAACTTTTACTTTGACTTATAAACGTATTGCCTTATAAAACACTAAGTACAAATAAGTGCCTAAAAAAATATTGTAGATTTGCTATAACAATAAAAGTGTATTGGTAAAAAGAAACGCTAAAATTACAGTAGAATATAACTCACCATGCTCATTATTTATTTTGTATATACGAAAGCGTAAATCATTATTGTTTTGCCTTTAATTACGTAATGTAATCGGTCATTTTCATTTTCCTGCCATTTTTTAAGTTTATATCATGACAAACATTCTAAATGTAATACAAAATCCCTCGTTTTACAAGTGAAAAGAGAATTTCAATTTGGCGATGGGACACAGTAAGTTAATACTGTTATTCAAATGTTATAGAGAGCAATATAACTCTAATTCATTTCTCTCTTTCTGTCTTTCTCGTCATAATGGACAAAGGAAAGAAAATAAATTATGTCTCTAATTTCTTCTCTCTCTCTCTCTCTCTCTTACTCTCTAATCATTCATTACACATTTTACATTGACTCTAAACAGCATCGCACTAATAAATGATTTTTTGTTTAAATTTTTTACTTCGTTATGCTTTCTTTCTCACACACACTTTCGCATTTTATTGCAAATAAACATCATATAAATTTACTTGCATAAATTACATATATAAATATGACGAATTTCTCTCCCTTCACTTGCGATGATTGCTGTTCGTTTGTAATATCAAAAGCATTATATTTCATGGGATCAGTTGCAAATATTATAATTGAGACAATTTTGAAATGTCCAAATGAAAGAGAAGAAAAAATATATGGAAAAAAAGAAAAACTAAAATTGAATTGGAGTTTTGACAAAATGAGTTTTTGGATTTCCTATTCTCACTATAAATTTATTTATTAAAAAGTTTTACATTTTCTATTCGATTTAAGGATTTTTTATTTAATGATTGCTTAATGCAGTAATAATTTACTTAAAGTTTTTCTTAAATTTTTTTTCTACATAAGTGCCCTTCATTGTCTTAGTATTAAAGCAATAACGAACAACGATCTTATTTTTACTCGTTGAATTATATTACCGTTTCATTTTTGTACCGTAAATTATTAAAATGTTATTTTTTAGACAATTTAAATGTAAGGATGTAAATTATTTAAAAAATTGTGAAATTTTCATTAAAGAAACGAAAAATAAAAGCAAAAGTAAAACAAAATAAAATCGAATAAAAAATATCGACGATAAACCATTCATTGTAAAGCTTATAATGTAAAAAATTAAAAATAATAAAAAAATTGACAAAATGATGCAGCATAAATAAAAATAAAACAAATTAATTACATTTTCTCTTAATATTGCACACCATAAGAGAGAAAGAGTTATCAGAGAAGAAACCGTAATTTTGAATATACTGCAGCAACATTCACAGATCCCCCTCTCCGTCCATACAAATCATTAATTGTTCACTGTTTTGTTGCATGTTGTTTGCGTTGCATAGCGTTTTGCCTTTCTTAATTAGTATAATAAGCTAATTGTAATCATTTTTTAATCACTTAAAGCATTCTGTCGAAAAACTTGCTAGCTAAACTGTAACGTGTTTATAAACAACTGTAAACGTTTCGGGGGACATGTTGTTGATTTATTAAGAAACACACAGTTGGCTACACAGCTTCTTTGGAGTTGAATAATATTAAACATTTCAAGTAAAACTAATTTTAACTTGCACAATTAGGCCCAACTATTAAAACTTGCATCATTTAATTGAATGTCAATAGGTTACACAAAAATCTACCGACAAAATTTGTTCAGTTTCAAGTTGCACGTTTGCTAGCAACATGTTTATAATTTAAGATTGAAATCATTTTCATAATAATAATTATTATTATTATCCCGTTTAGAAATTTAGATATTTTTCTATTTGCATTAATTATACTTTTTGTTTACTTTAGACCTTAAATAAGCACACGAATAAATGTTCACTTTCCATAGCAATAAAAAAAGGAAAGAAAAGCCAAATAAAAATATGCACCCTTCCGGTCTTATCAACATTTTGGTGTGAATATAAACACAGAATACTTATTAGCGTCAGCAACAATGTTCTTATACATTACTAATTTTATATAAAACTTTTATACGAAAGTTGACATCTTTTGTGACTTCAATAATATAAACACGGCATCTCTATGTAATTATTGCGTAAATAAAATTTTTAAAAACATATGACAAAAATTAAGAGTTCATTCATTTTCTACGTATTAAAAATACAGTGCAGTAAGTATGGTAATGCTGTGAATATGGCATTACCATAATTACATGCAGCTCACTTAATAATATAAATTATAGTTGTACTAAAAGTTGACAAAGGAATAGAAGGCATTTCACTAAAGCTATAAAATGGCGTCACGAATAAGCGACAAGTTAATAGATATTATCCCGAAAACTGGATATTTGGGGTAAAATTTATTTTAAAGAAGTGGTTCCTTATATTAATTTATCACAAAGTAAACTTGCAGAAGTGATACACTAATAACTTTAAGACATGATCAACTAATAATTGAATGTGCTGAACCTGATATAAATGCTATCGGCTTAAAAAAAACTATACCACGTGAAACAAATGAAGAAGCAAAAATTTTACAGCATTTATATGAACAATTGGAGAAACAATTAAATAAGCCACGCATTGAACGCCTTTCTGGTAGAACATTAGCTGCATGGGATGAAAATTTACGCGCTGTTCGGGTTATACGTAAAGATGGAAAATTTCAAAATTTTGGTTACAATTATCAGGGACAGCATTACTTAGAGTATTATGAGGCAATGTTCCTATTAGAAATGGTAAGAATCTTGAACATTTAGTCAAATTTATATCGGCTGGTAAATTTTCTTTTTAATAATGTTTGTTCGTTTCGTTTTTTTTTCATGTCCTTCCATAGAATCGCTTGCAATTAGAATATTATGGACAAATTGTGTCCATTGAACAAGCATATTTATTATTATTGGGTGAAAATGCCTCTGCGAAATATTCAAATTATTTGATTTATTCATATTTAACCAGGGCCGGCTATATTTTAAAAAAATTTCACAACATTCAGTATTATAATGTTCAGTCAGATCGGCCAACAACGATAACAGAAACAATAAACCAAAAAACTGATGAAGATTGTATTTGGTATATATTTGAACAAGAATTGCACTCAAAAAGTGATCAAAAAAATGAACCAGAACAATTGTGTAAAAATATGCCAAATTATGATAAACTTAAAACGCAATTTCAACAATTTAAGAAACAAATTATAAATCCCGTTATATTTGCAGCAACAACATCTAAATGGCAAACGGTAGAGCATAGAGAAGAACAAAGCGAAAAATTGAATTTCAACAGAAAATTGAACAGCACACTAAAACGTTCAGCAACAATAGCTGGCATTACAAAAGTAGCAACAACAAATAAATGGCATAACCTTAAACGATTTTGTAATAAGCAAACAACGCCAACAATGAAAGGTGTTAATGCAGCAAATAAAAGTTTATTAGATTTTTTGGGTGCTAATGAAATGTTCAAAAAATTCGATATAATACCCCTAAAAAATTATGAAATATCGGATGAAGGCGATAAGGAATATAATGAAAAAAAAATCATAGAAGGTGTTAAAACGACAGACGATGTTAATGATAATTTAATTATAAATTTTGATGTTTATTTACCAAGGAGCACTTTTCGTAAATCTGATCCTGGGCCACCAGATTTTCGTGCGATTATATTAAAACCGAATCAATCATTTCCAACGCATCAACAAATCAGTAAAATTTATTGGCAACAATTACAACAAATTACATTGGTGATAATGGCAGTAAATGAATCTAAGCAAGTACAATCATTTTTATATTATTTTTCTTAAATTTTATTACCTTTATATTTTTAATTTGTTTGATAACTTTAAAAAAAGTTGTCCGAAGTTTATCATAATTTTACCAAAAGTATCATCCTTATCACATTACATGAAAAGAAATCTGATTAATTGTAATTTAATTTTTTGTTAACGATTAAGAAGAAATCGAAAACAGTAGAAAATAAGAAAATTTTAGATTTGAGAAACTTAAATTGAAGTTAACATGCAAGTCTTCTATATATTGATCAGTGAAAATTCGGTGTTTGTCAAGGATAATATCAAATGAGTCAATTTGTAGAAGCCAATTTTGTAAACATTTGATAAATATTTTGATATAAGCGGATTTTAATCTAAGCAATATGAATGAAACTAGAGAGTTCTTAAGATCGTGCTCAATATAGTGCTTAATTTTGAAAAACAATTGCTCCATAATGTAGTGGTATTATATATTTTATATTATGCTTATCTGTAAAATTTGTATTGTATCAGTCTATTTTTCCATTTCCAATTTTTTTTTTTTAATTTTTATTCATTCGTATTTTTTTCATTGAGTATTTAAAAGACGGCTCCTATAAAACTATATGCAGATTTTTTTGGCCTTTTTTTTTATACGTTTTATTGTTGTGTCAGGTTTTGGCCTTGTTATTTTTGTTTATATAATGGATTGTGTAACTCCGCCTTTCTCTAAGTCAGGCATCATCGTCTGGGGATTTTTTAGTAATAAATTTCTTTGTAAATGACGTTTTTTTTTACAATCCTGCATTGTTGAAATTTATTTTAGGTGTTTTAGTGTTTTTTTTTTTTTACTTTAGTGTTTACAATGCATGAAAGTATAAACTGCGATCATGCCTTGCTTTACGTCTTTGTATATGTTGAGTTGACATTGCCGAGTCCTCAATAAGCTTAGTACGATTGACATATAAACCAATCTAATTGTAGAGGATTTAGTAAAAATTGATCTTACTTCAACACTTGAACTCAGAATATCACTGAAAATATGTCTGTGTTGGTTGTTGTGCTTTTGGGCAACTCTAACGGCGCTAATCTCCTTTATTTGAATTAATTACTTTCTTAAGCAAAGCAAACGAAAGAATGCATTCAACCAATATGTCTACTAAGATCGCAGTGTCATTATGTCTGGCTTTTTGGTCACTATTCTTAACGTAAAGAATTAATGAATACGGAAAAAACCGTTTACTATTAAAGTTAATTTCTTTTGCTACGCTATCTAATGCATCAAAAAATAAGGTGTAATTACTGCTCCTTAGGAAGTGTTTATCACTTTTATATGGCAGGTTTAATTACTCTTCAGAAAATAAATGAAATTCTAGAGGATGCGCAACGTATTGCACGTAATGTCTGCAATTTTTGTTAAACATTAAGTTATTGATGATAATAGATGACGCTGTACCATGTGGGAGGAAGCGTGGTCACTTTCCTTCTCACAATGCGTAAGAAAGTTTATTAATGATGTGCTTGGAACTGCTTCATGTCTTTAAAGTTTCAACGCTAATTATATAATTACTTTATATCTACATAATTAGCTATCTTTATTTTGGACACATACTAACTCATCTATTTTATAATACGCCAAATTTTCTTCTTTTTTAATACTATTTTAAATGTTACAGTCTTTTTATGATAATATAATTGCATTAGCTAGACCACGCCATGTCGTTTTTTGTTTACTATCTTTGCATTTATTTCTTCGATATTCAATTTAAGGTTTTGCTAGGTAATTTCTTACACTTTTATTTCAGCTTAACAATTTTAAAATTGTGTTCATTATTTGGTTATTTCAGTAATTCCTTCTTCTGTTAGTAATATAAGGAAGTTTTTTCCCCCCTCTGACCCGTATGGGCACATTGGTGACGCCAAGGCCTACTGTGGGTCCCCTACAGACTACGATATTTATATATTCTACACGACTACCCTAAGGATGTGGTTGACTTATATGAACTTGGCTACTAAGAAAAATTTTGCTTTGTTCGTGTCCGCGCGCGCTTAAAACTTGCGTTTTCTTTGACATCTTAGACTTTATTCCCTACTTTGCGATTTTAAACTGGCGACCGGTCTGCTTTGAGATCTTCGATTTTGATTAAACTCATTCTTCTCTTTCTTCTTCACCTTTTCTTCTTCATCAAAATAAAATTTTCCTTTTCTGCAAAAAAAAAAAACCATTAATTACTGCGCCGAAATCTTTAGATGATTTTGGAAATTGTAAAGATGTAAAACCAGGCTTTGGGCAAGCCAGGACCACCCTGCACTGCTGTAAACATTGCCTCTGTTTCATTCAGGGCAATATTTTTAATAGCTGGATTAGTAATCGCATCAAGTCTACCCTATAAACGAGCATTCTCAAGCATGAGATACATTAATATGATCTTATAATGCAAATAAAAAAGTGATGTTCTCTTTTTTAAAACCATAAAAAAACTTTAAAAAAGCACACTTCTTAATTTTTTTACGAAAACCGTTTTTTAAAATCTATTGTGAATTTTATTGCGTTTCAAACCAGATATCAAATGGTAACAAAAACTTGCGTTGTATAATTAATCGTTTCTTTCTCTGCAGTTCATGGACTGATTTTAACAATTCGCATATCAAAATTTTCAGAATATTTGAATTTTTTAATCTCTAAACCTATCAACCGCAAAAAGCGGGCCATTTCTTTCTGCAATCGATCTCTTTGGCGTTTTTTTAAAATGTTACTTAATAATAACACAAACACGAGTCAATGTACATAAAAAAATAAAAATAAACAGTGTATATATACACTCTTTTTTTTTATAAACTTCGTTTATGATTAATATTAGATATTGGTATTTAATAAGTTTTGAATAAAATTCCCCAAAACTTGCAATTTTACAATATAATTTGTATAAAATTTTGTTGATAAAATAATACAACTGCATCCGCAATAAGCGAAGCAGTAGTAGATCGAGTGTTGACAGACCGGGGACCAATTCAGTTTCAGTTTCAGTTTCAGTTTATTCCATCAAAAAATGCTTATGTACAATTTTATTCTTAAAAAATATTGTTGAGATTTAGTTCTCCATACGTACTGATGCTGTACTTATCATGGAATGTATAGTTAATGTTAGTAGTTAGTTATATGCTTAATAGGTATGTAATATTGAAATATGTCGTAAGATTGATTTTCTCTAGAAGGATGGTTACAATTAGAGAGATGGATTAGTGTATTGAAAAGGGTGAATAATGAGTAAGTATTCATTGGACTGTATTGTACACTGCATTGCTTACATCTAGGGTACCAAATCTTCTGTGGTAGAAGACTAACTTATTATCGTGGAAGATCAAGCCTCTCCTGTGTAGACTGGATAGGCAGGAAGGTTTCAAATATTTACGTCTCAGTAATGGATCCGTAGGAGTTTGGTTAAAGCATTTCTGAACGAGAGAGTTATCTAAGGATTCAGCTTTTTCCAAGAAATTCATGGCACATTCGACCATGAATACATCTATTCTGGATAATTTCCCCGTGTATATGTTTTTGATACTGGGCCATCTGTATCGGCCATCAGGATATTGGGTAATTTTAATATTTAAGACGTACCGTAGAATGCGCCTCTCAAAGGTACGTACTTTTTCCATTTGGGCTGAAGATATGCTAAACCAAATTGGAAAGGCATACGCGATGATTGACCTGATAGCTTGTTTGTAAAGACATAGCTTTACATTCATGTCTGCATTTCCTTTTAGGAGCCTTAGGTAATACCAGAACATTCTTTTGGCCTTTAGGAGAGTAAGCTCAATATGCTTGTGGAAAGTTAGGCTTTCGTCAAGTGTAACTCCTAGGTATTTAATTCTTGGGGAATTGTTAATTTGGCATCCATCAATCTCCAAGGCTGGAACAAACCTTCTGGCGACTGGGTATAGATATTTTTTTTTTCCTTTGAAAATTATACTTTGGCATTTTTGAATATTTAGTTTCAGCTTCCATTTTCTGCAGTAGGTAGATATTACTCCCAAGTAAGTTGAGAGTTTGGAGGTTGCAATAGATGGCCTAGCATGCTGGGAGGCTATTAAAATATCATCAGCATAGATTAATGATAAGACACTGGGGTCCGCTGTTGGAAAATCAGCCATGTATAAGTTGAATAGGAAAGGACCGAGAATGGATCCCTGAGGAACACCTGCTTCAGATGCACATGATTTGGAAGTTGAGTTGTTATAGGCTACTTTGAAGGAGCGCTCCCATAGGTAGCTGGAAATTATGTTGCTTATGTGTCTGTCAAAGCCAAATGTGTGTGATATTTTGTAAATTATACCATCATGCCAGACTGTGTCAAAGGCTTTAGAGAGATCCAAGGTGACTGCCACGGAAGGTCTTCGCATGTTAAGTCCACTTGTTATAAAGTTGGAAAGACACATGAGAGCGTGCGTTGCTGAAAGGTTTTTTCGGAAGCCAAATTGCATATCTTTCAGGATACCCTTGTTGTCGGGGACCAATTATGTATATGTGTGCTTATAAGGCGGTCTTATGATTCATAGATTTTTTATTTTATTTTTATAAGGATTAATTCTTTACATTTCTAATTTATTTAGATATATACATGTTTCTTATATATTTTCATTCATTTTATTAAGTTCTTTGTTCTTCGAAAGTAGTTTTTTTCATTTAATATTACTCTTATTTTCCCAATATTTATTGAATTTCCTATGATTTAATTTCGCTTTGCATTTATGTAATTTTACTGTGTTCTATAAGTTTCTTCATCGTATATTTTTACTGGTTAGGTGTTCGAAAATTTGGGAAGCTTCCTAATCCACAACTGCCACATAATATTAAAAACAATTTTTCTCGATATATTATTATTATTATTAGTTTTATTGTATTTATTCTAATAATAATTTCGTAATATAATTGAATTAATTCACAGAAGATTCTTATTTATTTATTTTAAATTCAAAAAAACACTGAATTTTAAGTACTATCATTTGTGGAGCACACACTACGGTTGGTTGTTGAATGAATAAAAAGAAAAAAGGAAAAATTCTTTATGCCTTTTGCTGGCTAAGAGAAAAGTGGTAGCATTAAAATCGTTAGAGATGAGGAATTGGGAAAGAAGATTGTTCATCTAAACACTTATTGTGTCTTTAATATGTTATGCTTTCTAATACGTGTATTTCTTTGTTCAATAAACCAAAATTCGTGCGCACTCGCTATTTACCCATTTGTTTCTTGTGAACTCAAAACTGAATCATTAATTTCATAACTTAAATGCAATTTGTAAGTTTTCTGATTGTCAGTCGCCATGAGTCGAACGAGGGCAGGGCAACAAAGAGTCGAGTCAGGTTCGGAAATGAGGGTGATGGGATTTCTCGTCGCCTTTGTTAATAAATATAGTAGCAAAAATAGAGCTTTCGGCTAATGGATTTTTTGTTTGTTTGTTGCTTTTTCACAAAAGTGGTACAACTTTTTCAAATTAATTGATTTCTTGATCAACTATTAGATCGCTTTTAATGACATATATCGAATGTACCCACTGTTGAATAATTTTTCACGTTTCCTCTCTTTGCCTCTCGCACATCGAAATCTCACTTTTAAATATTAACTCATCTGCACACTTTGGTTGTCGCACAATGAAAGCTCTCTCTTCAAACTTGCTCCTTTACCCTCTCTCCTAACCTCGTTCTCACAGACAAGGATAGCAACGCATAACAGGACTCTTACGAGTAAGGATTTTGGAGGCCGAGAACAGAAGAATGGAGGTTAATAGATGTTGGAAAAACAAGACGTCCGACTTTTCCCTTAAAAGTTATATAATGATTATTTTCATTTGTCCGTCTCGCCTGTTAACTCGCTAAATTACATTAAGTATGTTATGCAACACCATTAGTTGCCAGATTATGCCATTTGTTAATACGCATATTTTTGCTTCTCATTTCTGTGATTACACTCTTGATAATATGCGTATACTTCATGATGTTTCATTAACTTGGAGGGCCAAATGAAGGTTTATATTTTCTACTATTATCTGTGACGCATATATAAGCTAATTGATATGTTTTTTGTTGTTTTTTTATGTTGTTTTTTATATTTTATATTTTATTTTTTATTTTTTTACTATTTTTTGTTTTTGTTTTGTTTTTTGTTGATTTGGCTTTTTTCATTTTGGTTGTTGTTGTTTTTTTGTGTTGTTATCTTTAAAACTTAAATATTTTTGTTGTACATTTCTCCGCATTGTTTAACATTATTATGCAACTAGTGAATATATAAATAAATAAATTAACATCTTTATGAGTGTGGGCCCACTTGCATGTATTAATTTAAAAAATAATAATGCGAATAAAAATTATTCACTTTAAAAGATTTATTAACTTATAAAAAATTCAATTACATATATGTGTTAATAAAAGTATTTTAAAATAAAAACATGAACCGGGATGGCTAGAGGATTTGTGATCTTCATCTTCTGTAAGGAAGTATTTTCCCTTTTGCCCTGAGTAGGCAACAGACGAAATAAGGTTACCTACATACTAATTTTAAGAGATGGCCTTCGTCCTCCGTAACACAAATAAAACTGGGCTAATGGCGCTTAGAGTGGAACTATTTTAAAAGGTCCCCTATAATGTCAATTCTACTTGCTGTTGAGTTTTCGGCATGGCGGCAGATGTTTGCAACACTGCCGCAATGTCCAAGTGCATATATATATAATGGCAAAGAGAAAAAAGTGTACACTTTTTTTGGTACACTTTGCTTGCACTGTGTGCGTATACCCTCAGGATAAAAAAGACCTTGCTTGAATAATGTTTCAGTTTTATTCCGGGTGTTTACTTTGTGCTTTACTTAAATTCTTAATAAATGAACACAAAAAATAAGAAAAGAAAACTACAGCGTGCGCATTCTTTTGTAAGTAAGTACTTTTGCACGAGTTTTTCGCGCCCTGAGTCATACTCATGCGGGACGCCAGGGTTCTACAGTCCCCTTCACAGACTAAGTTCGATTTATATATATGTATAGGGGCACGATCGTACACTTACCCGAATATTTGTGTTTTATTCTTACACAAAATTTTAAATTTAAATTTTTTAAAGTTTTCTTTTATGTAATATACATAACAAGGATAAAACTTATATTGATTGTTTTTATTAATTTGCTTTGAAAATTCTTAGTTCCATGTTGGAATTCCTTTCAAAATAGTTCACGCACTTTTTGATCCTTTGCAAATACTTTAGTATGATGTTTGTTTCTTTCATTTTATTTTAATTTTCCAACTTACACTACCGCACGCTTTTCATACCAAATAAAGAATGAAAGCCTCCCTCTTCTTTATACACCTGCACATTTTGAATGCTAAACCACGAATCTCTCGATTAATCTTATATTTCTGAACACTTTGAATGTTAAACCATTAATCTTCTAGTAACATTTTTCACCTCTCCTCTCTTTTAATGACAAACATCAAATCTTCGAATGTGAAAGCTCTCTCTTCTAATCTCGCTCTCACAGTCAAAGACCACAAAGCTTAACAGGACTCCTACGAGGGACGATATAGGAAGGCAGAGGAATGGTTGTTATTTGGTGTAGGAAAAACGAGGCGTTCGACTTTTCCCTTACACTTTGTAATTTGCACTTAGAAATCTTAGTTACTTAGAAAAAAAAATAAACTTTGTGTGCTTGCGTCCGCGAGTATGTAAACTTCCGTTTTCTTGGAAACCTTAGACTTAAATCATCGCTTTGAGATTTGAAACTTGATTAATTCTTTTTTGTCTCCTCTTCTTAATCAAAACTAAATTCTTATGCAAATAGAAGTAACGATGTAACAGGACCGCTGATGGAATGTACGAGGGTAGGTAGTAGATTTGTGTTGATAAAAGGCGAGTGTAGGGTGTTAAGGTGAGAGGAAAACGAGACAGGTCGACTACCCTCCTTACAATTTTTAACGTGTTACAATTGAATTTAATAGAGACAACATTTCTGTGAGTTATAAAGAGAAAAAGATTTAATTCTTTAGAATTCTCATAACTGCTCTTTATACTAAAATTCTATTGCCTATTGTAAAATTATAAGAATACATCCTTAAAAATGAAGTTAGAGAGCTTGCAGCAATTTTGCGTTTGCAATTGAAGCCTTTTTGCAAATTGTGGAGATATCTGGATGTGCAAAAAGTTTAAAAAATGTTATCGTCAATTCATTTTGAAAAATGTATGAAATATATAATGATGCTGATTCGAACTTGGGATTAAACCGTCGTTCCCGGATTTGCTCTCACACAGTACAAGTTTATAGAGATCCCACTTTTTATTGTACAATTAAATCGTACCTTTTTTAAATTTCGTAATACTCGTGCGTTCTCCGTGCTACTCTTCAGCTATCCGTAAGATACTGACTGACTGTTTCTCCGCTTCTCTTTTATGTTTTTCCTTTTCTTTCTACTTGTAGTTTGGGGAATGAATTGTTAGTATAGAAATGTGAAGTTTGTATATGCGGGGAAAACAAAAGTACGTTTTTCTCCCTCACAATAGTAATAATAAGAATTACTTTATAAAGATCTTTGTCTGATGTGGAGTAAGCCCAGCCTTTTCCAGGGGCCATATCACTGTTTCGCTATATAGCTTGCTTGGCAATCTAAGCTTACTTAGTTAAAGGAAAGGGCACACCACTTTACTGGTATAATTATTCAGCGGTTCATCTACAATTGTTTATATTCTTTTGGTTGGTATTTCTTTTATTTGATTTTTTATATGTTTCAATTTATAAAGACTTTTTGTTAAAAGTTGCCCCTGATTGTAAAATTACTCGCGCGCGTGTTAATCTTGTTTCGTCGTTGCACGAGAAAGAAGACGGAAATCCCTTCATCTTCCTCCCACCGTACTTCTCTATATTCAGACAGACGAGCATTTTCAGTCATGATACAAAAAAAGAACACAAAAAGATCAGATATGTCAGATACATTCTATTATAAGGTAAAAATGACATGTGTTCGAGTATAAGTAACTCGCCGAACAAAAGCACCATATGCACTTTATATCAACGATCCAGCTCGAGAGACCAAATAATGTATGTGTAATGAGTCGATTGGTATTAAATGCATACTTAATGTTGAATTGATTCGTCTTAAAGAATCAAAATTCTTAAAATGAAACAATGGTTCGATTGTTGTTAATAAATTAGAATACAAACTGATTATTTATTTCATTGATACTTCTTTTATACAAGAAAATTGTATTGTCTTAGGTTAATTTTTCGTGTCGGTAAGCCTGAGGTATTTGTCAGTACTATTAGGTCACATAATTATCCTTTTGTATATGTACATTTATTTGGTGATTACAGCAAAAAGAAGTAAACTTTTCGGGTTATTGTTGTCTCTTAAAGAGTTATCTACCTTACAAAATTTCAGATATATTCGAACAGTATGGCCATTTATGCTCCTTATAACTTACTTATATCTAATAATAACAATAATCTACATATTTACTGTCATGTAAGTCGCTGTGTTGACATAGAAGGATTTAATTGCATGTTTTTGTTCTTATTATTTTCATATATATTTTTATGAAGTTGTGTGCTTACAATACAACAGAATAATTGTAAAATTTAATACTATACGTTTGTTCAATTAAAGTTGATATATTAAGAAGTTTTTTTTAAAATAATTTTGCATTTTCATTCCATGAATATAAAACAATAATTTTCAAATTAATTACGCTTTAACATAACTCAATATAGTGGTAAAAAAAATACATATTTGATGTGTACGTCTCTGCTTTTTAAATGGTAATGTCTCTTTTGCTTAATTACTTTGTTTTCATTCTTAAAATATCTGATAGGTTTACGCCGTGACATATTATGTAGTCTTAATTAGTGATGGTAAAAGAAAATAGGTGGTGTGTCAGTTGAGCAACTCTATTTAAAATTAAGGATAAATGACAATAAAAATTTTGTTAACTTACATAAACTTAAGCAAAAAAAAATTATTAAATTCTCCTAAAGAAACTTCCCAATTTAAATAAACACTATAATATTTTGATGTCTTATAACCAATTTAATGAAATTAAGAAGACTTAGGGAAACTCCTTACAGCTGTTGTTTATACTAAAATTTTATAGTCTATTATGAAATTACAAGAATATTTTCTGAATAATGAAATTAGAAAATTTACAGCTGTACAAATGGTAATCTGAGAGCTTGCAATTGAAGTCTTTTACAAAGTGCAAAACTTTTAAATAATGTTATGTTAGGAAAGATTAAGAAAACATACTGTGAGGAAGCTGATATGTTTTTATAGTTTCTGTAAAGACTAATACTCTAATTTGGTATACCAGGGTATTGTTGTTGGAGGTGTTGTAAGGAAGTACACCCCCCCCCCCCACCCCCTGTCCTAAAAAAATTCATTTTGCTTCGTCCTATGTTGTTACCGTTTGCATCGCTTTATTTCACAAGAGTTTCACACAAGATCAGAGTTTGCATCGTTTTTCTTCACAAGACAAGTGCTGTTTGAAATCGTTTTATTTCGCAAAATTTTCATACCAGAGAAGAGACCGTTTTGCAAAGATCAATCAAGCCAAGAGAAATTTTATCTATCCAATGCTTCTTTGCGCTCTCTGGCTGCTGCTTAATGATTTATATTTCACCACTCTCTTCCATTCCTATTTCAACCAATCATTTTAATTTGCGGCGGGATTCTTTTTTGGCCTAAAGGTAATGCTGTTACGACGGTAGGATGAAGATGAAAAGGTAAAATTCCGAGGGCAGTAAGATGAGTTAAGGAGGAAAACGGGCCCATCGACTTTGCTCCTTACAGGTTGTCCCAGTTGTTGTTGTTTAGTCTTTAGGAAAACAATAATCCATAATAAAACAAAATCAATACTTAACGTATGCTTAAGCATGATGTGACTTTAAGCACGATGTTGCGGTTTCTATCGAAGCTCTTCTGTCTTAGCATTTTTATTCTTCTGTTGGGGTTTAACTGATTTAAGCTTCCTTTGTTTGTAATCCTTAAGTTACATTTTATTATTTACCGATCTCTAGTTAAGTCCTTCGAGCTCCTTTTTCTTTTTTTTTTCTCTTGACACTCTGATTGTATATTAGCATATTTGTTCCTTGAGGTGGGGGCTTTAAGTTAAATTCTGTAGAATTTGAATTGAATTTTCTCGACTGCGCCAAGTATAAGTTTTTCTCTGAAGAAAAATAAAAGATACGAAAACTTAACTTTTTTCTTTAATATATTTATTCGTAAAACGAAATCTTTGGAAGATTTAAACAATTTTCGATATATAAATTATGTTTCTTATAATTTAATTTTAATGTACATCAACGTACATTTAACGAACATCATTCACGGTGACAATGTCACTCGCGCTTGACCATGCATTCCGGTCTATCAGTAAAATAGCTTTTCCATAAGGCTATTTAATGACATCCAAGCTCCCCCAATCGTCGTAAGATTCCACTCCAGAGCAAATGGTCAAATGCCCACTTAAAGTCAACAAATATGCCTAAAACGTATTTGTTATCACTGTTGTAATTTCGTCCAAGCATCCTCAACACTACGTCCTGTTCGAAAATTATACTGGGAATCTGAAAGTTGCACCAAAGGTAGCAATCTTTCAACCATGATTCTTTCCAGTATTTTACCGGAGACCAGAAGCAGACTAATTCCTCTATAGGAATTCGGATTTGTCCTGCCTTTTTCTGGTGATTTTAAAAGTACGATTACTCGTGCCATTTTCCATTCATATGAAAAATAGCCGACGATAAAACAACTTTTTAGAAGACAATACATATAATCTGGAATAAAGTTACGTATTGCCTTACACATCTCACCTGTTATTCCATCTACACCCGGCGACTTTCTAGATTTAAGTAAAGCCACCGCATGCACAATTTCATAATGTTCCAGATGTGGAGGGGATGGCAATTCCTGAGTAATTGAGTAATTTGCTTCACCTATCACCTCTGAAAAGAAAGTTTTCAACAGTTTCGTCATATTGTTTTTCCAAGTCATAGTAGTGTTATCACCATCTTTTAAACCGGACACTTCAGTTAAACGATGTTTACCTCGAAAAATGCCGTAAACTTTACCCCAAGGGTCGCCTCTATTTTCAGAAAGGAACTTTTTCCTTCTTTTTCTTTATTTGTTCGAACTATTAATTTCTTATAGGCTTGCAAAGCATCCTATAATTGCTTTTCAAAAAGTCAACATTGTCAGCGCCAGTTCTTCTGGCTGCCTGAAGCCTATTTCTAAGTCTTCTAACTTTCCTACGTTTTTGAGTCAATTGAGGCAATCACCATACAACACCACGGCTATTTGTGTTTCAACATCTGCCAAGGTATGCGTTACTAACTGCCTCAACGATTTCATTTAGTTTTGTAACCCGTTCATCAATACTTAGTCGTTCATCTTTCCAGTCAACATTAGCAGTACATCAGCACTTGATATTATTAAATACTAGCGCGTTTAACAGACTTAGTGTCATCAGTATTAGGTTGCGATCACTAATACCGGTACCTCCACCTCATACAAAACTTGCTCCAGGCAATTTGGTTAGCAAATGTCCCGTCAATGTCGCTCCTGCCATTAACAGTGTCGAAGGTGTAACGCTAACTGTACTCATTTAATATATGAATACTTTTAGCAATACACCATTCCGACAATTCCTTACCCCTAATTCTGGCAAGTTCTGTAACAGGCTCAGACATTTTACTATACCATAGTGGTGATGATGCATTAATATCAGCCCCTATGATTAACGGACAATTACCCACCCTTTCTAGTACATTTTGTAAAAAATCTATATATGGACGGATGTTTTCACTCTGTTTAAAATAGCTAGAGCAAAGGTAAAAATCACCAAATACTCTAGCTATATGAACACAGTCACTACACATAACTAAAGTGCAGTCCACTTTTAAGTCACTAACCACAATGGCAGAATTGCATCGGCTATCCATATATATTTTCTTATTACTACTTAAGCCTCTGATATTTCCAGAGACATTATATGGCTCTTACAACAATGCAAAACTATCACCATTACTTGTCATTATATTAAAAAAATCACCCATCACCGAATAACTATATCTACAATTATACTGGTATATTCTTACCTCCATATTAGTGCCTAGCTGCTAAGATCCTATATATCAGACACATAGATGACAACATTAAGTGGTTTGAAGGCACAGTAACGGCATCGCACTTCGTTTGTGCAGTTCCGCACTTGGTGCCCTTCTTGCCCACACCGACGGCAAACTTCTTTTTTAATCCTACAGTCCCGAACAAATGACAAACATCTGTAGCAGCCGGGGACTGTGTTCAATTCATATACCCCGAAGGAAAACCACTTTATATACACACGACCAACAGCAGTGATTCGATTCAGCAAATCAGCGTTTCCTTCTATAATTATGTCCGTATTTTTTTCAGATGGTGCCTAGGTTTAGTTAAAAGGTACACCTTTTTCTTAAATGTTTCAATGCTGCCACACACGTCCTTTAAATTCATCTCGTAAAGATCGTCATTAATTCCTCCGTGGTTATTTGCGTATGGACGCCTTTTATTACCATCTTTACACCTTTCTTTTTATTGGCTGTAACTTCTAGCCCTGCTTCACTAAATTTATCATTTTTAATAAGCCGATCATGCATGACTTTAGATGGCGTACTGATAACCGCACCACCGCTTCGAATAGGATTGACGTCATTTACCCTTACACCTAGGGTTGTTCCGACGTCTTTTATAACCTTGTCTACTACTTCCTTAGGGGTAGCAGCCGTTTTACGGCTGACTACCACTGATCAAGTTTCCACTGGTTTTTTCATCTCTTTATCAGCAGTCACAACATTCTCCGAATTTATTACAGGTTTGATGTAACCCGTAGGTACATTCCGCCCTGCATTCCTCAGCTTTTCCAATTGCCCTTTTAATTTGGCATTTTCTCCGAGCAACTCCGTCAGCATGACTTTTATTGTTGATAATTCAATTTTCCTTTACTGCATTCACTCGTTTCTTTTTCTTCTAATTCTGGTGGTACTTGTACTTGCTTTTGCTTTTAAAAGTATTGTTACACATGCCATCTTCCATGCATATGGAAAATAGCCGACGGAAAAACAACCCTTTAGCAGGCAACATACATAATCTGGTATGGATTTATATATTGCCTTACACATTGCCCGTTATTCTGTCCACACCCGGCGACTTTCTTGATTTAAGTAAAGCCACCGCTTACAATTTCATAATGTTCCAAAGGTGGAGGAGATGGCATATCCTTAGTAATAGAAGAATTTGCCTCACGTGTCACATCTGGAAAGAAAGTTCTCATTAACTTCGTCATATTGTCTTTCCAAGTCATGATGGTGTTATCACCATCACGCAGACCGGACACTTCTGTTAAAGGATGTTTACCGCGAAAAATACGGTAAACTTTACCCCAAGGATCGTCTCTGTTATCAGAAACGAACCTTTTCCAATCATCTTCTTTACTATGGACAATTAACTTTTTATAAGCCTGCAATGCCCGCCTACAATTATTTTTCAAAGTGTCAACATTTTGAGCGCCATTTCTTCTGGCTGTCTGAAATCTGTTCCTAAGTCTCCTAACTTGCATACGCTTTTGGTTTAGTTGAGGCGACCACCACAAAACACCACGGCGATTTGTCTTGCGACATCTACCAAGGTATGCGTCACTAACCGCCTCAAGCACTTCATTCAATTTTGTGACCCGCTCATCAATACCGAGCCGTTCATAATCTAACAAATTCATTGAATCGAGTTCATCTTTAATAAGAAAGGTGAATGGATTCCAATCAACATTGGTAGTACGCCAGCTTTTGATATTATCAAATACTGGCATATTTCGGACAACTACCGGACTTAGTGTGATCAGTATTAAATTGTGATCACTAATACCGGTATCATTAATCACTCTCCACCTCATACCAAACCTGCTACTGGCAATTTGATTAGAAAAAGTAACATCAATGTCACTCCTACCATTTATCGTGTCGAATGTGTAGTGCTCACTGTATTCATTTACTATATGAATACTATTTACAATGCACCATTCCGACAATTCGTAACCCCTAACTCTGGCACGTTCTGTACCAGATTCAGGCATTTTGCTATACCATAACGGTGATGACGCATTAGCATCAGCCCCTATGATTAACGGAAAATTTGCCACCCTTTCTAATACATTTTGTAAGAAATCTATATACGGACGGATGTTTTTGTTGTGTTTAAAATAGCTAGAACAAAGGTAAAAATTACCAAATGCTCCAGCTACATAAACACATACCCCCCAATCACTACACTATAACTAACGTGCAGTCCACGTTTTTGTCACTAACCACAATGGCAGAATTGCATCGGCTATCTGCGTATACTCTAACATTGCTGCTTAACCTCCTTACAACACCAGAAGAGTGATACGGCTCTTGCAACAATGCAAAACTATCATTGTTATTTGCCAGTATATTACCAAAATCACCCATCACCGCATAACTACCACGACAATTATATTGAAATATTCTTACCTCCATTTTAATGCCTAGCAGCCGCCCGTTCAGCTAGATTCCTGTATACTGGACATGCAGATGACATCATTAGGTGATTTGATGGCCATCCTTTAAAAGCGCAGTTTCGGCATCGCACTTCATTAAGGCAATTTCGCATTTGGTGACCTCCGTGCCCACATCGCCGGCACACCTCTTTTTTAATTCTACAGTCCCGGACGCGATGGTCGAAGGACAAACATCTGTAGCAGCCAGGAACAGCATCCAGTTCGTACACGCGGAAGGAAAACCACTTGATATATATTCGGCCAACAGCTGTTATTTGCTTCATTAAATCAGAATTTCCTTCCATGACTACGTCGACAGTTTTTTCAGAAGGTGCCCATGGTTTAGATAAAAGGCACACCTTCTTTTTAAAGGCTTCAATACTGCTACACGTCTCCTTCAAATTCATTTCGTAAAGGTCATGCATTAGCTCTTCCGCAGTTATCCGCGAATGCACGCCTTTGACAATCACCCTGACACCTTTCTTTTTATTGACCGTAACTTCTAATCCAGCTTCATTAAATTTGTCATTTTTCATCAACCTATCACGCTCGACCTTAGATGGCGTTCGTATAACAGCTCCTCCACGGCGTATTGGCTTGACATCATGAATACACACGCCAAGATTTGGTGCAACATCGTTGACCACCTTTTGGACCACCTCTTTTGGTGTAGCAGCAGATTTACTTTTAACCACAACCGACCGTGTCTCTACCGGTTTGGCAGTACTCGGTACTTTGGTAGTACTCGGCTGTTTTGAGTTAACAGCCCATTCGTCCTTCATCTGTTTGGATGCAGCTTCCACTTTCTTTAATTCAGCCAATTGCCCCTTTATATGCGCATTCTCGCTTAGCATCTCAATTAACAGCACTTCATATTCAGCTGCAGTAGCCAGTATAGATTCTATTACACCTGAATCACTAGGCATCGAGTTTATTAGTTGTTTATACAGCCGTGTTGTTACGTCGTTCATCTTTCTTACCACATTTAGGTCATGTGGAACAGACGGCGGTGGCATCAATTTAGAAACCTCATTTGTGGGCGTAGAGGCTAACGCTTCAATGTCGGTTTCCACTTTTCAACGCTTTTTCTTTCCAGCCGTCTTTTTTAGTCTTACTTCGTCGTATGAAGCACTATGTTCCTCATCCGAAGACATAAGTACCATATCATCTTTAGCAAGTACCTTTTTAGGTGGCGGCATCGTCATTTTAATACTCAAATTCTTTATTGTATTATTATTTTTTTTTTCCTCTTTTACTTTAAGCAAATATTTTGCTCTTCTTTTTGTTCTTCTTATTTTCTCTTTGCTATTAGTCTATTTTTTTTTTTGTTATTGGTATAGTGTATATTTCTTTTATATTTTGCCTTTTCTCTTTTAACACTTTATGCGTTTGCACAACAACCACGAAAATGTTCTTCTTGTTATTGCTATTGCTATTGCTATTGTTTTTAAGCAATAACTCTCACTGTTAATCTCTTTTATATTTTTTTCTTCTCTTTTTTAACACTTGATGTGTTTGCACAAAAACAAACATAAATGCTATTCTTCTTGTTGTTGTTATTGCTATTTTACTAGCGAGAACTCCAACTGTTTTTCCTCTATATTTTGCCTTATTGTTTTTTTTTTTTGCTCAGAGTTATGCATAAAGACGGTAAAATAACCGACAATTACTCAGAAAATACTTATACAGCCGCACTGAAATCAAACGCTCAAAACACGTCTGCACTCAATGAAATTCAAAATGAGACGGGTTTGCCTGAACAGTACAGAATTGGCTTTACGTGTGTACCTGCCGTGAAGGCTCAAACACACGGCACCCAAGTCTGAACTTAAGTGCGGGATAACCATCAAGCATGTGTGATAAGTGAAATGAAAGGAAATCAAAATAAAAAATAAAAATAAAATACGCACATACATGTAAAACGGACGGAGGACAGCCACCATGATACTCCCACAAGGGGGCCTACACCATATGTTGGCCAGAGCAATTCCATTGAAACAATGAAACCACCCCGGGGGCTTCCAACATCCCGTGGTACCGGTTTAAGGACTCCGGGTGAGACCATAAAGCAATGAAATGCACATGTGCATGTTCGTTATACAGAATATAACGATAGCACATGCAATAATGGAAAAAAAAAAAAATTGGCCGATGCCAAAATTGTATGATTAACTGCTCAATGAAGGATTACCCGACTTTTGAGCAATGAATTCTAAGCTAAATGCTGAACCCACCATTAAGACACCTGTAATGAGAAATAGGTTATTATCTGAAATAATAATAATTTTCAAAACTATTCTACATAACAATACACATATACTACTATACTTATGCCGTCGGCAAACTTCTAATCAGCATCCGACGCCTTCTAAAGACTGTGCCTGCAAAAACCTTAAAATGTTCAAAATACTCTCTATTCAAAAGTATTTCATTGAACATAAAAGTCTCGTCAGTCACTTTAATACCCATCCTATCTAGATTCCTGATGTCATCATATAGCGGACATGTACAAAGTACATGCATCCAGTCTTCCGACGGAAAACTACAAATGCAAGTACTTGTTGTTGCGTCTAGACAACCTCTTTCCACTAGGAAAGCATTAAAAGATCCGTGGCCAGTCATAAAAAATCCCTGATAGAGTGTAAACTCAAAACAAGGATTTTCCTTAATTGTCGCCACATTTGGAACAAAACGGAAAGTAACCCTACCAACCGTACTGGCATTCCATCTGGATTGCCATCTAGTTAGAGCACAATTTATCAGCATTTCTTTCTGCTGATCCGGACGGACATTTTGTCCTACCATTTCTACCCAGTCATCTGCATCTAGTGGTACACCACGTTTTAATTTAAAAGCAATAGCTCGGCGTATTGCTTCTAAATCCAATGGTGTAGCACCCATTAACACTTGCAAAGCGTCAGTGGAAACGGTACAGCATATTGGCATACAAGCCAATAGCATAATACACTGACATGAAAGAAGTTTTTGTTTATCAACCACTTTCATGACGCGTTTATACCAAATGCTTGCTCCATATGTAACACATGGAACAAGCATATTATCATAAATCAAGCGTAATGAACGCTTACTGAAACCTCAATCGCTTCGGGCTACACGCCGAATACTACCTACGACCTTAGTGATTCTATCCCGCAGAGCAGACAGATGGGGCAAGAAATTCATCCTTTCCCCCATTCGGATGCCAAGGTAACGCACTTCTTTTACATATTTAACCCCTTCCACACTTGGGTGATGAGACGAAAATGTGCCTTTTAGTGGCATCATTACCGTCTTATCACCAGACACACCCCTACAATATTTCCCCAATTTACTACGGACGACATTACAGCTCTACCCTTGAGCTGTATTTCTTCACGTGAACGGCCTTCAACCATGACGAGCAGGTCATCCGCATAGGCATAACATTTCGACGATGTTCCAAGTTCTATCAACAGGGAATCCATCACAATGTTCCATAAAAATGGACCACAGATAGATCCCTGCGGATAGCCTCGAACCACATTCACCATGATAATGTCACTCGCGCCAACCACGCATGTCCGTCTATCAGTAAAATAGCTTTTCCGTAAAGCTATTTCTTGACAGCCAAGCTCACGTAGTCGTCGCAAAATTCCACCCCACAGTAAATGGTCGAATGCGCCTTCAAAATCTACAAATATGCCTAATACATATTTGCTTCTACTATTCTCAACCGTCCGTTTAACTTCTGTCCAAGCATCTTCTACACTATGCCCGCTACGAAAACCGTACTGAAAGTTTGAAAGTTGCACTAAAAGCTGCAATCTTTCAACCATAATTCTTTCCAGTACTTTTCCAAACACCGGAAGCAGACTAATTCCTCTATAGGAATTCGGATTTGTCCTGTTTTTATCTGGCGATTTCAAAAGTATTGTTACGCGTGCCATTTTCCATGCATATGGAAAATAGCCGTTTGTAAAACAACTTTTTAAAAGGCAATATACATAATCCGGTATGGATTTGTATATTGCCTTACACATTTCGCCCGTTATTCCATCCACACCCGGTGACTTTCTTGCTTTAAGTGAAGCCACCGCATGTGCGATTTCATAACGTTCCAAAGGCGGCGGCGATGGCATTTCCTCAGTAATAGAGGAATTTACATCAACGTTCTCATATAAAAAGAGAAAAAAAATAGA
This sequence comes from Melophagus ovinus, assembly GCA_023089585.1. NCBI lineage: Eukaryota > Metazoa > Arthropoda > Insecta > Diptera > Hippoboscidae > Melophagus > Melophagus ovinus. Next base: position 1,558,293 of record JAKKIB010000185.1, on the reverse strand, counting down.
TAATAATAATATAATTCATATGTAGATAATATATTATATGGTGTTGAGATTATGTAGTAAAAATAAAACACACTTCACGATTCCAAAGATATAAAAAGAAAAGTAAAATTTATTTATTTTACGAAGAACTATAATATAAAGACGTGTGTTTCACATGAGAGTTCAAGAAAGAAGAGAGATCAAAATGAAGAATCATAAGTAATGTTGCCATATTAATTAAATACGATTAATGCATATAAATATTGTAATTGCAACCTTGCGAAAGATATGTAAGCGATATTCATTATCTAACATCCCCTCTCGCTTACTTATCTTAATTAACTCAAGTTAAAATACTTGATCATGTTTGAATGTTTAACTGCCGATAAAGATTTAGTCAAGATGTCTGCTAGTTGTTTATTGGATTCTATATATTCCACATTTATGCGTTTTTCCTTCTGCATATCACATGTGTAGAAAAATTGCGTATCTATATGTTTTGTCCTCTTGGAGCATTCTCTGTTCTTAACCAATGTTATTGCTCTTTGATTATCACACCACAATACTGTTTCGCTTTGCTCAAAATTAATTTCTTTAAGTAGCTTTTGTATCCATATTACTTGTTTGGTTGCTGAACACAACGCAATAAATTCTGCTTCTGTTGTTGACGTTGCTGTTACAGTTTGTTTACGTGATGACCATGATACAGGACCTTTATTTATAAACATCACCCAACCAGTAGTACTGCGCCTGTTATCCAAATCACCAGCCCAGTCAGAATCACAAAATGCTTCTAACACATGAGCACCTGAATTTAATCCAAAGCGTATACCTTTGTTCAATGTATGTTTCAAATATCGGAAAATATGTTTAACACCATTCCAATGATTTTTAGTTGGCCTTTCACTAAAACGACTTAATATACCAACGGCAAAAGCTATGTCTGGTCTTGTACAAACCATTAGATACATTAATGAACCAATTGCTTCTCGGTATGGATAACCTTTGTCAATTTGTTCACCTTCTGCACAATATTTAATATCCGGCTGTATCGGTGTAAATACTGGGCAACAATTCAAAAAACCAAAACGCTGTAAAATCTTTTTCGTGTATACCTCTTGGAATAAAGTTAAGCTTTTGTTTTCTTCATCCTTCAAAATTTGTATTCCAACAAAGTATTCAGCATCTTTGTAAGTGATTTCAAAAGCGTTATGTAGTTCGTCTAAAATCTCATACATTTTATCTTTTTGATTTCCGCAAATAAGACCATCATCAACATATAATGCAAGCAACATTTGTATCTCATTATTATTATATACAAAAACACAATTGTCGGTTGTTGATTGCAGAAAGTTCTGTTCCTTCAGAAAACTTACGATTTTCTTATTCCATTGACGAGATGCTTGTTTCAACCCATAAAGTCCTTTACGTAATAAACACACCTTATCATCTTCTTCAAAACCATAAGGCTGTTCCATATAAATATAAATTGTTTCTTCTAATTCACCATGCAGAAAAGCAGTTTTAACGTCAAACTGGATTATATTCATCCCCTCTGATGCGGCAATACTTAAAATTATTCTAATTGAATCATATTTAACTACAGGGCTGTACACTTCCTCGTAATCTATACCTTTAGTCTGTGCACACCCCAAAATTACTAGCCGAGCTTTAAATTTTTCAATTATTCCTTTTGCATTATACTTGCGCTTAAAAACCCATTTATTCTTAATAACATGCATGTCAGGTTTTCTCTCTACTAATTTCCATGTAGCATTTTTCTTTAGCGATGTCAGTTCTTCATTTATTGCATGTTTCCATTGGTTTGCTTCTTCACTACTAAGCGCTTCTTCAATTGATTCCGGTTCCATTTCAATCATACATACTTCGGCTTCTTTAGCTGTAACACTACGAGTTTTGTAAGGACTTCTTCTAAATGCTGACTTTATGTTTTGTGTGCTTTCTATGCCTTCATTGCCTTCTTCTGATTGAGAATTTTGATTTGTGGTATTATCTGGATCTTCATTATCATCTGAGTTCAACATTTGTTTTGAAACCGCGGATGGTTCATATACTTCTGTAACCTCAGACGTTGGCTTTTCATTAAATATTACATCTCTACGAATGTATATTTCTCCATTTCTTGGATTATATATTCTATAAGATTTATTTCCTTCGCTATACCCAACGAATATGCACTTTAACGAATTTCGATCAAATTTTGTACGTAAATCTTTTGTTAAATGAATGTACGCGTCGCAACCAAAAATTTTAAGATGATTTACAGTTGGTTTAACTCCAAACCATTTTTCATATGGTGTTGCTCCATCAATTACGTCCGACGCTGTGCGATTTTTCAAATAAACAGCTGTGTTTGTTGCTTCAGCCCATAAATGAAGTGGAAGATTTCTTTGATGTAACATTGCTTTTGCACATTCTACTACTGTGCGATTGTGCCTTTCGATCAACCCATTTTGCTCAGGGGCTCTTGGAGTTGTTGTTTCATGTTTTATGGATTTTTCTGTTAGGAATTTATTCAAATCTTTATTAACAAATTCTAAACCACAGTCTGATCTGAGTTTTATGATTTTGTGACCATCAGCCTGTACTTCTGCATAGAATAACATAATGTATTTTAAAACTTCTGATTTGTCCTTTAAAAAATACACATAAGAGTATCTTGAAAAATCATCTCTTAATAGCATAAAGTAATTTGCTCCACCTTTAGATGGTACACTCATTTTTCCGCATAAATCCACATGAAAAATCTCCCCTGGTTTACTTGCTCTTTTAGCACCTGATTTTGGAAAACTTTGTCTGTGCTGTTTTGCGTATACACAACCTTCACAAAAGAAATTCTGGTGTTTATCTTTGTAGACATTTAATCCACTGACAATTTTGTTATTATTCATGTACTGTAGTGTTTTAAAATTAACGTGACCAAAGCGTTGATGCCATATCATTCCTGGTTCTGCAGCTACTACATTAATTGAAGATTCCAAAATGCTTATTATATTCATTTTGTACAATCGATTTTCACGAAAACCTTCAACAATAATTTTGCCATCTTTCATAAAATATACATGATCTGCTCCTTCTTCAAATATGACTCGCATTCCTTTTTCTGTAGAACGTGATATAGATATAAAATTTCTGTTTAAATCTGGAACATATAACACATCTTTAATTGTATGTACAACATCTTTGTTCTTAACTTGTACACTTATATCACCAACCCCATATGCACATAGTTTCCGCCCGTCACCCACTTTTACATTACATTGTCCTGATGAAAAACTTTTGAAATTTATGAATAATTCCTTTTGAAAAGACATATGATCAGTTGCACCTGAATCAGCGTACCAGGAATTTCTAAAGCTGTCATTTTTACTTTCTTTCTCAAGTACAAAGACATGAGATTTATCACCTTCTTTATTCGCTTCAGTTGAATTTTTATTTAAATGTTTTTCCAACATCAAAGAGTGATTTTGTTTGTTACGTTCATTTCTTTGCTTTTGAAAACATTCCCTTGCCCAATGTCCTTCCTTATGACAGTAATTGCATTTTCCTTTTCGCTTGTTGTTATAATTTTTATTAACTTGTTTCCTTTTGTTATATTTCTCATTAGTTAACATGTAAGCTTCTTTATTTTCTTTTTCAATAGAGGATGTACGCAAATTAAGTATTGTTTCCTCATTACATAAATGTTCTGTTAATCTTTGTATATTCTGTTCATTTTTTGGTACAGCATACCACGCTGTCCTAACATGATCAAACTTTACAGGCAAACTGCTCAGGATTTTTGCGATAACCATCGGTTCTTTTTGTTCTAACCCGATATCCTTTAACTTTAGAATGAGTGCGTTTATTCGGGCAATAAAATCTGCAGTTCTTTCATCACTTTCCATTTTGCAATTAATAAATTGTTCAAGTAGAATTTGTCCACATTGTTGACCTTTTTCTGAATGTACTGCATTAAGTGTACTCCACATTTCTGCCGCGGTGGTACAGTTCATTAAATATTTTAATTGTTCCAGTTCTAGACCACGCATCAAGAATGCTTGCGCCTGTGCATCTTTCTCTTCCCATGTGTCGGATGTTTCTTCTCTTTTTATTGTACCAATTATGTAAGGCTTCAATTTGTTTTCATTCATATAAATTTCCATCTGCCGTTTCCACAATTGGAAATTTTCTCCATTGAATTTATGTATCACTGAAAATTTCCCCTCCATGTTTGTGCACAGATTTTTCTTTTCTTACACAACACAAAAAATATATACGGCAATTTATATATTCAAACGTAATATTACTTGGAAAGCTTGCCTGGGCCCATAACCTGTTGAGATTATGTAGTAAAAATAAAACACACTTCACGATTCCAAAGATATAAAAAGAAAAGTAAAATTTATTTATTATACGAAGAACTATAATATAAAGACGTGTGTTTCACATGAGAGTTCAAGAAAGAAGAGAGATCAAAATGAAGAATCATAAGTAATGTTGCCATATTAATTAAATACGATTAATGCATATAAATATTGTAATTGCAACCTTGCGAAAGATATGTAAGCGATATTCATTATCTAACATATGGTATTCGTATGTTTTTGTACTATACTCAGTCTTACAATAGCGATTATTACCCCTAGCCGCCATTTTAATAAACAAAAATAAAAAAAACCGTTAGTTCTATACTTAATATTTACTAAATATATTAGATAATAATGCCCTACTTTCCTTTGATATGTATAAACAGTTTATCATACCATCAAACTAGGCATACATACTATATAGACTACATAATTCTACTCTAATTTAGTTTAGTTTTATGCTACTAATAAAACACAATGTATACCATAAATACAAAAAAAAAGAAAAAAAAACACAATAAGGGAACTTAACATATGTGAAAAACTTATCAAAAACACGAAAAAGGTAAATTCGAAGAAATAGGGTACTAAAAATACTGATATCCTACATGAAAAACTGTAAAAACATCAAAAGAATCTAAGAAAATACAAAAGAAACCAACTGTATACATGAAAAAAGAAAAAACACGCGATTAGAATTCTAAGAAAACTGATCATCTGCATAAGAGAAGGAAAAACTAGAAAGAGAACTGAAAAAAATACAAAAAAAGCTAACTGTATATGTGATAACAAGAGAAAACATGATAAGAGACTAATTAAAGAGAATACAGACGCTAAATGAACGTAAATACCATGCTAAAAAGAGATAAAAAAGAAAGGCGTACCTAAATAATGCGAAAAACTAACAAAGAAACTATAAAAATGATAATGCGTAAATTAAAATACTAATTGGGAATGAGAAAAACATATAAAAAATATTTTAAAGGGGAAAGGAGACAAAAAAAACTATAAAAATTATAATGCCTAAGTTAAAATACTAAGTGGGAATGAAAAAAAACATTAAAGAAATATTTTAAAGGGGAAAGGAGACAAAAAAAATAAAAAAAAATATTAATAGCAACATATATGTTCAATAATTTATCAGAATAGATGCATTTATATTAGGTAGTATACAATTTTTCCTTTATATAGAAATGTTATCACCTTATATGCTTTTAACATAAGCAACCATTAACTTTGGCCGTTACATATTGTAACCCGAACATTGGCCTTATATGCGGTGATACCATAAGTGACGTATTGGAACCATGCCGAGTACACTGGTATCATTAGGCCGCTAAGACCAATGACCATTGCAAAGAATGGACTTACGCGAGTTAAGACATAGTTAAGGTATTTAAACACTATATAAAGGGTTATTATGTTTCACTACTTTCATATATTTATTGCATTATTCACAAATCTACTGTATAAACTATATTCATCATCTATTTAATCTAATAATCATGCATTATAATAGTATATTAATATGAAATTTGAAAATTTTAGTAAAAATCTCAGAGAGAGAAGTTCAAAGCGACCTATTCGCACGAGGGTTGCCAAACTATATATTTTCATTAAACATTGTAATTGTTTTCAATACTTTCATATTATTAAGTTAGAATTGTATGTTCTTCGCGTGAACGGCCTTCTATCATGACGAGCAGGTCATCCGCATAAGCAACGCACTTCGACGAGGATCCAAGTTTTATCAGCAGGGGATCCATCATTACGTTCCATAAAAATGGACCACAGATGCATATGGAAAATAGCCGACGGTAAAACAACTTTTTATAAAGCAATATACATAATCCGGTATGGATTTATATATTGCCTTACACATCTCGCCCGTTATTCCATCTACACCCGGTGACTTTCTTGATTTCAGTAAAGCCACTGCATGCGCAATTTCATAACGTTCCAAAGGTGGCAGCGATGGCATTTCCTCAGTAATAGAGGAATTTACATCACTTGTCACCTCTGGAAAGAAAGTTTTCATCAGTTTAGTAATGTTGTCCCTCTAAGTCATTATGGTGTTATCACCATCTTTTAAACCGGACACTTCCGTTAAACGGTGTTTACCGCGACAAATATGGTAAACTTTTCCCCAAGGATCGTCTCTATTTTCAGAGACGAACCTTTTCCAATCATTTTCTTTAGTTCGGACAATTAACTTTTTATAGGCTTGTAGAACACGCCTGTAATTATTTTTTAAAATCTCTACGTTTTCAGCGCCAGTTCTTCTGGCTGCCTGAAACCTATTTCTATGCCGTCTAACTTCCCTACCTTTTTGCGTTAGTTGAGACGACCACCACGACACACCATGGCGATTAGTCTTACGACATCTACCAAGGTATGTGTCACTGACCGCCTCAACCACTCCATTTAACGTCGTGACCCGCTCATCAATACCGAGCCGTTCAAATTCGGACAGTAGTATGGAATCGAATTCATCTTTTATAAGAAAAATGAAAGGATTCCAGTCCACGTTAGTGGTACGCCAGCGTTTGATATTGTCAAGTTCGGACGTATTTCTGGTACTTAAAGGACTAAGTGTGATACTAATCAAGTTGTGATCACTAATGCCTATATCATTTATAACCCTCCATCTCATACTAAAAACACTACTGGCAATTTGGTTTGCAAATGTCACGTCAATGTCACTCCTACCATTTATCGTGTCGAAAGTGTAATGCTCACTGTATTCATTTAGTATATGAATACTATTTGCAATACACCATTCAGACAATTCATACCCTCTAATTCTGGCACGATCTGTACCAGATTCAGACATTTTACTATACCATAGGGGTGATGATGCATTAGCATCAGCCCCTATAATTAGCGGAAAATTTCCCACCCTTTCTAATACAGTTTGCAAGAAATCTATATACGGACGGATATCCTCGTTGTGCTTAAAATAGCTAGAACAAAGGTAAAAATTACCAAGTTGTCCAGCTGCATAGACACATACCCCCCAATCTGTACACATGACTAATGTACAGTCCACGTTTACGTCGTTAACCACAATGGCAGAATTGCATCGGCTGTCAGCGTACACCCTCATATTAGTGCTTAAACCCCTTATAGCACCAGAGGAATGATACGGCTCTTGCAGCAATGCAAAACTACCATTGCTATTTGCCAAAATATTACATAGATCACCCATCACTACATAACTATTTCTACAATTATATTGGTATAGACTTACCTCCATTATTAGTGTCTTGCAGCCACACGTTCAACCAAATTGCGGTATATAGGACATACCGATGACATCATAAGGTGATCCGATTGTAGTCCTCTAAAGGCACAGTTGCGGCAACGTACATTATTGGTGCAGGTACGGACTTGATGTCCCTCCTCACCACATCGACGGCATATGTCCTTTTTAAGACGGCAGTCACGTACTCGATGGTTGAAAGATAGACATCGAAAACAACCAGGAACTACATTTTGTTCGTACACTCTGAATGAAAACCATTTTGCGTATACACGTCCAACATTAATAATTTTTTGTAGTAATTCAAAGCTGCCTTCGATAACTACGTCAAGAGTTTTGTTGGCATCAGGCGTCCAGGGCTTGGTAACTAAGGCTACCTTTTTCTTAAAATTCTCCATGTTACCACATTCGTTTTTAGATTCATGTTGAACAAGTCACTCATGAACTCGTCTGGCGTAATCAAAGTATGTACACCTTTAATGGTATCACGTACACCTTTTTTCTTATTTTTTGAGACCTCTAACCCAGCCTCCTTGAACTTTTCATTATTGATAAGCCGGTCCCTTTCAGCTTTTGAAGGCGTTCTAATCACCGCACCACCGTTACGTATAGGCTTTACATCGTGAACCCTTACACCTAATGATGGACCAACGTCTTTTATCACCTTATTAACAACTTCTTTAGGCGTGGCAGCTGTTTTACTACTGACCACAACTGATCACGTTTCCACCGGTTTCTTTATTTCGGTTACTTCAGTTGTTATATTCTGGCCAGTTACCATTTGTTTCTGACCAGCCGTTGACACACATTTCATTCGTCGTAACTCGTCTAATTGTCCCTTAATGTTCGCGTTTTCCTCCAATAACTCTGTAAGAAGTACCTCATATTCCATAGCTGTTGACATAATTTCTTCAACAGCACACGGATCACAGGATGTTGCACTTATCATTTGTTTATGCAGTCGTAATGTCACAGCTTTCATCTTTCTCACCATACTCAATCGACTGGGCACCGCAGGCGGGGGCATCAGTTTCGCAGAATCATCCACAGCTACGTGATCACCTAATTTTTTCTACTTTGGTGCCTTCCTTGGCCTTGCCTCCAGAGACGTAGAGCTGTGCTCTCCCTCAGACGACATCAAGGTTTCTACCTCACTGGCAACCACCTTTTTTGGTGGCGACATATTGTCCAAGATTCTTAATACCTTAGGTAGGTATGCAACTTTTAATTAGATGCACTTAAGCAAACACTATTTTAGGAAATTTATACACAAAACAGTATAATTGCTACAGAATAATAAATACGCAATGCAGGTAAACAAAAACAAAAAAGAAAAAAAAACAATGCAATATTCAAGTATTATTTAATTTGGTAAATCCCCAAAATTTAATTTTCAAAAATAATGCGCGCACACGTCCGCTCGCTATGAAAATCAAAATGAGACTGGGGTTTGCCTGAACAGTTCAACATCATCCTGTGCTTATTGTTTCCATATGTGAGCCACCGTGAGAACCTGTTGCCGCGGACGTGTTCTCTTATTTTTGTGGCCACTGCGGTTCGTGTACTCTTTTTGGCCATTCACCTTGCCCCAGTTTTTTCCCGACGTGCGGCTTCGGCTGTGATGTTGTGGGCTGCTCATTAGTTGCAATTCTGGCCAGCAGGACTTGCAGTACCACAGTTGGTACCGCTGGTTTTGGTTCATTCCGTGTTTCGTATGCCAATCTATCAGGAATCTATAATATGGCAATATGATCGAGAATCAACCTTATTATTTCATCTTGGGTGCTCCACAATTCGGGGAGGGGTCCACATTTCGTTTTGCTGAATAAGTTTTTCCAAATTACCTAGCACGAACACCCCGCAATCATTGTTGTTATCCTGCTGTGGCACCAGTAGTTTTTCGTAAGACAAATCTTCCGCTGTTATCTCGCATTTATATGCGAGATAACATCGTGATGAATCTTCTTAGGGCTTCGAGCAAGCCAACCTTCGCAGTTAACCGTCGAGAATCTAAATTGTAAATAGGGCTACCCTTCTCACCCTACAATGTTTTTATGGTCAGGTGCCAGTGGTATTCTGGCAGTGGAAAAATGCTTGCCCCTTTTTTTGGTAGCTTCAGCGTCCTGGTCTACCCCTTTACCATGTTCCAGTCTGCATCCGGTGTGCATAACCAGTAACCAAACAGGCTGTTGAAAATTTATACTTCTTGCTTGCTTGCCGGCAACTGATCAATTAAGTATTGCTCGTAAAATTCGACAATCACATCAGTCAGCCATCTGCCGGGTTTTAGCCGTTCTTTATATTCCAGGGTTATACTCAAATAGCCTCGTCCCCTCGGGTATTTTATATTGATCGTTTGCATAACTTTTCTTTTCTTAATATATATACTAGCTGCCACTTGTATATGCGTGTTTTTTTTTGGATTATTTTTATTGGATTCTATTCCGCTAAATCGATTATACAGCAAGCGATTAAGAACGGATCACTAGTTCTTGTAAAATTTCAACTATGACAAATTTAAGCGCGCCAAATATGAAAATTTTAGTAAAAATCTCAGAGAGAGAAGTTCAAAGCGACCTATTCGCACGAGGGTTGCCAAAGTATATATTTTCATTAAACATTGTAATTGTTTTCAATACTTTCATATTATTAAGTTAGAATTGTATGTTCTTTCATATGTATATAAATTCTCGTCGCTATTTTTTTTTGTGTTGTTGAAAAGTTTTTATGTCTGCAATTTTACAATAGAATCAAGTATTGAAACGCTACCATTTTTCTATAGTCGGGTCAGCCAAGGTTCAAGAAAGGAAAAACTTAATGTATTTTTGTTTTCACTCTTTTACGCAAAATACTCTTTATTGGGTGCCCTTATTCTAATTATGTGGGCAATGATTCCAATGTTGATTACAGAATAATATTGGGAGAGCAGAGGATTTGAAACTCGAATAATTACGCCCCAAACAAAAATAAGAAATAAAACACAAAGAAAAGAAAATAACGTTTCAGTTATATCACTATCTCGGTATACCCTGCGTGTGTAAGCGAATATCGATAAAGAAGTTACCTTCTGCATCAATGTTGTGTGTTTGGTACTGGTAATGAAGTTCGCTACCAGTAATGTGTGCGTATGTGTTGGTATTGCTAATGAAGTTTTCTACATTACCAATAAGTTATCGATAGGTGACACCCACTTGTTGACAATCAAACGATAACTTACCGAGTAATTCAATTTCAGTTTATTCCATCAAAAATGCTTATGTACAATTTTAGCTTATTCTTAAAATATTGTTGAGATTTAGTTCTCCATACGTACTGAGCCTGTACTTATCATGGAATATATAATTAATGTTAGTAGTTGATTATATGCTTAATGTATGTGAGGTATGTAATATTGAAATATATCGTAAGATTTATTTTCTCTAGAAGGATGGTTGCAATAAGGGAGAAGGATTAGTGCGTTAAAAAGAGTTCAAAGTGAGCAAATATTTATTGAGCTGTATTGCACACGGTATTGTTTACATCTAGGGTACCAAAACTTCTGTGGTAGAAGTCTAACTTATCATTTTGGAAGATCAGGCCTCTCCTGTGTAGAACAGATAGGCAGGAAGGTTTCAAAGCCCAATCTGCAGATTTTTTAGGTATTCGGTGACATCCTCCTCCTCGTATGTATCAGATAAGCATTGGTTGCAAATGGGGCGCAAAGGTATTTTTTATAACTCCGCTGCTCACAGAGAATATTCTACAATTGCAGTTTTGTAGTTTTATGTAGTCAAAGTATCATGTGGTCTCTTAAATATCATGTGGTCTATTTAGTTCGTGAATCACGTAGTTTATGCAGTTTTCTTGTGTAGTTACTAGACAATATAATTCATGAATTGTTCTATAATTGTGCATTATGTTTAATGTTATATGAAATATCTAGCAAAACAATAAAAAGAATGGGATATAAAATAAAACTGAATTATAAGTACAAAAGACTGTTGACTGGCTGCTTCGTTACAATATCTTTAAAATCCATCGTGCAAAATGTGTTTCTTTCAGTGGTTTCTCTGTGGAACTAATTACAATTGATTGTCAACACTTTTTTTTACGCAATTTTTGCATCATTGATTATGATTCCGCCTAACATTGGGCGCCAGTGAAATGACCAAGTTTTTCTTTAGGTTTCCCACTTTCGCATTCTGCTTCTTTTTCTGTTTATCTCTTATTACTGCTTTTGCTTTTTACGTTTTTGTTACTTTTCAAAGTTTGCTGCAATCTTTCAACCATAATTCAAAAGTATTGTTACGCGTGCCATTTTCCATGCATATGGAAAATAGCCGTTTGTAAAACAACTTTTTAAAAGGCAACATATATAATCTGGTTTAGATTTATATATTGCCCTACACATTTCGCCCGTTATTCCATCCACACCCGGTGACTTTCTAGATTTAAGCAAAGCCACCGCTTGTGCAATTTCATAACGTTCCAAAGGTGGTGGTGATGACATTTCCTCAGTAATTGAGTAATTTGCATCACCTGTCACCTCTGGAAAGAAAGTATTCAAAAGTTTCGTCGTACAGTCCTTCCATGTCATAATGGTATCTTCACCATCTTTTAGCCCAGACACTTCAGAAAATCGCTTTTTACCGCGGCAGATACGGTAAACTTTTCCCCAAGGATCGTCTCTATTTTCAGAGACGAACCTTTTCCAATCTTCTTCTTTAGTGCGGACAATTAGTTTCTTATAGGCTTGCAATGCACGCCTATAATTATTCTTCAAGTCTTCTAAAGTTTCAGCGCCAGTTCTTCTGGCTGACTGAAACCTATTCCTAAGTAGCCTAATTTCCCTACGTTTATTATTCAGTTGAGGCGACCACCACACAACACCTCGACGATTTGTCTTACGACATCGTTCAAGGTATCTGTCGCTAACCGCCTCAACTATATTATTTAATTTCATAATCCGCTCATCAATGCTGAGCCGTTCGTAATTGCCTAAAGATGTGGAATCGAATTCATCTTCTATAAGAAAGATGAATGGATCCCAATTAACATTAGTTGTACGCCAACGTTTGATATTATCAAAAGTTGGCGTACTTTGAACAATATTTGTACTTAAAGATACCAGTATTAGATTATGATCACAAATACCGGTATCATTAATTACCCTCCACCTGATATTAAAACTATTCCTGGCAATCTGGTTACAAAGAGTCACGTTTATGTCGCTCCTACCATTTACTGTATCGAAGGCGTAATGCTCACTATATTCATTTAATATATGAATATTGCTTGCAATACACCATTCCGATAATTCATACCCTCTAATTCTGGCACGTTCTGTACCAGATTCAGACATTTTGCTAAACCATAGAGGTGATGATGCATTAGCATCAGCCCCTATGATTAGCGGAAAATTACCCACCCTTTCTAATACATTCTGTAAGAAATCTATATACGGACGTATGTTTTCGTTGTGTTTAAAATAGCTAGAACAAAGGTAAAAATTACCAAATGGTCCAGCTACATAAACACATACCCCCCAATCACTACACATAACTAACGTGCAGTCCACGTTTCTGTCACTAACCACAATGGCAGAATTGCATCGGCCATCTGCGTATACTCTAACATTGATGTTTAACCCCCTTACAACACCAGAAGAGTGATACGGCTCTTGCAACAATGCAAAACTACCACTGTTATTTGCCAGTATATTACTAAAATCACCCATCACCGCATAACTACCACGACAATTATATTGAAATATTCTTACCTCCATTTTTAATGTCTAGCAGCCGCCCTCTCAGCCAGGTTGCGGTATACTGGACATACCGATGACATCATAAGGTGGTCCGCTGGTAACCCTCTGAAAGTGCAATTTCGGCAGCTTACATTATTGGGACAAGAACGGACTTGATGCCCTTCTTGTCCACACCGACGGCATACGTCACTTTTTAAGCGGCAGTCCCGAACGCGGTGATCGAAAGACAGGCATCTAAAACAGCTAGGAACCGGATTTATTTCGCTGGCCCGGAAGGAGAACCACTTGCAATAAATACGCCCAGAACTCACGATTTTATTTAACAAGTTTGCCGCTCCTTCGATGACGACATCAATCGTTTTATCAGCATTGGGTGCCCATGGCTTGCTAATAAGTGTCACCTTCTTTTGGAAATCCTCCATACTGCTGCATTCATCTTTCAGGTTCATTTCATATAGATTCTTCATGAACTCATCTGGAGTTATCTGCATGTGGACACCCTTTATGCTCAGTTTAACGCCTTTCTTTTTGTTTTTCGCTACTTCCAACCCCGCTTCTTTGAATTTGTCATTTTTTATAAGGCGGTCCCTCTCTACCTTTGATGGCGTTCTAATTACGGCCCCACCACTGCGAATTGGCTTGACGTCATGTACTCTGACGCCAAGACTTGGGCCAACATCCTTAACAACTTTGTTGACAACTTCCTTAGAAGTAGCGTCACCGGTACTGCGCACTACCACTGACCATGTTTCAACTGGCTTCTTCATCTCCTTCGCAGCAGCCACAGCATTCACCGATTTAGCCACTGGTATGGTGGCTCTATTCTGCTCCGTAGTTTTCATCACCTCCAATTGTCCCTTGAGTTTTGCATTCTCCTCTAGCAATTCAATAAGCAGCACCTCGAACTCCATTGCTGCAGCCATCATTGATCCAACAGCACTTGGATCCACCTTTTTGATCATTTGGCCATACAACTGCATTGTAATGGCCTTCATCTTCCTAACAGCATTTGCCTTCCCAGGTACCACAGGGGGTGGCATTTGTACCGCAGCATCACTATCGTCATTAGTTGGCTTATTCAGCTTCTTCTTCTTGGGCGCCTTTCTTTGCCTTACCTCCTGTGACGCACTGCTATTCTCCTCCTCAAATGACATAGTCACCTCAGGTAAAATCGTCTCGCCAGCAACCAGCTTTTTTGGCGGAGGCATCTCTTGTTTGTTAAAATTACCCTTAGGTAATTTTATCAATTTATTTAAGTAATTTATTACAGGCAACTTCAGGTAAAAATTTCACTACAATGTAATACACTATTGTTGTTGTTTTAACAGTGTTCAGAAAAATTCACCAATGCAGGTAAACAAAATTCCACAGTTTATTCTATTCACTTTCACTTTTGTTTTTTTTTTCTTCTTCTTCTTCTTCTCTCAGCAAGTAAGAGACTGTTATAGGTAAATTTACCAATAAATCAATATTTTGCAAAAACAATACAAATAGAAATAAATTTCACTATTCAGGTAAATAAAAACACATTCACTATAAACGTAGGTAAAATCGCAATTTAAATTTCAGCGCAAAAGTATCCGCAAACACGTCCGCACGCTAAGAAAAACAAATTGAGACTGACACATTGATGACAGCATCATATGATTCGCTGGCCATCCCTTAAACGTACAATTGCGACATCGCACATCATTTGGACAATTACGCACCTGGTGTCCTTCGCCACCACACCGTCGGCAAACTTCTTTTTTCAGTTTGCAGTCTCGTATGCGGTGGTCAAAGGACAAACATCTATAGCAGCATGGGACAGCATCCATCTCCAACACCCGAAAAGAAAACCACTTAGAATAAACTCTGCCGACGGCAGTGAGTTTGTTCATTAAGTCAGTTGAACCTTCAATGACCACGTCGGTAGTTTTCTCCGAAGAAACCCATGGTTTGCTAATTAAGCATACCTTCTTTTTAAAAGCATCAATATTCGGGCATTCATCCTTTAAATTCATTTCGTGGAGATCATTCATTAATTCCTCCGGCGTTATTTGCGTATGAACACCCTTGATCATTATTTTTGTGCTTTCTATTTGCTGCAACAACTAGTCCAACATCCTTAAATTTATCATTTTTGATTAGCCGATCTCGCTCTACTTTAGATGGCGTTCTAATAACAGCTCCACCACTTCGAATTGGTTTTACATCGTGCACTCGAACACCAAGACTGGGACCCACTTCATTGATCACCTTTTCCACTATTTCATTAGGTGTAGCATCCGATTTGCTTTGCACCATAACTGACCATGTCGGAACAACATTCTTATTACTCAACGAAGCAGTCGCGGCAGGTGCATTTTTGGATATAGCTGAGTTTCCGTTCATCCTTCTAGATTCTTCCAATTTTCCATTGAGATTTGCGTTCTCCTCAAGGATTTCGGCTAAAAGCACCTCATATTCTGTTGCTGTCTGCAGAATTGTATCAATATCACTCGATTCAATGCCTGCCACACCATATATTTGCCTGTACAGCCGTAAAGTAATGTCCTTGATTTTTCTTGTCATATTTAATCGATTGGGCGTAGAAGGCGGCGGCATCAAAGTCACCTCCTTAGTTGGTAAAGGAACAACACTTTCCGGTGTAATTCTCTTCTTCCTTTTAGGCGCCTTTCGTGACCTTGCCTCCTGAGATGTTGCACTAAACTCCTCTTCGGAAGACATCACCACCTCACTCTTCTCCCCGACGCCAGCACCCACCTTTTTTGGTGGTGACATATTGTCCAAAATACCTAATACCACAGAATAATAAATACGCAATGCAGGTAAACAAAACAAAAAAGAAAAAAAAAACAATGCAATGTTCAATATTATTATTAATATTATTATTAATATTATTAATATTATTTAATTTAGGTAAATCCCCAAATTTAATTTTCAAAAATAATGCCCGCACTCTACGTTTACGCAATGCAGGTAAACAAAAACAAAAAAGAAAAAACAACGCAATATTCAATTTTTATTTAATTCGGTAAATCCCCAATATTTAATTTTCAATAATAATGCGCGCACACGTCCGCTCGCTATGAAAATCAAAATGAGACTGGTTTGCCTGAACAGTTCAACATCATCTTGTACTTATTGTTTCCATATGTGAGCCACCGTGAGAACCTGTTGCCGCGGACGTGTTCTCTTATTTTTGTGGCCACTGCGGTTCGTGTACTCTTTTTGGCCATTCACCTTGCCCCAGTTTTTTCCCGACGTGCGGCTTCGGCTGTGATGTTGTGGGCTGCTCATTAGTTGCAATTCTGGCCAGCAGGACTTGCAGTACCACAGTTGGTACCGCTGGTTTTGGTTCATTCCGTGTTTCGTATGCCAATCTATCAGGAATCTATAATATGGCAATATGATCGAGAATCAACCTTATTATTTCATCTTGGGTGCTCCACAATTCGGGGAGGGGTCCACATTTCGTTTTGCTGAATAAGTTTTTCCAAATTACCTAGCACGAACACCCCGCAATCATTGTTGTTATCCTGCTGTGGCACCAGTAGTTTTTCGTAAGACAAATCTTCCGCTGTTATCTCGCATTTATATGCGAGATAACATCGTGATGAATCTTCTTAGGGCTTCGAGCAAGCCAACCTTCGCAGTTAACCGTCGAGAATCTAAATTGTAAATAGGGCTACCCTTCTCACCCTACAATGTTTTTATGGTCAGGTGCCAGTGGTATTCTGGCAGTGGAAAAATGCTTGCCCCTTTTTTTGGTAGCTTCAGCGTCCTGGTCTACCCCTTTACCATGTTCCAGTCTGCATCCGGTGTGCATAACCAGTAACCAAACAGGCTGTTGAAAATTTATACTTCTTGCTTGCTTGCCGGCAACTGATCAATTAAGTATTGCCCGTAAAATTCGACAATCACATCAGTCAGCCATCTGCCGGGTTTTAGCCGTTCTTTATATTCCAGGGTTATACTCAAATAGCCTCGTCCCCTCGGGTATTTTATATTGATCGTTTGCATAACTTTTCTTTTCTTAATATATATACTAGCTGCCACTTGTATATGCGTGTTTTTTTTTTTGGATTATTTTTATTGGATTCTATTCCGCTAAATCGATTATACAGCAAGCGATTAAGAACGGATCACTAGTTCTTGTAAAATTTCAACTATGACAAATTTAAGCGCGCCAAATATGAAAATTTTAGTAAAAATCTCAGAGAGAGAAGTTCAAAGCGACCTATTCGCACGAGGGTTGCCAAACTATATATTTTCATTAAACATTGTAATTGTTTTCAATACTTTCATATTATTAAGTTAGAATTGTATGTTCTTTCATATGTATATAAATTCTCGTCGCTATTTTTTTTTGTGTTGTTGAAAAGTTTTTATGTCTGCAATTTTACAATAGAATCAAGTATTGAAACGCTACCATTTTTCTATAGTCGGGTCAGCCAAGGTTCAAGAAAGGAAAAACTTAATGTATTTTTGTTTTCACTCTTTTACGCAAAATACTCTTTATTGGGTGCCCTTATTCTAATTATGTGGGCAATGATTCCAATGTTGATTACAGAATAATATTGGGAGAGCAGAGGATTTGAAACTCGAATAATTACGCCCCAAACAAAAATAAGAAATGAAACACAAAGAAAAGAAAATAACGTTTCAGTTATATCACTATCTCGGTATACCCTGCGTGTGTAAGCGAATATCGATAAAGAAGTTACCTTCTGCATCAATGTTGTGTGTTTGGTACTGGTAATGAAGTTCCCTACCAGTAATGTGTGCGTATGTGTTGGTATTGCTAATGAAGTTTTCTACATTACCAATAAGTTATCGATAGGTGACACCCACTTGTTGACAATCAAACGATAACTTACCGAGTAATTCAGTTTCAGTTTATTCCATCAAAAATGCTTACGTACAATTTTAGCTTATTCTTAAAATATTGTTGAGATTTAGTTCTCCATACGTACTGAGCCTGTACTTATCATGGAATATATAATTAATGTTAGTAGTTGATTATATGCTTAATGTATGTGAGGTATGTAATATTGAAATATATCGTAAGATTTATTTTCTCTAGAAGGATGGTGCAATAACGGAGAAGGATTAGTGCGTTAAAAAGAGTTCAAAGTGAGCAAATATTTATTGAGCTGTATTGCACACGGTATTGTTTACATCTAGGGTACCAAAACTTCTGTGGTAGAAGTCTAACTTATCATTTTGGAAGATCAGGCCCCTCCTGTGTAGAACAAATAGGCAGGAAGGTTTCAAAGCCCAATCTGCAGATTTTTTAGGTATTCGGTGACATCCTCCTCCTCGTATGTATCAGATAAGTATTGGATGCAAATGGAGAATGGTTTCGTTTCCAGGGGCGCAAAGGTATTTTTTTATAACCGCTGCTCACAGAGAATATTCTACAATTGGAGTTTTGTAGTTTTATGTAGTCAAAGTATCATGTGGTCTCTTAAATGTTATGTGGTCTATTTAGTTCGTGAATCACGTGGTTTATGCAGTTTTCTTGTGTAGTTATTAGACAATATAATTCATGAATTGTTCTATAATTGTGCATTATGTTTAATGTTATATGAAATATCTAGCAAAACAATAAAAAGAATGGTATATAAAATAAAACTGAATTATAAGTACAAAAGACTGTTGACTGGCTGCTTCGTTACAATATCTTTAAAATCCATCGTGCACAATGTATTTCATTCAGTGGTTTCTCTGTGGAACTAATTACAATTGATTGTCAACACTTTTTTTACGCAATTTTTGCATCATTGATTATGATTCCGCTTAACATTGGGCGCCAGTGAAGTGACCAAGTTTTTCTTTAGGTTTCCCACTTCTTCTTTTTCTGTTTATCTCTTATTACTGCTTTTGCTTTTTACGTTTTTGTTACTTTTCAAAGTTTGCTCGCTTCTACGTTTGCATTTCGAATATCTTTTTTTTTCGCTCGTGACGTTAAATTATTGTGCAATGAAAAGTTATGTTGTCAAATTTTATATCGTTATAATAGAAACGCATGAAATAGTGTTTCACTTATTGTTATATGGCTTTCTATAGGGCTCCACTTGGTCATGATATGATCTATAGTTAGTTATACAGAAATACTAAAGATCAGCGTGGTAACGTCATTCGGATGATAGTTTCTTCTTTATTCTTCAACTAATTTCGTTGTTTCGTTCAATCGCCCTTTTGATGTTGTTATTTTGTAATAAGGTTTTTATTTTGTAATAGTGTTCTGCAATATGTTGGCGATACAGGTGCACAGGTTTCTTCTCGATGTGTTGGCAGTCGTACAAATGGGCCTTCGATATCCATAGATGTTAGGAGACAAGTCTGCTCTTGCAGTCATTATGTTTTCCTCGGCTATTCACCTATTCACTATTACGTCTCCTTAATCTGCTTTAACAACTAATAAATCCTAATGTTTTTCAAGAATTTCCTTGTTTTTTGACTGTTCTTATATAGTGCTCTAGGTCGATCCCTTGCATTTTATCGGAAATTTTTGATATACTTACCTATGATGTGAAAAGATATTGGTCTAGCTTTTTTCATGTTCTCTTTGTTTAATAATATTTTAATATATTTCTCGTCATCTGTTATTTCTTCAAATAGACTGACTTTTTGATTCCATTAGGGTTGCAAATTTCGATCTAATATTACTTATATATGCACATGTTTTCTTTTTCAGTTTAAGGCTTGAGAATTTAGTTTTTTATTGTAAATTTTGCCTGCCGCGGACAGGCATAGCCGACCTCCCATTTTAGTAGAATACGTTTCTTTTTGTGTTTTTTAAACCTTCAGCTAACAAAATAAACATACGCATGAAAAAAGGGCCAAAAAAAACTTTACAAATCATGTATTTATATAAAACGCGAATGAGCCAAGATGGCCTTATATAATGGCAATGGAATGTAAAAAAAAAGCGAAAAGAGTAACAATAAATTAAAATAATTTTTATGATATTACAGTTCCCAATACAATAAAAGAATATTTATACAATTTTTTTTACACCACATAAAAATATTATTATAAAAATATTAAACTTTATTACATTTATTATAAGCACTCTTATTAAACAGGTCTCTCTTTTTGAAACTAAAACTTTTTGATGTAGCAAAATGATAAAGAGCAATTGTTTTTTGCACTAGCATTGTATTTGACTTAGCAAGCTTTGTTAACTTATGCTTAATTATAAATTTATATATAAGTTTCAAAAATAAGTAAATAATAAGTAAAAATTATTATTAAGAAAACAGTAAATGAAACAAGTAAATAAATAAACAAGAAAAAAAAACAAATAAAAGTAAAATTTATTAGGAAAGAAAATTTAACAAGAAAAAGACTACATGTGGTTTCATTATAACATGGGGTTACTTGTAAGTATTTGTAATATTCTTGATATAAGTTATAAGGCCATTAAGATAACTGATGAAGTAGCCGAGATAGGTCAAGTCGGTTCAAAGTAATTTTTCATCATAATTTATCAGTAGATATAAAAAAGATATAAAAGTATATTACGTTTGTGGTATACTACTGGTGCAGGGCCATATATCCTATACACCGCCATCGCAAGAAACATACTATTGTTGGCCAATGTGACAAGAATAAGTTAATATTCAGGAGGAAGAGGAGCAATACCTAAAACCCCCAGAGTGTTTATGCACAATAAAATTATTTTTCACTTTTTTTCTACTTGCACTTGTAGGTACTGAATTCGTTCTATTGTGCCTAACTTGTCAATCTCTTTACTTTTAAGGGGCTTGTAAGTATCCTTATCGGATAAGTAAGTACCATAAAAGGTACCATACAGTATTTGGGTGATGATTATGCAAGATTTGAAACCAGACTTATCATATTTTTATTAATATACGAATTCTTCTTACGGCTCTTCATGTTTGTAGTATTTAAGCTGATGTCTCGAATTCAAGATGTGTTTCTTTTCAGCTTTTTGTTCTTATTATTTTTGCTTTAGTTAATAGGTTGCAATATTTCGCCTATCTCCGGTAGCCGATTCATTTTAATGGATTTGGTAAGTGAGAAATTTATTCATAGATATACTGTTTTTTTTAATCTTTTTTATAAAGATGTTTGGTGCATTTAAAGATGTTTTATTTTATGATAAATGCGTCTACATGAAAGTCGCAATGTCAAGACATAGTATAAAGCTTCTGGTGGATTAAAGATGACAGTTTACATAAAAAAAAAACACAAACAAATACGTAAACAAGAAGCAAAAAAAAAAACAAAACATAAATATCATGCCAGAAAGATAAAAAAAATGTAAAGATAATAAAGAATATAAACGTGTTTATTAAAGTCGATAAGATTTTGAAATCTAAATTTAACATTCTCTTTAATGTGTTTCCCTATTTGTTTTGCGTGCCTTGTTGATGTGTACACATATAAATGTATTTATAATAATTTGTACTTATTATGAGTCTGGACGTTACCATATAAAATACACTAAAATACTTTGGCTGAGACATCACGTAGAACTCGGGGTTACTGCATAGAAATTTGTTTGCTTCCTACTCTCTTCCTATACATTAGCAAAGTAATAGCAACAATTATTGTTGTTTGATAAAAGTCAAAAAAAAAAAAAGAGATGAAGAAAGTAAGTAAGACCAGTGAACAAATGGGACAGATGGGCACAATTTACTGCAAATAAGACGTTAAGTGTCAGTTTCAAAATAAGTCTGAATATCAAAGTCATATTTATATGTATGAAGTTGCATATATGTCTTAAGGAAAGAACAAAAAGAAAACTGTGCCTTTTCCTGTTTAGTAATTCAGAATTTGCCAAAGTTGTCTAGGTCTTGCCTTGTCTTTTCCTTTTTTTTTGTCGATCATAAAGATGCTTATTCGTCATTTTATACAAATCGTATCTTTTATAAAGTTACGATTAATTGAAACACAGGTTTAAGCTTTAGTTGTTTTTCTCAGTAATTAAATTTTGCTTACGGTAATGTTGAAGTGAAACTGGCTTATTGTATCACTGGCTTCAATGGGTTTATCTCTCGCAAGACGATCGAATGGTACGATCGCTATAAGAGCTTTTAAAATACTAGTTAAACAAAACTTTATATTTAACGTGTTCACGTTAAATGTAAAGATTACGTTTTAGAAATAATTTTCCATTTGCAATCTGATACTAGGTATAAACATTTTTTTGTTCATATCTGTGGTCTTTTAATCTGCCTCCCGTTATTTCTATTTTATTTTATGATTTATCGTAATCGTCTTCTAGATCATAAATATTAAATGGTTGAAATAATCTGAAATTTGAAAAAGGTACGTAGATTTTACAGGACTTCGGAGATATGTTTTAATCATAACAAATCGTCCATATTTGAATATTAAAAATGATGATAATATCCAATAATATTTTGGGTCGTAAGTGAGTAAAGTGATTACTATTTCATAAAGTCATTTTCATGTTAATTTCCGTTTGCCCAATTCAATAAATTTGCGTTAGTTGGTTGGTACTCGATCGATCTTTAACTTTCGTTCAAGTATGTAATTTGTTAGTACTACCAGAACGATGGTGAGATCTAGTTAAAGTTTTAGGGTCATAAAGGAAAAATGATTGTCACCTGTAACTCTGGTCCGAGACAATAACAGATGCCTAATTGAATTTAAAAGTTAACAACTAAAATCCAAACCTTTGTAAAAGCAACATTTTTTTCATACTTTTTCATTAAGTTTGTGCAAGTTAAATGACACAAATTGTCCAAAATTAATTTTTTTTAAATGTAATTTTACATAGAAAACATTTTCTTCCATTTTATGTGAAAAAAGTGTGATTTGAATTTTCATTAAAAATATTCCACTAATACTGCAGCAAAGATTCTAAATTGTAAAATTCAAATTGAAATGAAATGATTTGAAAATACTTTTAATGCTTTGAAAATACTTTTCATGTTTCCGTTTCATAAATATAGATCGATATTTTCTTATTTTTAGATATTTTTAAATATTTTCTTTATAATTTCAAGATGTTTATATTGACAATTTTACACTTTTTTTTATTGTTTGGGGTGAAACATTGCTGCTTTTTTGTAAGAATATTTCGAAAAAAGAAATTTTAATTCATTTACCTTACAAAATAATCCTTAAGATACAAATAATCACTTATCGATAAATATCAATATATTATTGAATCTATGGCAGCATGAAAATTATTGCTGCTGCCAGAAATACTATAACTAAAACAAAAAGGTATGATAAAATGATCAAATATTATGCCAAAAGCCATGAATACCCGATAAATATATTTTTATAATGCTTGTACTCGATTCATGCTATTTTTGAATACGTGGCAAAGTGAGGATTACAAACTCATAAAAATTCGATGCTTCTTATGTTTCATTTTGCAGTAGTATGCCATAACGCTTTACGTTTTTTGCCATATTCTATTTTTTGTTTTCATTCTTTCTTTTTTGGTTGTATTTACAAATGAATAAAACAATAAACTTTACTTAAGATGTATGAATTTAAAAAAAGTAAAAAAGGGCAAAAAAAGAGAAAAACATAGAACGAAAGTTTTTTTTTATTTCCATTATTTGAAGAATTTTCTTTTGTATAAATAATCCTGTTATCATGTATAGATTTTTTTTTCCGTTTACCGAAATATTATACTTTTCTTTATACATGACGAATGTATGCCCCACACTGAGATTCATTTAACGTGAGAATTTGTATACAGCCCACATATGAATATTTGTATATTGTAATATGAATAGGAAGTAGAATGATAACCGATTGGTATGATGGGCGCATATTCACTCAACTCATAATATCAATTTGTTGTAGAGTTAAATGTAATACGATTGAATACGTTTCCCCTTGAGATTGAATTTTTTTTTATTTTGTCTACGTTTATACGATGCCTTTTACTTCTTGCAAAATATTCCATTCTCTCGATATCTAATTGTATGCTGCATTCTAAAATACAATTTTTTATAAACTGAATATGAACTAAACAATATAATGCGTTAATAAATCCAGTCCAAATGCTAATAGCAGTTAAATGAAATGTTATACGTTAAATATGAATATTATTAAACATTTGAGTTATACGACAAAAATGTTTCATGTTCTGGAGATTAGTTGGAAGTGATACCATTTCATTTAACATCCAGCTCACAAAGCTTTTCAATTAAATTTTATACATTCTTTATATAAAAATGTAGTTTTAATAGTGCAAGATTCTTAATGAAAAAATAATCCATTCGGTATGGCTGAATATGAAAAAAAAAAAGAAAATTGCATTTTCTGAAACTTAAAATCTTACAATGGTCTCCTAAAATGGAAGGATAAAGTGAGACATTAAGCAAAGAGATTATCGGCCTTAAATCTTCTAACGAAAGAAATAACTGAAAAAGTGAAATAAGTTGTAAAAATATTTGTAAGACTTCATTTGAAAATAGATTATATTTATTGTTGCCATGGACATCTAGACGGACCAAATTTATGAATATTATTTAGCTTCATAATAAAGTATAAATTGAAAAGTGTTACATTCACATAGATTAAGTTAAAATGTTTATAAAATATAATGCAAAATGTGTATGGAATAGATTGTTCAATGAAATGCTTATGATGTGCATTCCATGGAGGATAAAAACGATTCTCTTATAAATGAAACCAACCAGCCGTTTTGCGTTCTTTTTTCATTTCTTTTTTTCTGGTTCATTTTTTTTTTTTCATACATATTTTATTTTTGTGATGTGAAAGGCAGTTACAGATTTTTCCTTTCATTTTGCTTTTTTCTAGTCCATTTTTTTCTATTTTTAGAAGAGCTATATTTTAATATATTTATATGATCCTAATTGCTTTTGAGATTAGCTTAAGTACAATTAACATAAGTGATTATATTGCTCGCGATTTTATTCTAACTCGTACTAATTGATTGTTCAATTGTTGAACTGTGCCCTTAGAAAGTAACTTACTATTTGAAGGTTAACAAAATTATTAACCAAATCGAGTAAATTAGAATTGAAGTCAGTCTAATTGCATTTATGAGTTTTTGTAATTTTACATAAATTCTTTAGAGGTTTCAGCATTTTTCATTAAAATTTTATTCAAATTTTTTTTGTATGAACATTTTAAATTTACAAAAAAATTTTTTTTGTGCAATTTCTCCAAAAAAGGAAAAAGAAAGGCAAGTAAATATCTACAGTTATTTATGGCGGCAATGAATGATGAAAAATGGTAAAATTATTCATTAAATATCTTCCTTTTTTCTTCTTACTTCTACACTCATATTTATCATTGTTATTTCTTGTTTTACTTCATTTTTTGCTTTTTTAAAACTATTTAATAGAAAATTTTCTGGCCTAAGTTTTTCGCAATTTTACAAATTACTTTTAAATGGTCTGTAAAGAAGTTTTAATGAGTTTTTCTCCATCAACAATAACAATAATAAAAGTATCAACAGTATTACCCAAAGAGCAACACCAACCACGTTCAACCAAAGCGTTAGTTATATAAAAAATAGAAAAAAAAAAAAAAACTAAACAAATAGAAAAATTGTAGGAGAAAAGTTGATGGGAGAAACTTGCAACTTCAATTCAACGTTAAGTTTGATAAAATAATAATAATAAAAATGATATTTATATTTATAATTTTTATATTAATAATAATGTTTGCTAATGAAAATTATATTTGATTGATTATAAACATAATTATTATTATTATTATTATTATTATTATTATTACGATATTCTACTCCAAATGGGAAGTGTAATGAATCGATACAAATTTTTAGGAACACGCAGAAATGCTTGAAATTAATGCATCTTTTACCAAATCGTTTGATAAAAACATTAGAATAACTAAATCGATTTCAACTACCAATTTTATAAATATTATTAAAAAAAATTTAATAATTTGGCGATTATTGTTCCCAAGATTCTTGAATATAACAATCAACCAAATTAAATAATTTTGACAAACAATCCCCACTTAACGCTTTAGTTTGCTAGAAATCGCTGTATGAAATAAAAAGTTGCACTTGGCATTAGTACATTTTGATTATTTAATATATCGAATAAAAAGCCCTAATCTGGTCAATTTCTGTTCATATTTTGAAAGTTCACTCATTCAACAAAATTTTTAAATAATTATACTTATACAAATTTGATTGGCAATTTATATTCTATATTTTTTAAATTGCAAAAAGCAAAGTAGTGTGGGGTGTTTAAAAGTCAGCCCTGATCGACTTTAGCATTTTACCTTAATTTTAAGATTTGTATGCGATTTATGAGCTCTACGAAAATGTTATTATTTTGCTTTAGCCTTTTTAAAGGTTCCGCGGAAATGGAAATGGATTTTTTTTTTCGTAAAAATTCCACTAAGAAGTTTAAAATGATAGAAATTTATGTTTTGTGTTTTAATTATAAACTACATTAAAGTTAAGAAAAAAAGTTTTTTTTAAACAAGATTCATTAACTTTTACATAGAGCATTTAATCAAATTAAAATTTCATAGTTGTCACATAATTTTGTTTGTTAAATATTTCAAATTCACCGAAATGTAATAATAAAAAAAAAAAAAATAAATCGTTTTGATTAAATGGTAAATTGTAATTGTGTCTTAGTGTAAGAAGAAAGTAAAATGTCTTACTTAAATTGAATTGAACCGAAGTGAACTGCAGAGGATTGAAATTTCAAAATTGTTGATGATGATGACAATGGAAATATTTCATTCACACAATTTTAATTATGGTAAATAATTTAATTAATTTTATATTGCTGCAAGTGCCATGAATATTAACATAAAAAATTAGATTTCTCATTCTTTCTCACTCTTACTCTTACTCTCTATCTCACGTTCTCTCTTACTCTCACTCATTCACGTTCTCTCCCTCTGTCACTCACTTTGTCCATCATTCACTTACTCTGTCTCTCTCACTTACTCACTAACACACTCACTCACTTTGTCTGTCACACTCACTTAATCACTCATTCACTCACTTACTCACTATATCTCTTTCTCTCACTAACTCGCTCTCTCCTCTTCTCCATTCCTCTCTTTCTTTCATCCACTCTCTCTTTCTCTCATACTCACGTTCCCTCCCTCCCTCACACCCCCTACTCCGATCCCTATCACTGTCTCTTTCTCTCACCCTCCTCCTAACCCTCCCACCCCCCCCCCCCCCATTCCTTTCATTCAATCTCTTTTTTATTTAAAATTCAGTTTACTTAACATTTCTTTTATGTTTGCTTCATTGTTATTGTGATTGGTGCTGTTTTTTGTACTTTTGTTATTGTTGTGCTACTTTTATTATTATATACTTATTATATTTATAGCTGCTGGTGTTAAGTAACATTTGATTTTCGTTCAATTCTCTTATCAAATTAAATCAAGCAGTAATGCAATGAATTGCTTTCAAATCCCAATCGTATCATAAAACCAGTATTGTTATATGCTGGTAACTTATACATTCACAAAACACAAAAACAAATATAAGCATATACTTTTGCATTCGTAATATGCATTTATAATAAATACATACACACACATACATACATACATGCAAAATATGTATAGATAATAAATTAATAACTAAAATCTTGACCTCCCTTAATTTATCTTAAATTCTCTGAATGAATTTAAATCTACAATATTTATACGTGCGAGTGTGTGTGTATGTGTATGTGTATGTGTAAGTATTTGTGTGTTTATGTTCATATATAACAAATGACATTTCATATTTATAATTTTTTTAAAAATGAATTTCAATTGAAATAAAGTAAAATTAAGTGATATTCGTTTATCAAAATAAAAAAGGTTCCATATCACATCAACGAAAGAAATCTAATATTCATAATCCATCTTCTTCATCTGAACAATTTTAATATAATAAAAATTCTAGTCTGTAAAAACTAAAGTTAGTGAGATTGCTATTTTCCAGTAAAGCTTCATTTGCCAAGGATGATGACTAAAATGCTTCAAAATGTAAAGAAAAAAATTACATTTTGTGTAATTATCCTTATCCTCTCATATGAACTGTAAAATCCATTTTGTATTGTTGTTTGATATATTTTTAGAATAGTGGGCACTAATTTTGACAGCGATTTAAAAATTTTCAGTATCGTAGATGTTTTTGATATTTTAGGAAACACTAAAAGTTAGGTGGAAATGTGCGTTTCTTTTTACACACCCTTCTTGCCTAAATCAACATTTAAAAAATTCACGGCTTTTTGATCTTACAATAATTTTGCACAAATTATAAGGGAAATGTTTGAGATGTGGACTTAAAAGAAACGTAAAGAAGTTGATAGAGGCCGAGTTTAAAATACCCTGCACCACTTTGCTTAATGTGATTAAGAAGTTAAGTAAATGAATTACAAGTCAGCCATGTAATTTTTTTAAAATTATTTCATTATGTGGAACGAATTTTACAAAATGGACTAATTTGGATCAAATTTGTTGCACGTACAACAACGTGTAAATTTTTGTTTAAATATACATTTAAAATTGTAACTTTTGTCCATATAGACACTTTTTTTGAAGAAACCGTATCTGGAGAAGGGTCGCAATAATTGATCTAGATCAAATACTGAAATACAATAACAAGCTTGTATTTAAAATTGTAATTTTTTTTCCATATGACGAAGGTGTTTTACAAGGTGTGGCTTAAAAACTGGCCCGAATCTTACCGTTTTCAATTGGGTTTTTCTCTGGGTGAAAAACCTCACAACTATTTTCCTTAATAATAAAATTGCGATTTGCAGCTTGTTAATAAATCTTCTTAGACAGAGTTTGTCGTGGTTTTACGGGCACACCTGAGGCGGATGTTTAAATCTTAAACCCTAAATTTAGTGCTAGAGTTGGTAGTTATGAAAACGCGGTAGCGTTTGTCTAACTTCCGATTTAAAATCTCTAAAATAAAAATAAAGGTATATATTTGAACGGCCAATGCTCGCGATGGAGAAAACCACAGCTATCACGAAGTCAACTTCAAAACCACAAATGTTCATTAAAACTGGCCATCTCATGGCACCAAATTAAATCTTGGGTCTGATTTACTAGAATTGATGAGCGTGCTGTGAATTTATATGGACAAACGAATTGGCGGACAGAGACGCTTAAATCGATTCAGTGAATCTAAAACAATCGGTGTAATAAAAGGTGGGCTTATCTTAACTTCTCCTGGATGTTAGAAACACCGGCACAATTGTATAATAACACTGCACTGTAAGTGATAGAAAGGCCAAATTGCTTAGATGAATTAGAAAACGTTAAATAAAATGTTAGAATGTAGAGTAGAATATTAGCAAAAGAAAAAGTAACGGCAGACACGTAATTTCATACAAGAAGGTTAGAAATGAAACAAAAATCGATAGACGTGGCATATGTTTAGGTTTGCGTGTCGTATGAGTAATTTGTAATTATTTCATATCTTTAAATAATTTGTTGTATATTTTAAATTATATTTTAAGTTACTTATTAATTCTTCACTGTTACTTATTAATTTCTGTGACGATTGCCAATTTGATTTATTATGAAGTGTTCACATTTTTGAGATATATTTTCTTTTTGATTTTTATATTTTACGTATATTTATATGTTTGTTAAAATTAACTTTCAACACTTTTTATAG
This sequence comes from Melophagus ovinus, assembly GCA_023089585.1. Taxonomy (NCBI): domain Eukaryota; kingdom Metazoa; phylum Arthropoda; class Insecta; order Diptera; family Hippoboscidae; genus Melophagus; species Melophagus ovinus. The sequence goes on along the minus strand of JAKKIB010000185.1, from coordinate 1,528,330 downwards.
TCAAAAGCAGCATATAGATATGGATGATTTTGTGCGGATGAATGTGTAAAAAATTATGCAGTTGAAAATTTTAGTAAAAGTAATATCGATAAAGGTGAATATACTACTAAAGTGATTCAGTATAAGAATTTCCCTCTCTCTGCTTTTCTTTTTCTTTTTATGTTTAATTTTCATTTCAATTCATTTATTTCATTTCTGGTCATGAATTTACGGTCATGGATCCAAAATTATTTATTGTATGTCCTTTAATATATATGAACATATTTTACACATAAAATAGCAATAATAATAATAATAATAATAATAATAATAGTAACAACAACAACAACAACAACAACAACAACAACATGAAAAAAGTTAAGAATAATAAGAAAAGAGTGAAATTATTGCGTATCGTTAATCTTTACATGTGGCACTGGGTATATAAAATAAGTCAATATAAATATAAAGGTCCAAAGAAACGAAAAAGAAAAGAAAATAATAGAAAAAAAAGAGAAGAAATAAATAAACTAAAAAGGAGACGATAGAGGAAGAATAGTTGAAAAAGGAAAACCAGGTTTTAAATTACTGCAACAGAAAACAATTATAAGTAACCGTTAGCCAGTAAATAATAATAGTAAGAACAATAACAACAACAACAATATTAATAAGAAATACAACAAAATCAATAATTAAAGTAGCAATAATAATTGTATGTTAAAATAACAAAATTATACAAGATTCTTCAATAATTTTGCAGGCCTTAATTAATTTATGTTAATTTTTTGTAGACTAATTAATTTTCTTGTTGATTAATTTTATCGATTTTTGAAAAAACTTTTTATTTATATAATTATGAATATGTATTGAACAATTTGATTTAATAGGAGCAAGGTTTCCGTTTTGGCATTTTTTTTTTTTTCTTATGCGTTTGGACCATAAAAATTTAACTTCATACTGCCGAGGCAACAATTTCGAATAGATTCACAATAGTCTAGCGGTTATTAAGGTAATTAATGGAAAGTGGTAGTTAGAATATTCAAATCCCTGATAAATAATTTCTTCACTCAAAACTGTTCTCTTAAAAATCAGTTTGCGGAATTTTTTCTTTTTTGATGAGTTCTAACATAAGAACAAGTTTGTAGTGCCATAGCTAAGTTGCTATGGGACTTTCATTTTAATGCCAATTGCTATTAATATATTAACGATATTTAACACAAATATATATTTTATTTTATATTTATTTGTACATATATATTTACATATATATCTGAATTTATTTTTATATTGATTTTTATATTTTGTGTAAGAGCATTATATTAAGTGTGAGGATTTTCTTCCAATTCTCGACTATAAAAAAATTTTTATACATTCAATATGACATGTATATATATATATATATATATATATATGTATTATGTATATTATATAAGCACATACCACTTACATATATATATATAAAAGTGTGCAAGTTCATATAAATGGTGCGATTGACGTGTGTAATATAATTTGGTGTATTGTAACGAGTCTTAAATGTTCAATATATAAAAAAAAATGCATGTATATTTATTTATACAGTTACTTATATAAATATGGATGTAGAAACAAACGATATACTTACTGTGAAAGACTTTTAATTTATGTTTCAATACCAATTAGCTGAAGTAGAAATTTTAATGCCATCAACAGTCAAACAACAAAACAGTGAGCCAACAATAACAATAACAACAGCAACAACAACTATAAACTATTTGTACTAAAAATTTTATTGTTAAATATTACCTATGTGAAATAAGGTTAAAAAGAAGAAGCAGGAGGAGAACATGAAGGAAAGACACAAAGCAAGAACGTTGAAGAAGTGGTTCAATAAAAGTAATTTGATGAGAAATGAAAGAAAGAAATGGAACGTGGTAATAACAGTAATCGGAGCAGCCATAATTAACACTTCATTGCTATTATGTTACAATAAAAGAATTCTCATTTAATTTATATTATACGTATGGCAGGCATCCAACCAATCGCAATGCAATACAATTTATTTATCGGTTTCTCTTATTTTGCAAGGGCATTTGAAAAGTTGCAAAAAACCAAAAAAAAAAAAATGAACAAACGTATAAACGTTACAGTCGATCCAGGCGGACTGTTAAATAGTCTAAAGTCATTTTGCTTGATGCGTTTAAAAAAATCCCAAAAATAGAGTACAAGCTAAGAAAGTAATAAATTTTAGATTTCAAATAATTTTGGTGGATGGATTTTGGCCACACTTAGCAAACCCATACCTCAAATTATTATCTTTTGTCATAGAATTATCATTTTTTTTTTTGGGATTAATTACTTTACGTAAAAAGTGATTAAAAAAGTTTCTCCTATTTTAGTCAATTTAATTAGCGTTTGTCTGTGGCATAAAATACGTCCAGCTACCAAATTTCATTAAAATGTTTTTTATATGACAGCGTACAAACTTACAAGGACGGAGTTCGCAGTGTGCTCTAAAGATGTACTTGCCGTGGATGGTTCAACGCAATGGTACCGATATAGAATTTTTCTACTAACATTTACAGTCATGTCTATTCCTGATACCGGCGTCCTAGCTTCAAAGCTTAAGCTTGTAATGCGTCTTATTACAAATCTTACTCCTTGGTAAAAAAAGGGCCTTTGTATAACATCTAGAACAATTTTATAACTTGGATAAAAGATGCCACGTCAGCAAATTAACTGTTTGATCCGATCACGTTAAACTTATAACCTGTACTGAATGCCCTACTCCCAGTTAAGTTGGTGCTTCTCGGAACTGGTTGCTCCAACTAGTTATTCCAACTTATGTGGACAGATATTATTAAATCAATTACAAAAGTAATTCTGCGCACGTGTAAGTGAATGTAAGAGATCTCTCTAAGGCGATATCTATTTGTAGGAAGTTTGGGATATAATTTAGATTTATAGAATAAATATGGTAATATTTATTTATTTATCGATGCACTGTCATTCTCTTTAAAACGCAGTTGTTGTAAGTTTTTTGTTGCTATTGTTAACGTAGAATAATTTTTAAATAATGTTAAATTATCGGGCAAAAAATTCTAATGCAATCCTTATTGTAATTTTTCATTAGAAAAATTTCAAATAGAAGTTACTGTGAAAGGTGGATGGAGAGACATAGTAAAATTCCAGCAGTTTTTAAGAGTTTTGCGTAGTGTAAATATCCTAAGATTATTTCAAATGTTCACTGTAAGAAAATAGATAAATAGAAATAGAAAAGAATTTTATGCCTCACACAACATTTATTAGAAACTGCATTGAGATTGAAATAACGCGTGTGCGATCTTGGTGGCCTATTTGTAATTTTCTATATTGAAAATTTGCACAATAATTTTTAACGATCATTGAGTAAATTATGAAATCGCAATTGACGTTAAGTATAATATGAATTTTTCCATCGAATCTTCCATTCGCATATTATGACCATGAAAAATACACCGATACACCATAAACAAATCATTAAAATGTTTGTTTCCTTTCAAAAAAATTAAAAACATTATTACAAATATGAACTTATTGTGTGTGAGTAAATAATACGTTTATTTTAAATGATCCTACTTCTTTTTTTAGGTAAAGTCATATATTGCAAGTCGTGTATATGGCAGAATACAGATAGACAGACAGACAGACAGACAGACAGACAGCCCTTGCCATCATTATGTATGAACTAATGCAACTTATTGCCAAATTACATTAATATCATCGAAGGCTGGCGCAAGGATCTAAAACATTACAACAGAGATTGAGACAGAGAGAGAGAGAGAGAGAGAGAGAGAGAGAGAGAAATGGAGAGAGTGAGGAAGAGTGTATGAGGGGCGAACAGCATTAAATCATAAGAAATAAGAAATAAAAATTAAAATAAAGCAAAGCAAAGTTAAGTAGAAGCGCATACGTGATTTTTATGATAACATCTATTTAACAAGGAAAAGACAGAGCAAGAACATAAGAAAAAATGAAGGAAAAGAAATGAAAGCAAACTGAAAATAATAATGGAGAAAAAAGAAAAAACTCGGACATGAACAAATAACGTGACCAGAATGCATTAATGCATTTCATTCAATGTCTTCATTTCATTCTACTTTGGTAGCAATTTCTTTGTTTTTTTGTCCTTTCTATTTTTCACCACTCAATGTGGATGATTATTAGTTTAGTTGTATGTTTATATATTGCACTTGCACAGATTTCTTTGGTGGATGCTTTGTCTCTAACAGCAACAAAATATTTGGTTGCTGCTTTTTTTTTCATCTTTTAATATTCTTAAAATTTACGCTTTGAAAATTTAATTTCGATAATATTTGGTATATGAAAAAATGTTCACGTTACATTGAGACACAATGAAATAGATAATAATAGCGTAAATGACTTGAGAATATTGGTGTCAGTTAAGTGGCACTAACAACACCTTAAAGTTAAAATTTCCGAGTTGTATTTAGCTTTAGAGAAGAAGCTTCTCCTTCTTTCTTTCGGGAAAATATTTTTGTTTAGCATTTGGTTTTCTTTTAGATTAGAGAAGTCTTACTTTGTAAATTTTAATTTTTTTGGGATCATTGTAATTTAGTGTAAAGGTGGTAGAAAATTTTAAAAAGAATTCATCAAATCGCTTTACAATTAATTTTAAGAAATTGATTCTTTGAAAGTGGTTGACTTTTCTATAGAAATAAAGTTGCTACATTTAATTTATTGGCAAAATCATAAATCTAGAAAATATTTTCCATAGGAATGAAAAAATTATGTTATTATCTACATTAAATAGGAAATACATCTAAAAAAAATCGGTATTTATTGGAATTGTAATGCGGATATTTTATATAATTAAATCTCAGATCGAATCTTTTCATAAACTAAATTTACTTATCTTGTATTAATTTACACGTGTTTTTCCAATTCTGTAAACACTTTATGTATGTTGTATGAATGTATGTTTGTGTGTATGAATTTATAACATATTGGTTAATAAATCATTGGTCTAATTTGTATTTAAACAATATTATTGACAGAACCATATGGCAATGCTGAAATTAGTTTCAATCTAAGAAGAGTTTGCCATTCTGGATTTAAAAATGATTGACCAAAAATCGATAAAACTAATATGCTCTAGATGCTTGCAAAGGTGGATAATGCAGGGACTTTTTAAAACTGCATGGGTCACTAAAATTTTATGTATAATTTTAAACAGCCTTAAATTATTCTTATGGTTACTGACGCCCGTTCTTGGCCTGTTTTGAGCTGTTTAAGCAACACAATAAAAATTCAATCTCATATTTGATTGCTTAATTTCTAAATTAAAACTATCATCTGGCAAACGAAGGCACTTAAAAAGTTTGTAGCATCTGAATGCGTAAATTTATCCATTAGCTAATGACTCACTAGACTATTTTTTTTGTGAAAATAAAAAAAAGGGCCATTTAAGCCAATGACTTAATAAGCGATTTGTTGTGTAGATTTACTGTTGAATAGAATTTCATTGAATTTCATTGAATTTCATTGAATTTCAGTGAATTGAATTGAATTGAACTGAGTTGAATAGAAAAAGGTGTAAATGAATTTTTAATGTCTTTTATGGCCATTGAATTGGCAATTGGCAATTACTTATAAATTCATGTTACAAGATATGACTGTTTTTTTTTTTAATATTTGACATTTAATTCATTTTTTTTCTATTATTATTTGGTTGATTTAAAAGTTTTTTCTTTTCATATCTTTCTTGTTTTCTTTATGTCATAACATTCCACTTAATGAGAGAACTAACTTATAAATGATTACTTTATAAGTTTATGAATGTAAAATATGAAAATATAAAAAATTAAATAATAGGAAATGTAATCAAGTGTAAGATAAATTCACTTCATTTTCCATTATTTACTTAGTTGATTTTATTACAATTTCCCTACCTACTTAAAATTATAAATAGCGAAATTTCAAAATTATGAAATGTCTGATTATCTTTCATTTTTACAAATAATTATTTAGTTGTTTATTTGATTATGTGTATTATAAATGCAAGTGATTTATTTATTTACTTTATTAAAAAGAACATAACCAAACAACATTTTGATATTACAATTGACATCATTACGCAATCAATGAAAATGAAATTAAAAATTCACCCATATGTTGTTCGTAGTTTGTAGTTCGGTTCACTATAAAAAACTGAAGTGAAATAATATAAAAAAGAAAAGAAACGAAAAGAAAATAAAATAAAATAATGTGCTTAGTTTAAAAAACTCAGTTAGCTAAATACTCTAGAAAAAATAGTTTTTTTTGAGAAATTTGCAAAAATGTTAACTGTGTTGATTGTGAAAATCAAAATAACTTATTCTTATGCCGAAATATCAAAGCTAAATTTTAGGGTTTTGAGTTTTTAAAATTTTCGCTAAATCACTCCAAAAAGTTATCTATAACGTTTAAATTTTCTTCGTGGGGGATCTTCTTTTTCTAGTTTATACTTAGTGAAATTTCATTTTATATAAAACTGGGTACTAATGGGATTTATCAAAACTTAATTTGGCAGAATTAATGTACAGATCAAAACTTTCGACATTTTTAGATATATTTAAAATATCTTAAATCCAGTAATTTATAGTGTGAACAGTTGGAAGAATGAACGGATTTTAATCGTTTAGAAAAATATTTCTGCTTAAATACGGTTAATACAAAATTGCATTCTATGCCTTGTAGATTATACATATCTTTGAGGTGTATAGGGTGCAAAAGTAATGTAAAAAGTTTATAGCGATAAAATCTTTGTTAAAAAGAACATGCATTGCAATGTACATGAAACCTAAGTCAATAAGTCATTGACCAAATTATGTTGTAACGTCATTATGTGTTAATAGTTTAATTCTTATCAAAGTAATCGTTGAACGATGAATCGATGAGTTGCCATCTAATTTTTACGATTTTGGTTAATTTGGGTACTCAGCTAACGATCTGTTTAATTTGTGTATGCAATAATGTTGCCATGTTTCATGCATAATTTGAAGTATTAATCTGAACTGAGTTAATCATGGGAACAATCATTGAAAATAACTTACGATTTCTCAAACTTTCAGGAAAAATTGCGATCTCTTTCTCTACCCTTTATTTAAGTTAATTTTGAGTGAGCATTTCAACATCTTAGATATTTGTATAATCTCATTGATATGTGCAATACCAAATTTCAAAACTGAACTTAGCAATTTAGAAAAAAATATTTTCCGAATATCATAAAATTCTACAAGGTTGTAACTATCTTCAAATTAGATGGTTATGTTTAAGCGAAGATTTATTGACCTACAGTATTTTCGTTTAACACGTCTAAAGGACCATACATGATAACTATTTAAGTAACCAATCAACCAAGTTTATATTAATTTTGTACGTATTAGCTGGTAGATTATATTTGAACAATAATAGAATATTTTTCTTTTGATATTTCTGATTTTATGATCTCAAGTAAAAATTGCGGTCAAATAGAATCTCACATACATATAAAAATATCCACTAGAAATACAAGTTAACAGAATATAAATATAATTTGTAACTGTCTTATAAATACAATCAATGTACTTTTCTGTATTTGTAGGTGTATGCATTTTTTCAGTATACGAATGTGTATACGTGTGTAAATAACTGTGTTCTACCCTAACGTTATATTTTATTCAATTTAAAAAATTTAATAAAAAGAAAGAAAAATATAATAAAACTATAAAAGATTTTACCAAGACGCCATAAATTCTAAATTCGTTGGAATTAAGTATAAAATAAAAAGGCGTGATTTTAAAATGTTTTAAAAATGCAATAACTATTCAAAAGATAAAACTCAAAGAATATTGAAACTTTACAATTAAAGGCGTGGCAATGAATCAATATTATTGATTCAAAGTTTTTTATATGATTGATGCTAAAATATTTATGCAAATTTAAGTGTTCTTGAGGTTAATTTTTGTACTTTGAAAAGGATTTTTCAATTGAGAAGCATTTTTTAATTAAATAATAGAAAACAGAAATAAATTATAAAAATTATATAATTATTATAAATTAATGGCGTTCGCAGTCTCCATAATTAAAAATATTCATTTTTAAGGAGATTCTATTTTGTTCTTTTTTTTCTTCAGGGAAGATATAATATCCATATGTAGAGTTATGTAATAAGTAAGGACTTAATAGTCGGTCGGGGCCAACTATTATATACTTTACATTACCATCATCAAAGAAGAGAAATACAAGTTAATAATATTAAAAAATTGTAATATCTCAATAATTCAGTAAGTTTGTTATATGAAGAGAGGTTGACAAAATGGATCAATCTAGACCAAATTTTGGTAAATAATTTTGTTTTTGTCAAAACACAAAAGCACATTTTTGCAATAAAATATATAGACTAAATTGAATTTTGTCCATTCAAAAGTCTTTTTCAAAAAAGACGTTATACGGTGGGGGGGGGGGGGGGGGTGAGGTAGTTGTAGAACTAAATTTTGTAAAGATATTTTTAATGTTAAAGTACAATTCAGCTCCAGTTTACCTTAAAGTATATTAAAAATTGAAATTTTTTTCTATTTAACGATTTTTTCTTAAGAAGAACGTTATATAGGGTATGGTCAAAATAATGGTCCATAGGATTCGCTGACTCAAAATGCATCCATGTACCAAATTTCAATTAAATATATCAAGTCTCTGTAGTTTGATAACAAATTTACATGGACAATCACACAGACAGACAGACAGACAGACAGACAGAAGCTTCAAATTATTAAGTGATTCTGAGTCAATTGGTGTAATAAAAGGTACGTCTCTCTTAACTCTTTATAAACTTATTATATCATGTACCACAAGTGTAGGGTGTAGGGTATAAAGAGCGCTTTTTGTTATTGCTATTTTGTAATTGCTTTGTACTTTAATCAATAATTGATATGGATAATATTATAACAAATATCTATCTCTAAAAGTCTGATTAAAAGTCATGAATAAGTAGGAAAACTGGAATAAAAATCCGTAAACGTATACAAACCAATAATATTTAATCAAATAAAAAATAAATGGCTTAGGAAAAACTGTTGCTACACTTACAAAGTTATATATATTACATAAGTGTACTGAAACTTCCAATGTATTCCTATGAAAATTCTTATGTATATATCTATGATCATATAAAACATACTTAAGAACTTTATTCAACGGTCATTGAAAGTACTTTAATGGTTCTTTGGTATAAGTGCAATTATTATGTATTATATTACAAACATATTTTATATTGTTGTATGTGAAAAGTTAAAATAGAATTGATGTATATGATGACAATAAGTAGAAGAAAGAAGTAGAAACATTTATAAAATGTATCTTTTGTTTTGTATGAAGAATGAGGCATAATAATGAAGTCGAAGGGAAATTGAAAGAGGAAAAGAAATCATTGAAGTAACTAGTTTATAAGATTATTAATTACGTATTAGAGATTATATATAGAATTTAGCAATGTTTATATTTACTTAATTATGTATTTTTTACTTAGACATTAGTTTAAGAATTAAAATAAAATGGGTTCCGAAATTTTAGATTCAAACTTCTTAGATAATTTTAAACTGTTTACTGTAAATTGCAATTATGGAGAAAAGTATTTTCTGCTTGAGTCGCACTTGCTCTCAAATCCTTAAAAAATGAAGTACGTTAGAAAGTTTTTCCAGTAAAAGTAAAAAAAAATTTTTTTTTTACTTTTCCACAAGGATTTCTGCAAAATTCTATGAAATTTCACGGTAAATGGAATTTTTGTTTGCCTTTGAAAAAATACAACTTGAGAAAATATGGAACCATCTAGAAAAGATGAAAGGGTCTGATTAAGTAAAGATGTCAGAAGAGGATTTCAATAAAGTTCACATTTTACATTTCACTTTGGTGGTTCTTTGGTAGCAAAAAGTTCTGTTAAACTATTACATTTTTGAACTTATATTAATCTAAGCTATCTCCCTTTTTCTTTTTAATTATTTTTTTTTATTCAATTGTTTTCGCTACTTTTATTTTACATTTTATTTCACTTTGAAAAACTTTTTCCCAACATTAACATCAAATATGTATGCGCATTTGTTAATACGTTTATTACCACATTGCACCATTTCAAGTTTTTATTTATATTTTGTTAAGTTGGCCAATTATATTCATTCAATCTAACTTAAATTATGTTATAGAAAATTCGATTGTATGTGTTGAACTTTTTTATATGTTTCCATTTAAATATATATATTTTTTAATTTAAATCCATTGTTATGGTTTTTCCTAAAAAAATAAGAGACTAACTTTTCCTGCTCCATAAATGGTTTTTACACATTTACATCATCCAAATATCGGGGTTATATTCACTTTGTCATTATGTTTTATAAGGAGCAAAAATGGCCATGCCATTTTTATCTTATTACAGGGGTAACTAAAACTAACGTTCCTGGTCTGTTTTTTTTATTTCGATTTACGCCATGACTAATAGACTTGTCTGTCTGCGCTAAAAAGATATAGTGGGTAGAAACGTAGAGACTTCGTGGCTTTTTTTCTTTTCAAGTGGATCGAGAATAACTAACAGACGCGCTAGAAAATTTAAATAGACGAGTACAACAGTAACCTTAACAAGACAAAAATTATAAGCAATAACGCTACGAACTATAGTGCCATCGTTGCTGCCATTATAAATCCTCAGTCCACGTTCATCAACACTAATACCTACATTGTCATCCTTTGAATTATTGGGCTGCTCCCTTAGAATTTGCGGTAAGGAGTGGACACTGGCAACGGCAGAACATAACCGGCCTAGGCATAGGTCTTGGTGGTTTACACCGCCTATAAGGAAGCGTTGAAGACCCTTTAAAGTTTACACATTCTGATTAGCATCAAATTTTGCATTAATTTAGATATATCTGTCTATCTGTCCGGTTGTGTACCTGTATGCTGTAAATATTCTCCTGGACGTATTATTAGAGATAGTGAGTTCAAGTTTGACAGAATCATCTCGTAATCAGAAAACTCTTGCAAATCAAGTACGCTTATGGGAAATTATGTAGTACCAATATTTTATTTTTTCCTGTTTACGCTTTCAATTTACCCCTAAAAAATTGAATCAGATCCTGAATCGTAATATTATGGTGTATTGGTGGTGGGTACTTAATATTTGGCCATAGCCATACATAATTTTCTTACTTGTTAATTTTGTTTTATGTGTTTATATCATTTTCCATTTGTGTAATCAAAAATTGTTTCAAAAATGTAATAAAAGTTCATTTCATGTGGTTTTTTGAGAAGAGCAAGATGAACTTACTTAGAGTGTTTTCTCTTTATTAGATTTGACACCTTTTGTAGTACATGGCATAAAAAGTTTGGGCGGAAGTACTGGTTTTTAGATATATACTCCACTCCACTCCACTCCACTCCACTCCACTCAATTCCATGATCTGAATTTAATAAATTTTTTCTAAACATTATTGTGAAATCTGCTCTAAAAAACTGAAGATATTTTAATGAAATTTTGAACGGTGAAAATTATCGTTAGGGGCGGATTGGTCTCTTTATAAATTTCTAATTTTTATTATTCTTTAATAAAATTTAATAGAATGTACTTTTTTGAATTGGTTTACATCATTAAATTTTGCGGAATTTCTTTCAAAATCCCTTTCAAATATTCTTTTCACAAAATATGAAAATTGCTGTTTTTCATTTCTTTTACATTTGATTTTATCAAATTAATGGTAGTGTAGATATTATTTCAGAGTCGATCTCATCTAACTATAAAGCTTGCTGATTTGTTTTATTAAATCTCTATCAAGAAAAGTTTTTCATTACCAAAATAATATAATTTTGATGGCATAATTAGTTAAGCTTAAAGAAAAAGATTAAAAAGATTAAACACCTGTAGAGTTAAATTAAGTTGTGATGATAATCATTTTGGACATGTTGAGTTGAAATGCTTCTTGTACATTCTGTACATATACACATGTATATTATTTTAAGCAAAATTCTCTGGTTTGCTCTATAAAATGAATACGTTATTTCCATTCAAGTTAAATTGCTTGTTTAAATGAATTTTAATACAAAAATTTTGCTATAGAATTTTATTTTTAGAACTCTGTAAATATTTAAGAATATTTAAAGATTTCTAAAATACTTAAAAAGAAAGAGAGAGAGAGAGAGAAAGAGAAAAAGCGTAACTTTTTTGTTTTTTCTTCATTCATCTGTTCAATGTTGTAAATTTTTTTTTTTTAATAATGTTATCAAACCTTGTGAAAGCTCTTGAAGTTTTTAGATGCCACAAAAAAAAATTGTGTAGTTACATTTTAGCAAATATTTGCTTATCTCATTTACTTGCCTTTTCTGCAGGGAAGAAAAGTTTAAATAACATGAAATGATAAAATTTAACAAAAATTTTTCTTTTATTTTATTCTTATAGATATTTTTATTGTTGTTAATATTATGCCATCTTGATTATTACTTTAAATATTTGGCTATTTTCCTAAAATGATTAAATCGTTTATAGAAAACTGTTTTATATTTTATTTTGATGTTTTGGATGGTCGATGATTATGATGATGATTGTAAGGCCGTCATTGGCCTTTAGCTTTTACCATTTGGCCAAATACTTAAATAAGCATCACTAGTTTTAACAGTTTCTTTAAGGTTCATGTTTTTTTCCATTTTTCTTCTTGCATTCTCTTAAGCTTGTAACATTCAAAAGGAAGCTGTGGAGACCAAATACATTTATACAAATATACATTTTCGATTAGCCTCAAATATGGCATCAATTTAGATATGCCTCTCTGTACGTCTGTCTGTCTATCAGTGTGTGTTCTTGGTTGCAAAAAAAAAAAGAGATATCGAGTATAAATTTAGTGGGAACATTGGAAGTTCTTGAAAATGAAATTAAAAATCGCTAAAAGGTTACGCCTACACTAAAGCGTTTTTTTAGAGCAAAATTTGAAAGCTTTTTACTCATGGACCACAAACGGCTGAAATTGAAATTTTATATAAATCGTAAGACCAACTTTTTTATGTTTAGTTTTTCTAATTATTCCTAAAAAACTGACAGAGATCTTAAATCGTAATAACATCCTGTTTGAGTGGTGGGCATCCAAAATTTGGCTTCAGCCATATACAATATTCTCACTTGTTCTTTTCTGGAATATTAAAGCAGAGTTTTTTAAACTTTAATACATTAATATTTAAAATTCTTGCTAATTTAAGCAAACTCTTTAAAATTTATCATTTTTTATGCTTTTCTTTGTTTATTTGTTTGTTTATTTGTTTTTTCCTGCCCTGTCAACAAATCAATTTATTAACAAGTTAAATTGTTGTTAACGTTACGTGTTTGACCAATTTCAATGCATTGTTTTCTCACTCCATAACTTTTTACTCAATTAATTGCTTTTTAGCAATAACTGTTGTACCTTTAAAAGAAAATGAAAAAAGACAAAACAAGTTAACAAACAAATGGCCGCTTAAAAAAAAATTACTTTTCATTTCCTCCACGTTTTATTTTCATTATTTCTTTTTGTTTTGCATTCTTTTTCTGTTTTCAAATATTTTAAATACGGAAATTAAAAGACTTGCTATATTTTCAACTTCGACGATAATTAACATTTAAGAGGAATGAAAAATATATATAAAAAACAGTATTATCGGTTGAAGTTGACAGTTAAAAACGTTAACTGTTATTGTAACTGTATATAAGAAAGCCAAAAATTTATGTTAGAAAGGATTCTAGATGTAAATTCAAAATCGAATTTGTGATAAAGTTGTAAATGCGAAATTGTAAAAATACGCAAACTGATTCACTTAATTGAAAAAAAAAATTTTTTCATACTGGGATCAAAATTTGATACATAAAAGTTTTCTTTTATGTAGGGTGGTTTTTTAAAAAAAAAGCAGCCATCAGAAAAGATGTCAGAATAGTTAGTCGCTTACTCTTACATTGCAACTTCTTAGACTTTTGTCTCAATTTCCAAGGTACCAATATACCCTCCGAGACCTTAGAGAGACCATAATAAATAATTATGATTAAAATCTATTTAGATTTGTTTAATTTAATAAAAATAAGTGAATCCATTTCTAGCGTTTCTAATGTGGATACATAAGCATAATGGAACGATCTATATTTCAAGTTGTACAGCATATAAATTTTTACATTATTTTATTTATATTTACATGCATGTAATTATTAATATGAAATTTTATAAAGGATAATAGTAAATGAAGCAGGAATAGCCAGTCGTTATAGATTATCAGGTATTATCATGTATTATCATACGTCAATGCCAGTGGGCATTTTAAAATCTAATTAACACCAACATCCGGCAATTTATGCAAAATTAAAAAATATATAAAATAAAAGTGATAGATATATGAAATCGACAAATAAGTAAACCATGACAACAGCAAGAGAACTTTTATTTCAATTTATGTATATGTTTTAATTAAATACGCCCATCGACATTTGAAAATGTCCAAAAAATTTTTTAAATGGAATTGAAAAATAAGAACATACATTTAGACGATCATTTGGAATTATTTACTTGTTCTCAAGTCCTTAACATAAACTGTGAAAACCCTTTAGAAAATTATTCTAGTAAAAGCCAAAGATTCATAAAATGCCACGTGGATTTCTATGAAATTTTATGAGAGACGTAAATCGTGCCTGCTTTTGAAAGGTTCCGCCTTTAAAAAATACTGAACCATCTAGAAAGGATAAAGAGGTCTGATTAAATAGAAATAGCAGAATAAAATTTTAAGAATCCATTACTTTTTGATTAAGGAAATTTTAACCTGCATCATCTAAATCTATGGAATTTGTTATTTTGTTAAAGCTTAATTGAGTATCAAATTTCCCAAATATCTATTTTACAAATCTTTAAAATTTTCATATAAAATAAGGCGGCTGAAGATTTTTCAGGTAACAGACATTTGTAAGACGAATTGTTTGAGAAAGAAATGCAGGCCCGTAATGCATTCAATTTTTTTGCAAACTGATCAATCAATAATGGATTTGATATATGTCTGAATGAAACAATATTTAAAGTAATGTTAGACAAAGTTTTGCTTAAGTTGAAAGCTTCAATTTTCATCTGAAATATATAACGTGCCTTTGAATTGGTTTTGCATCTTTTTGAAGCAGAGACCAGAAATTTTATTTCTCTTAATTTTTACACTTTCAAATTGAAATAAGAATCAAGGTAACTATAGTTTTAAGCTTCTAGATATACGCAATCACTTATTTATCTATCTAATATATATAAAAGACGAAACTAATCTATAACAAGTTTGCACGCGTGTTATGTAACACATTCATTTACAATACAATTATTATTTTAATTAAAAAAATATATTTGACTTATATTTTTTTTGTTATATATCTTTTTGTGTTTTGTTGTTGTTGTTGTTGTTGTTGTTGTTGTTGTTGTTGTTTTGGCATATTCATTCACACATATCTAATAAATATGCTTAAGCTAATAAACCAACAAACATAAAATGAAAACCAAATGAAACCAATAACAATAAATATTTGAATTGTTGAGATTTTCATGCATGCAACTTGCCTTTCAATTTCTATCTTATCTCTATCTATCTATCTATCTATCTATCTATCTCTTGTTCTTCTTATATAACAATCTATCCTTTTTACACTAATTTTTATGCTTTAGCATAACAAATAAATATTACAAATTTAAGTATAATTGTTAACGTGCTGTTGTTGCTGTTTCTGTTTCTGTTTCTGTTTTTGTTTTTTGATTTTGTTTTTGTTTTTGCACTATTTTCAACCACACAATCATATAAATTATTTACACTAAATATATTTATTTATGTGATATATATATGTATGTAGATGTTTATGCATATTTTATGAATATGCTATGAAAGCAACAAACTCTAAATGAAATAAAAGGCAAATATTAAAAGTGTAATAGTAATTTTCTTTTTCTTTTTTCTTTTTTGTTTTTTTTCTTCTTCAATTTATAATATTTCGTTATATCCGTTTGTATGTTAAAAAGAATAATGAAAATATTAAAAAAATACTAAAAAAAAAATAAAAATAAAAAAAATATATAAAACAAATGTAAAAAGTATCATTAAATGAATATTTCACATAAAATTCTGTGTGTTTTGTATTTTTTTTTTTTTGGTTTTCATTTTCATTTTCATTTTCATTTAATTTTTTATGTTGCACGTTTTATTACATTTGAATATTTAAAATAAACATAAAATTCAAAATAAATATAAAAATAAATATAAATATAAATAAACCGTTAAATATTTTCTTCATATATTCCACATGAAAGTAATAAAATTTAATTCTTCTTCTTCTCTTCAGTTTTTATATTTATTTTTCTTTTTTTGTTTTCTCTTTGTAATTTTCTAATTCCATCATAATTTAAAGTTAATTATTTTGTTTTGATCTTAAAGAAATTAGAAATTTTATTATGAATTTTATTATGTATGTGGGTGATATTTATTATTTATTGTACCCATTTGGAAATAATGTTTAAATTATCGTTTACAATTATATTTAACTTTATGATGGTGATTGTTATAAAATAAAAAATAAAATAAAAAATACTTTGTTTCTTGATTTTTGATTTCATTGATTTCGTTTAATATTTCTTACTAATATTTTGAATCAATTTTTTTGATGGAAATTTTTATTCAAATTTATAAAAACTTTTATATTTCTATGTGCAAACTTTTTAAAAAATCATGAATTTAATGCAAATTACTGTAATCGTTCTTATTTGAAAATGATGAAATTCGAAATCAATAAGTTTGGCAATTTTATATCTCTTTAGTGAAAAGAAGTAAGAATTTTTTAGTTGGTTAGAGCCGACTCTTTGCTTAATGTATTTAAATCAAGTAAGAGAATTACATGCCAAAGGAGTTGAAAAAATTAAAAGTTGTTAATTATTTAAAAAGTTCGTTACGTGAGGGGAGTTTCAAAATATGGACTTATTTGGAGTAAATTTGGTAATTTTTTGGTATTTTACGATAAAATGCAATTTAGCGTCAATTTTCAATAAAATATATTCAAAATTGTATTTTTTTTAAGAAAAAAGCAAATAGTCTCAGAAGTTTGTGTGAGTTTATGTAGCTGCCAAAACACGCCTATGTACCACATTTCATTTAAAATATCTTCAAAATTGCAAGCCATAGCTTGCACACAAACAGACAAACTTAAGTGGAGCTTAAGCAGAATCAGGAATTGATTCTAAACTGATCAGTATAAACAGTGGTGAATCTATTTCAACTTCCTTTTGGGTGTTACAAACATCTACGCAAACTTGTAATACCTTGTACCACAAGTTCCATGACTTGAGTATACAAATTTGTACTTTTTCAATTCATTGAGAAATCAATTTCTCAATTTTTTTAGAAATCAACCTGGAGTCCAAAATTATCACCTTCTTAAACTTTGAATAATTTTACCGCACAAAATCTGAAGTCGTTTGGAAAGTCATTTATTATTGTTTAAAGAACATTTTTTAAATTATACTTTGACGCCAGTAATTTCTAATAATTTGAGCTGGGTAAAACTTTTTGCTTATTGAAAACTTCGATTGATCTTACACAGGAGCTTTCAGTTGAAACAAGGAAAAAAGTAATCAATGATATACACAAAGTAATTTATAAAATATCGATTCAGCATTTTCGATTTTAAGGGTGCAACACGTTCTCTAAAGTCTATTAAAGCTCTTTAAATTTAATCAAGGCCCAACTTCTTACGCGAAAGTATTAAGTATTAAATAGGCGAAACGTATGAGGAGATCGCTATGATATTAAATTGAATTTATTAAATTTTTTCATCTTGTAAGAATATAGGGCTTCATATTTTCATTATCTCAACTTAGATAATTTTATGATTTAATAATAAGTTTATGATAATATCACGTTAACTTAGTCTGAATATCTTGAATATCTCCGGATCTTAATAATATTAATTTCAATTCTCAAATTTAATTCCAAGTCTCAATGTATGAATATAAAATAAAAATTATCTAAGACCATTTAAAAAGGAAAATAGGAGAGAACTTAGCATATAATACTTTGATTGTAAGAGAAGAAATTAAATAAAAACTTATGAAATTCAATGAAATGTTAAAACATTAAAAGAATGAATTTAATAAAAATAAATTCTTTTGGCGTTTTCATTTAGTTTACCAGAACTGTTCTTACACATTTATATTTATATTTATATTTATATTTATATGCAGTTTATGTTTGGTCATTGATAATATTAATTATAATATAATTGATTGTATTAAATTACTTATATATAAAATATTTATTGAATATATATTTGTTATTTATTAAAAATGGTATTAAATTCAATTGTTTAAAAAGTCGATAACAATACGAATGCAAAATTAACAAACTACAGCAATTTTGTTTTTTTCATTCATTCATTTAATGTCTATCATTCTATAGCTCTCTATTTCTATCTCTTTTTCTTCTATTTGAATTTATAAACGCTATTTCTATCTCTTTTCAATACAACGGCAGTGTCTCGTTAGGCTTTTTTTTTATTACTGTGCCACCATCTCTTTCTTCCTCATTGATATTGTTGCTTAGCTATACGTGGAATAAGGAGTATTAAATTTTTTGTAGAATATGTGAATTTTTACACTAAGACTGGTCTACATGTATTAAATTAAGGGATTTAGAATAATTATTAAAATGAATTTAGTTTTATATGTCTCTCCATCTGTATCTTTTACGTCTAATAATTTCTTAGTCTTATTGCCCGAGCTCTACTTGATTTAATGACTCTTATGAGACCTTATTACTAAAATTATTTATATTGTAAAATAAATTCTAAAATTCCATAGTGATAATCGATCCACAATTCAGATTTTTTAATTTTTTAAAACATACAAAAAATGAACGACTAAGGAACTTTTTTTTTATTGAAATATTTTAAAAAAAAAGGGCAAAATTTAGAATGCTATATGAATTTTGTTGTGAAATTTTATGCAAATTATTGATTATATTTAATTTGAACCATACCGGTCTGTTTTTTTTTATTGAATTGTCTTCTTAAACGTCTTTTAATTAATATTTTAATTTTTTACTGGACGCCAAGTATACCGTAAATACAAAATTAGGGTGTTGCGTTATGATCAATATCGATTGTTTGCTACATTTTCAGTGGCCATTTTTCTTCTTCTTGTTTTGGCGATTTTTTCTACTTTTCTTTTTGGTTTTGCTTAATTTGTACGCTATTCAATTTTTATGCTTTTATATAAATATTTACACAGGATTTAAAAGATTTGTTATGTTTTTGTGGTGTGTCTGGGTATGCACGATATTGCATAACACAATTCAATGCTTATGCACATATAAAGGCACATAGCTATATCACATGCATTGAGAGAATTATGAATATGAATATGATTTCTTTTATACCCTACAACTTGCACTTATGCTACATGGTGGATGATTTGTGTAAATGTAAATGTCAAAACGAACATTTGTAATATCTCAAATTCCTTTTTTTTGTAAAATATATTTTGATGTTATCCAAAAATCTCTATATCCATCCAAATATCTAATCTAGTCTTGTATTTTGCTGAATAAATTAATAAGATTAACCAAAACTCAAACATGGGGCCCATGAATTGGATTGAAAATGAAAATTTGCGGCCAATCCATATATAAATTGTAGATGTTATTAAGTAAGAAAACTTACAGTGAAAAATTGGTTAGTTACTGGGAAAGGACATGTTGTAGCTCTTACTATATAGAATCTCCATATAAATAACAAATCTTTATATAAACTTTGACAAGTTCGAACAATTTTTTTTTAACAATTTTCTCAAGTAATAATCATTTTAGCAAATCTACATGAAATATTCTCAAATTTTAATAATAAATCTCTTCACTCGTCAATTATGTAAGGAAAAAATGTTTCAACTTTTATTGACTATTAAATTAATGCTACTTTTTCTTCTTTTTGTAATATTTTCACTTTTTTTTTGTTTTATTTTTTTTTTGTTTTTTTTTTTTTTTGCTTTTTTAGTGAATATTTGGCAAAATCAAACAGATACATAACGAAAGGCCTTTGTTTATTCATTTGTTTGTTTGTTGGTTCGTTTGTATTGTTTTGTAGTGGTTTTGTATTATGTAGATTTTATGTAAGAGAACAATAATTCACCTTACAAGAGGCATTTGGTTTGCTTTTTATTTTAAAACTAGCATTAAAACATTTTTCTGTTCTCTCACTAAGCTCTCGGCGTCCTGCAACACTTTTTTTTTTTACTTCGTTATGAAGTATTTATGTGAGTTGCTTATTTTGTTGCTATTTTTGTTCATATTCATATGCAATTTTGTTGTTGTTATAGTTTGGTTTTTTTACATTTTTTTTTGGTTTTTTTTTTTTTTTTTTGGTAATAGTTTTTCGCCGCTGCTACATGAAATTGAAGTCTGTCGAAAAAGTATCGGAATAGAATAATTTGATGAGGGCGCTAAAAAAATATTACATTTACATGAATTTGGTTGGACAAAAAGAACAGATTAAGAAAAATGTAAACTAAATAAAAATTCATCATTTTTTTTTTGGGGTTTAATTTATGTAGAAAATTTTTAAATTCTTCCACGAAATAATCTTCATTTTACAATTATAAAAATGCAAATTTCCAGTTTCATTCAATATGATTTAATATTATTATTTTTATTGTATGTTCTTATTTCCGATGTAGGCGAATTTAATTGCTAGTATAAGCAAATTTCCCTTGTACGGAATACTTCTTAAAAATATTTCAAATGGACTCTATTTTAACGTTTGTTTGTATAACAAAGGATTTTGAGTTGTGTACTGATCTTTTAATCAGAAAATCATTTTTAACTTTGATCCATGAATCCAGAAGTTTAAAACTTTCAATACGTTCTGGTATTTTATGGAATTAGAAGTTTCTTTTAACCATTTACTATAATTTTGTCCAATCAATGCCCACATTAAAATATATCGATATAAAAGTTTTTTCTTATTACTTTTCTTATCTTCTATCTCAGTTTAGACCAAGTTATGATTAGCTTACGAAATAATTCATTCAAAAGACGCTTAACTCATTTTTGTATAATCAATTTATCAGATTTTTCATTGTAGATCTTATAAAATCATCATACAAGTTCATTCATTTTATTGTGAAAATGTTACTTAGACTATTTTTATTTTTATCAGTTTTTTTTTCTTTATTTTTGTTTGCTTTTTTATAAACTTTTTCATTTGAAACTGTTTATTGTTTATTGTTCTGTTGTTTTGTTGTTTTGTTGTTGTGTTATTTCTTTTGTAATAGAAATTAATGAAATTGTTAGAATATGTTTTTGTTTATAAAGTTTATATTTTATTGTGGTAAAAAAAAGCAAAATGCGCTGACACAGCAAAATATGACATTTTTATAGAGCAAACAAATGAAATTCATGCATTTATATGAAAGAGTCAACAATGAAAGCATTTATTATTGCAGCAACTAAGTTTTGTCTGCCTAATGCTTCTAATGGATGTATGTGTATGTGTGTGTGTGTGTGTGTGTGTGTGACATACTTTTATAACTAATTAAGTGACATTTCATTTTTGTGTTTGAATTTTTTCAATTGAACATTACATGTCACGGGTCTGTCCTCTTCATATCTTTCATACCTGCATTTTTCTTATTCTTCTAGTGTATCTTGCCGTTTTGTTTTTTTTTTTTTTTTTATTAATAAATACAGTAAATGTACCACAATATATATCAAATTTATGAGAATCTATACGACAATTAGAGAACTTGAGGTAGACCGTTAAGATAAATTTTGGAGTTAATTTCGGAATTAATTTAAACCCAGATTAAGCCGGGTGAACTTTTAAGCTTTAGTGAACTATTATTTACATCACTTGCGATATTGGACCTTATTTTTAAAGAAAAATACAGAAAGGCAAAGATCTTTTTCAACTGAAATTAGAAACATACTTAAAGTAAAATTTTAAATAGAAATTTCTTGCAAATAAGTTTAGCAAATTTTTCGCAAAATTTCTACATTTCATTTCATGAACTTTTTAACAATAGCCGAAGTTGTGCTGGGCATACAATACCAAACGTCGATCGACTATAACTGTTGTACTATTTTTTATTTATTTAATTTTTTTGCTTTCTCTTCCTTTAGTTTTTTATCTTTTTTTATGTTGTGTGAACAATATTAATATAAATTTTTATCATTGTAACTTTGTTGTTGTTGTTATTATATAAGTAATGTGCAACATGTTAACTTTATCTTAAGGTGCGAACATTTTAGAGTTTAATAAATGGGACTTAATGCAGAAAGGTCTAGACTGAACGAGAAATAGAAGATTGTATAACATTTATAACCAAAAATTTTTATTTATTCGTAAAGGAGTAATGGCTGTCAATACGCCAATCGGCTTATTTTAATTCGTAGTCATGCCTTTCGCACTAAAAAAGGCCAGTTAGACTTTTCACGATATATGGATTCGATATTCAGACATGTAGATTTTCTATTCTGTTACTTAGATGATATTCTTATATCTTCAGAAAATGAACAAGATAACCACAAACATTTACGCCATGTTTTGGAGTGGTTAAAGGAAGCAAATTTCGTAGTAAACGCGTCTAAGTCTGAATTTCGCAGCTTAGAATGAAATTTTTTAAGAAACAAAATTTCATAAAGAGGTTTGGAGCTACCGTCAGAACGAGTCGAAATAATAACAAATTATCCTAAACCGATTAGCATTCTAGATATGTGAAGTTTCCCAGGTATTTTAACTTTCATCGGCAACATCGCATTCCGAAAGTAGCCGAACTGTAAGCTCCTTTGAATGCTCTTTTCAAAGGCTCCATAAAGAATGATCATACAAAACTCATGGAAGATATATTTAAAATGTGTAAAGAAAGTGCAGCTAATGTGGTTACAATCGAATTTATAGATCCGAAAGCAACATTGATGTTTACAACGGATGCATTAGATAGAGCTGTAGGAGCACATTTAGAACAGCAACGACATGGACAATGGAAACTTCTTTTTCGGCTAAAGCAAAGCCAATACAGTGCAAGTCCATCGTCTATGATAGAGAATTATAGGCAGTCATACGTTTCAGACGTATTCTAGAGGAAGGCGTTTCTTTATCAGAATTGACCACAATCCCCCATTTATGCTTTTCAGCAGAAGTCGGACAAGGCAAATATATAAACGGTAAATGTACATATGTATAAAAATAAATGAGTAAAACAAAAAAGGAAAAAAAAGGAATATAAAAAAATAAATATAGTAAAAGATAAGATCAGTTTTAAAATTAAAACAACCAAGAAGCAACAACCAAAACAACCGAGTGAAAATAAAAAAGAGCAGAAGAATAATTATAAAAAAGTACATTATGCACTTTATAATATTGAATATAAATATATAGAAAACAAACTATGACCTTCCATGAGTACAGTAGGCCTAGGATGATCATGAAGTAGGCACACATTTCTCAGAACATGATCAGATAACCAACCAGGTAAAGCTTTAACGAAATTTGTGCATTTACATGTGGCAGAACTATCTGGAAACTATTGGCGTATCACCGCATTTCTAGTAGAGTTTAAAGAGTTCACGGAGTACTCAAGTATAGGTCTCACAAGGGACATGTACATATATGAAAGTAACAGACAACATTTCACGGCGCCTCAAGAGAATAGGCGAATTAAGTAATTTCAAACGGCTATCACACGGAGGCAGAGGCAACTTTACATAGTTCTTCTGCACCGATACTAGTAATTCAGAGTAGCAGTTATAAGTAGGGATTCATACAACTGAAGAATACTCAAGTATTGATCTCACGAGAGACAGTCTAGCAATATATGGGTCCTTAAATTATTTGAATCAATTCTAGGCTTTTTACAAAGCCTAGAATTGACTTGACTTTATTTACTGAAGATTTAATACGTAAATGGAATCTAAGTTTCGGGTTAAATGTTATGCATAGGTCTCTAAAACTTGTATCCTTTTCCAAATTATAATAATTTACACGATACTAAGCAGAAAAAAGTGTTTTTCGGCAAAGTGACAACGTTTTACATTTCTGCAGGTTAAGTGACATGGCATTGGTAATGTACCATCCGTACAAGCACTCTAGATTCATCTGAAGAAGCGAGAATCAAACAGTAAGCTGAGGGAAAGAAATAGCTTTACTTCATCAGCATTCAGTAAAACCTGAGTAGAACTGATGCATTTAAGAATATTATTGACAAATAGAGCAAATAGTAGTGGGCCCAAGTGACTACCTTGTGAGAACCCAGGAGGAACTAATATTTAACGTGATAGAATACCTTTGAAGAGGACCCTTTATGAATGCCCTGTCAAATAATTTGAAATCCAAGATATCAAATTAAGAGCAAACCCAAGTCGCTTTAATTCGTAAATCAATAAATTATGCGGGACTTTATCAGTAAAATCCGTATGGATAACATTTGTTTATTTATGTTCGAAAAATCCTTTGAAAATTACACTAGATAACTAACAGAAATGATGCAGTAGAGTTACCCTCAATAAAGCCATGATAGAATGATATAACTGATCTATAACTGATAGATGATATAAAATTCTCCGAAAGCACTAATTCAAATAGCTTCGGAAGAAGACTTATCTTGGCAATCCCTCTGTAATTAGAGATAGAAATTCTAGGCCCACTTTTATGCAAGTATATATCGGAATTGGTTTTCCACTTATCAGAGAAAACACTCTTGACCAGACAATTCAACTGCACAGTGAGTGCACACAGCATCTAAGAATGCACGAGGGAAACCCATCGGGGTCAGGAACACATGAGAATTTTAGTAAGACTATTGAGAATCCTTCATTTTCAGAAAATAACATAGAGAAAAAAATATCAAAGTATGGTATATAATAAAAGTACTTACTATAAGTTACTCACGGACATGAATAAGAAATTTCAAAGTAACTTGCACAAATTTTTGAAATGACCCTTTAGTAGGATGATTCGACACTGTTGAACTGTAAACTCCGTTTAGAATTGACAAATTTGTAAAAGTTATACAGATCAGTGTTTGTTAACTTTTCATAAGTTAACAAACACAAAGAAATTCAACATCGACTAAAACAAAAGGCACAATTAGTGTTGCTAAGAAATTGTCATGAACTCAAGAAGTACACTTTCTGCAATCCTGTCGACCCTTTCGTTTCTAAAAACTTGAAAATCGTCACAGACAATTTCTGTACCTTGAATATCCGCCTTTAGCAACGTTTCTCTTAATTACACGAATAAGGGTCAGTATGAACGACGTGTAATTTTGTATAAGGCCGCGAAGATTTTGATAAAGTATATTCAAAGAATTAATTAGTTTTTTGGCGCAGTAGTTAGCGGTAAAGGTTGCTCTCTCTTCCTACGCTTAACGAATTCTTTGACTAACGCCTCTTCAGGCCAGATAGATTTATTTACTATGTTATCGAATAATAAGAACGGCAATACTATTTTAAAAGAGGATATTTCTCTTGATCGGAGGGCATTTATCTTAAATATATTGATTAAGTCAGAAGCGCACATTTTACAGCTAATATAATCTTTTAGCACTGCTTCAGTAGTGTTTTCAGTAAAACGCTACACGAAGACAGATTTTTTAGCGAGAAAAGTAACTAACGAGTTAGCAGATTGGGTCCTAGGTAAATAACCAGAACTCACTGCACAACTTCAGCCGGCTGCTGCCCAGCGGGGTTTCGATTGTGCACAGCCGTAATCGTATTAGATATGTCAACACCACGATGATTGTTATTAATGCAGGTAATAGCTGATACTTGTTACGAAGTTGAATAAAATGGAATTGCAGACTTACCATTACTATACTCTGCCAAGTTGGGGCCAGTAACTTGTACAGTATCCGACATGGCCGATGGGAGAAAAGATAAGGCAGACAAAAAATAAAGCGTTCTTGGATGGATTTGTGAATACACTTCAGGTAGCAACAATTTCAAGAACATTATAATGCATTTATGATAAAAAGAAGCTTAGCACTTATAACAATTATGTGCGCGATAATTTGAAGTTGTATAGTTGTCCGGATAGGCGTGGCCAATTTGCATGACTTTGTAGATATTGTAAAATAACGGCCTAAATATTTGTGCTAAATTTTAGCTTTCTGTTTAACTTTTCAAGAAATGAGCGAAAATCTATAAATTTTTGCTTTAAAATCCAAATTAATTAGTCATATGGTTGCTTTTTTAATTAATTTTATTATGGGGCGTTAGGTTTATATTTTTTATTGTCTTTCGTAGGATTTGGTTGGTTGGATTTAATTGTCATTAATTTTACGGTACTTGCATGAACATATCCTTTAAAAGTAGATCGACAAAGAAAGAGAGAAACAGAAAACTTTATAAATATGGCGAAAGACGTTGTAGAAGTAAGTTTGAAGTAAGTTTCAAATGAGTTTTTCTTAGAGCAACTGCAGTAAATTTTTGAATCCTGACAAAAATTTATTTAAACAATCATTTTCATTGTTCGTTTTTCACATACAATACGTGTAATTGATGATTCAATTAATTCTAAAATAATTACACAAAATGTAATAATTTCACTTTCGATTCGATGTAATAATTCACTTTCTTAATTTCTTATAGTTTGCTTCTTCGAAAATCATTTATTTGCATTCCCGGTTAATTTGAATTATTTCTGTTAAATTTCATTAATGAAAAGTACTTTAAAATATGTAAATCCATAAACCTTGGCATTTATGTTAATAAAAACTAGCATTATTCAGTTAAAAAATAAATTATTGACCATTTTTATTTTACCAAAATGTGCAAAAAAGCTTCACAACAAAATAAAGTAAATTTGAGTAAATATAAATTGATTTTTCTGCGATTAATTCTATAAGCTTGTGCGGGCAGTTGACTTAACACGGAATCACTTTCTGATTTGATTTAAGTTCGTTTGTTCGTCTGTCCATATAAATTTATCATTAATCTGCAAATTCAAAGGAAAAAATTACAATATTTACCTAAATTAGCCCTGAATTGTATTTTAACATAGAAAATATGTGAAACAAATTTCGTTATGTCCATTTTTTTGAACCTCCTCTGATATAACAAGATTTTCAGTAATTGAGAAAATGGAAAATGGATTTTCATTATCAACATACTCCCTTTAAAACGAAGTTTTACTTTTCCATTAACATTTCGCTCCAAACTTTTGCTAAGAAACTTATTTTGATTTACTAAAATAAGTCCCGCTTTCGCTGATCACTTCTACATACAAGCTAAATAAATAAGGGATATTGAAAATTTTCTGATCTATAAGTTTTGGCTATGACAAAATCTTTTGTTTAGTGTCAACTGATTTCACTTAACTGTCATTATATAATATTATTAATGTAAGTAGTACACACATTACGTTACAGATAAATTTTTTATAATGACAGTTGTCAACACCATTCAAATATGTTTTCATAATACTGCTCTGGAACGGCACTGAATTACAAATGTATCAGATTTGTAGCAAGAAACAGACAGGAAATGAAATTCTACAAAAAAAAAAAAAAACACTAAAAAAATACTAGAGAAAGAACTGGAAGGTGTAAGAAAGAGTTTATGACATTTATCCACTTAGTGTTAGTCATTATCATTATTTGACACATGACACATTAGGGGAATTAACTGCAATGTAGTTTTGTAAAAATGTCATGGGAAGTTGGGTATTAAATATCAATTTAGGGGTGAAATATTAATTTATAAAATTATGATATAATTGTGTTTTTTTTATTGGTCTATAACACGATTATTTAAAAATTTAATTATTTAGTTGTACAATTTAATTTCATGTCTTATTTCACTTCATTTTAAGGTGATCGAATTAATTAAAAATGGTAATTAAATATGCTTAAAGAAAGTTTTTACCAAATGATACAACATAAAATATTATTGGATCAGTCATTTGTTTAATAAATGTTTATTATGCATTGAATTTTAGGTAAATTTTAGAGTAAAATATTTATCAAGTCGTGTAGTTTTCATTTACGTGTATTCCATATTTAACTTTCAGAGATTAAACCATTTTTTTATGCCACCATAGGCAGATTTATGGCAAACTCATTAGACTTCTCTTTTTTACATGCTTGTAACATCTGAAAGAAAGTGATAGAAAGCATTTAAGGCGTGTAAAAATATAAAATTTTGAACTGATTTAGAATTTTCTGTCCGCCAATCCTTTTATTTGTAGGAATTATGAAATCGACTACAAATTTGCCAGAAATACTTTTTTAACGTGGGTGCTCACTAAGAATGCAATCGTTGTAAGAAAACGCCTACACTGAACAGCGAAATTTCGCAATTTTCTACTTATTAATACTTCTTATTAATAAATTGCTAAAGATTCGCAGCTAAATTCGAAATGTCTTTTTAAATTAATGATTTTAGAATATCGTTTTAAATATCATACAAATCTGCTACGCCTCTTTCAGATTTTAAAGCATAAAATTTTGATATTGTTTATAATTTTTTACATATTTTACTTAGTAATTTTACTTAGTAATTGTAAGTAAAACCGTCTTTATGATGTTTTCTTGGATAATCTCCTTGACTACACATGAATCAGATTATCTGTTCAATAGAATCCGTTTCACATGTTCTCCAAGATTCAAACATATCAACCAGTTTCTCTCACATCTGAGTGCCAAGTCTTTATCAATTTTGTGCGTCTCTGGAACTCTCTACCTGCAGCAATACAAGCAATTCAAAAAAGATCTCCAAAATTTTTTTTCATCTTCTAATTTCTGAATTTACGTACGCCTCTTTCTACCATTTCTTTTAATATACGAGCTTATTACTATTATTATTATTATTATTATTGTTATTTATTATTATCATTGTTATTATAACTATTATTCTTTTTGACTATTAATATCGCTGTTCTTGTTGTAATGATATTGCTGTTATTATTATTATTCCACCTATTAACCCACCTATTTAAAAGATCAAGCTGATAAGGTGGGGTACATTTATCTTTTAATAAATAAAAAAATAAAAATAATTGTGAGTTGGAGTTTCTCAGTCAGTTTGTCTACTTGTTTTATTTTTCTTTATTTTAAAAGAAATTAATTTAATACGAATCTTTTTGGGAAAACTCTCCAAAAGGTTATTACGTTAACATAATTCATTAACTCTTTGTATTAATATTTGAAAACGATAAGTTTTAATGTCTCCATATGATTTGATTAATCTTTTGTTTTATAACTTAGGTTAAGACCTGTAAATTAATGCTATTGCGCGATGTTTAAAGAAAGTAAAAGGTAAAGAAATAACTTATGGCCCTCAATGGCACTTACATAAATATAAACAGAATTTCCAAATAAATGGTTGCAATTCAACCTCGACAATTGTATCTTATATCTAAAATAATAATAATGTGTATGTGGCACGACAAGTAATATCTGTTGTAGTACTAAAGAGTAGACATCAATGTGTCGTAAGAGAATTCAATTTTATGTTTTCAGCTGATTTATCGATTCACCGTTTTTACTTTGTTTTATATAGTTTTTTCATATGTTATGTCATTTACACTTAGAAACAGTATAACGGTAAATTGTATATTTTATATATTTTCGTAAAAAGTAAATAAAAATTGTGCCATATAAAGTGTAAGAAAAAACTGATGAAATATAATAAGAAAAAGTTGAAATAAAAGAGAGAAAGCAAACTTAATATAAATTGTGTATTGTTAACGATAAATTTGAAAGTAGTGAAAATAAACGATAACGCATAATGCTTAACAAGGTTAATTTTTATTGAACCCAACCATCCAGACAATATAACGTATATAGATATAGGATTGTAAGAACGTTACAAAGCCATTTGTCTTTCGATTTATTATATTAAAAATTTAGTGACAAATCTAAAGCGCAAAAAAATAAAGCAAAAACAAAAAATAAAGGATTAAAGAGAATAAAATGTTTTAATTGGCAAATGCAAAAAAAAAAAAACGCTCACTTGTTGTAAATAAGAATAAACGATAAAAGTCGTAAATCTTAAAGAGAAATTTGTGGTAAAAGGAAAAGGCGAAATATATGAAAAAAAAATGCATAAAAACGTTAAATATTTTATACTATTTCGCTTGGAATGAATATTCAGTCTAGAAATTATTAAATGTTGAAAAATTGGTCAAGTTCAATGGTTATAAAAAAATAAAGCATTGTAAATGATTTTTAAAAAGTTGTACAAGTGGATGAAGCTTATGCCATTGTTTAAGATTAAATCTAAATCTAAAGGAATTCCAAAAATTGAATCTTGCTAACAGAAGTGGCACGTATCATATGACCTGGCAGACTTTTAGGTCGATTTGAAAGCTTATTCTGAGTCATCTCGTATTACAAAAGATTTGCCTAAGTCAAGACTTTCTGATTATCCTACAGCATCAAAATTTTTACTTTTTACCTGTTTCCATTTTTAGTCGCCAATCCATTTCGCTATGAATGGATTGCAGTACCAATGATCTGTGATGCCTTCTTAATATTTTGCCTACAAGTGCGTTTCTTCGGAAAAGTACTAAGCTCATAGAAATACATTAATTAACCCAAAAGTCATCTCTGCAATATGAAATATGACAATTTCATTGAGATACCTTTGGATAACAATGGAATAAAAGCACTTGTCTAAAAACAAATTGGAATATATTAATAGAAATTCTTTTACTTCTCCACAAAAGAGACAAAAAAAACCAAAAACAAAAGGAAAGAAATGCTCGATGCTTTTTACTTGAATACATTTCAATAAGTTTGCGTATTGTTTTTTTTTTATTTTTTCGTTGAAAAATAAAATATCACAAAAGTTTTATGTGTTTAAGAAAACTTTCTTTCTACCAAAAAGTATTTGTATACTAATAAATATTCATCATTATAATAGAAAAGAAGTAAAAGAAAAAAAAAAAGCAAACGAAGTAGAAGACAAAGAGAACCTCATAAGTATTATTGATATTGTTAAAAATTCAAGTAGTGGTTGGGCGTGTTAGAAAAACTGTTTTGTCAAGTTTTATAGAAAAAAATTAAATCTCAATTTTCCCCTACTAATATTCACATAGCTTTCTTATTCCATCTCCTTTTAAAATAATTTTGATAATTTTTTTATATGAAAGTATTTAATGTTGTTGTGCTTATTTTGTGTTAACCATTTTTCTAAGAAAATAGTTTATTTTTTTCGAATTGTATTGTGTGAAATTTATTGGAAAATTTTTATATTAAAAGATTGTTTCCCCATAATTAAACAATAAAATGTGAAATGTATTGAAAAGAAAGGCCAATGGAAAAGTTACCAAAAAAAAAAAATATCATATAAATTGTATGGATTAAATCATATTTATAATTTTTATATTCATCATTTTTAACTATTGGCCGGAAGAATCATAATTCTGCTTCGTTTGCTTTAACTAACTACTTTACTTTAACTTAGTCAGTGGCATGAATCTTTTCATCTTTTGTTTCGATTCTCATTGTCCTGGTAAGTTACTGCTTTACGATTGTAAAAATCAGTCTTGATAAGACTGTCTTAAGAGGCAGTCTTATATGAAACACCAGATTTGATAGAGCATAAATACTAGATCAAGAATATTTTCTGTTTAGCTCTCCTTATGTAAGCGAGTGGGTTTAAAGAGCGGCCTAAAAAATTTTTGTTTTCGACGGCTACGTCTCTATTATATCCAATGTATCTCAAAAATATGCATCGAATGGGGTAGGTACGATAAATACAATATTCTGCCTTATTTTAACGCCTTTTAAAATAAGCTCGCTCATAATTCAAATTTCAGCAAATTACCAAAATTGAATTGTTAGACTTTTGTAACTTCTATGTATGAAAATTTTAAAGTATATAAAAAATCTAAAATTAATGTTTTTCATCGGTACATGTGAACCATAAAATTTGTGATTTTCGCAAAAATGTTTCTTTAAAAATTGACTTTTTCTTTCCCATCTATTGTGTACTGATTATATCAAGTACGTTTTGCCTCATACTTAAAATCCTTAGGGTTAAAAATTCTTTAAAAAAATTCTCTATTCGTTAGA
Source organism: Melophagus ovinus (assembly GCA_023089585.1). Classification (NCBI taxonomy): domain Eukaryota; kingdom Metazoa; phylum Arthropoda; class Insecta; order Diptera; family Hippoboscidae; genus Melophagus; species Melophagus ovinus. The sequence goes on along the minus strand of JAKKIB010000185.1, from coordinate 1,496,291 downwards.
TATTTCTTCCAGTAAAATAATACTACAAATATTATTTCAAGTGAAATGTGACAGAAGTAATAAATTCACTCTCCGTATAAAATATTTTTTGGAAAAAAAATGAAATGTAATAATTTCGAATTTTAATAAAGTTTATGTATCATGCTAATTTAACAAAATCTATAAATCAAATTGCGGACCCATTATTTATTTATTTTTTAGACCTCACTTCATATAATGAAGTTTTCGAGTTAATTGATAAGAGAAGATTTTTCCTTCGTTAGAGAATCGATCTTTCTGAACATTTTAATACAATTAAAGCAAATTGATGTAAAAGTTGGCTTATTATTTTTGATATACAGATAATTTTGAATGAAATTTTTTCATATGTCATAATATCGGCTACTCTAAAAATGTTGTACATTTATCACTAGAAATAGGTCGCAAAAGCTATGAAAAATACAAAAAACAACTGAAACAGAAAGTTGCAGATAGCAATAGAGAGTTAGATGAAGGGAAGAAAAAGGGCAAAGATGGCAAAGAAAACAATGTTTTTCTAATTTTCAATTAAAAAGTCTATTGCATGGAATAAATGTCTGCTCATGTTGTTGCTTAATCACATTTACATATGTTTCATTATGCAAAATCTACGTTAAATCACTATCAACAACAACAACAACAACAACAACAACAACAACAACAACATATTTTTGGGATTATTATTTCTGTGATGCCCAAACGTTTTATATTAAAGTGTGAATATTCTTATTCGAATTGTTGGCCTGAAAATATGCTTTTTTTTTGTGTTGTTATTTTTTTATTTTTATACTTTTGCTTGTCAAATTTAATATCATAAAATGTTGCAAAAGTTAATTTTTTTTTGCTCAGCTGTCATCTGTTTTGAATGTTTTTATTGTTACTGTTAATATTTTCTCATGCGTTCTTCATGTATAAAGATATAAAGATATTTGTAAATGGAATGAATTGAATTGCATTGAATTGTTTAGAATCTTGTAAATGAATTATTGAATATGAAATTGTCACAATTGTTTTCTGTTTGTTTGTTTATTGTTTCATACAAACAATACAAATAAATTCAAAAATCTAAACTATAAGACATGCTTGGCAACAAATTGCCATTTAATTTATCTTATTCTATAAAAATGTTAATAAAATCTTAAAAAAGATAAAATGAGTTTGGTTGGATAGATAAATAGAGAAGGAGATAGTAACATATAAAATTTCATATTTAAAACAAAATTGATCGTTTATTTTTTTACTTAGTCAGCTCAGTTTATTTATACTCAACTATTTAAGGCTGTTTTACTTTTTTTAATTTATTAAAAAAAAAGAGAAAAATAATAAAAACAAAAATATAAAAAAGAAGGCAACAAGAAAAGAGATAAATAATAAAATGGAAAATGGTAGGAAAACAAGGCCTGAACAAATACAAGTACTTAAAGTCAAACTCACACTCATTGCATTTGTATTCTTTTCATTCATTAACACATTATTCACAAAATGGTCAACAAAATAACAATAACTTTTATTCAGTCAATTTATTATCAATTGATTATTAATATGCATATGCATATGCATATGCATATGCATGCATTTATACATCACATACAAGCACACTCATATTCATTGACAAGCTTGTAGGACTTTTTTTTTGTCATTCGTTTATTTGTTTACTTGTTTGGATCATACTTGTATGATTAGCCTTCTGGGAAATTATTGAAGATACAAAGTTTACTTAACATTATACAATCTATTTCACTCTGTCTCTTTATTCTTCTTCTTCTTCTTCCATATGCCGATCTCCTTCTCAACCTTTTTAGTTATCTATATGAAATATATATAAATCTTTATCGATTTTATTGTATTACTTTTGATGACTGCTGTTATAATTTGAATGTTTGTATTCTTTCATGTCGTCTGCATTTTATGTAAGAATTGGCCATTTATAGACATTTACATTATTGCATTTCATTGTCTAGCATTGCAATTGTTTTGTATTCCGTTATTTTGTATTGTTTGTTTTGTATTAAATTTTACAATGAAAATTGTGTCATCTTTTAATTTTGTAACTGTCACTTCCATATCACACAATTTCAACTATATTTATACTCCGTTACATTACTTTACTTCTTATACAAAATTTATAATAAATTTATATATAAAATGTAAAATGGTGGATGTAGAATGGTTTAAGAACCATTTTTCATCAATTTGTTTGTTAATTCGTTCGTCCATCTATTGCTTGTCCCTGTAAATTTATTCGAAAAGTATTAGGCGCAAATTTAGAGATGCTCTAAAAAAATTTTTTTAACTGTGCGCGTTTAGGCCTAAAGATGTTCGGGAATTATTAAGGCACCGGTTTTAAAAAAATCGTTACATGAAAATATAAATGTACATTTCAAATAATTTTTATGAAAATGAGTACATTTTATTAATTTGATAAATTATATAAATGCTTTAAATTACAACCGGATTAATCCATTTTTTAGTCTCTCCTTTATATAAATAAATTTTGTGAAACAGTCGAAAGTTAAATTTTTTTTAAATTTATTTCTTCGAGACTTTAATCACAATGAAGAATTTTGTATTGGCCGTTCCATGATCTTTGAAAATTAATGACCATTCTCGGCACAAATGTCTTATTCTGAAAGTGATCTTTTGTCATAACGATCTATTTATTATTCATATGAAAGTAGGGCCTAAAAACGTTGGCTCTACTGAATTTCACAATTTTGTATATTTTTTATCATAATTATTTGAAAAACATTACTTTCAAAAATGGTAAAAATAAAGCAAAAGTTATAATAATTTAAATAAAACTAAAAACTTCTGTTAAAATTGTTAATACTTATTTATATTTTATTAAGACTGTTACATATGCAATTTTTTTGAATAGTTTCTGTTTAAAAAATTTAAATTAAACTCTGGAAATTATGTTGTAATTCTAGTACAAATATTTTTAAAATTGTTTGTTAGGTATTTTGATAAAAAGTTGCCCCATTTAATCTAAAGCAGCTTTTAATGTAAAAGATTAAATGAGATTTGAAATGAAACGAAATATTTAAAAGAAATCAATTATTTTCAAATAATTGTGAAATTGAAACAAAAACTTTTTATAAGCAGGCTTAATCTAATAAAAATATTATCTGAAATGTGGTAAACAAAATTGATTGCCATTGACAGAATTTTTATAGATATTTTAATAATAAAAGTTATGTTTAAAGAAAAAGGAGAAATAAGTTACTAGTTCCAGCTCTTACCCAATAAAATTTATTAAACTTTTTTCAAAATCTCATGAAGTAAAGTTTCAAACCAAAATTGTCTTTAAACTTCTAAAGCCTGCGGTTCTTGATCATACGTTGCAGTATTTTCATGTAAATTTTACAACAATTTTATTGCCATAACATTTTGATTAATTTGTAGTATCGATGGTCATGTCATGCAGTCACTTGGCCTTAGCACCAGACTTTTAACATTGTAGCTATGAAGAAATCAAAAAAAAGTGCCTCCAAAAGTTGATTGCTTCTTTAAAAGAAAGTGTTAAGATTTACCAAAATCCTTAAGCTAGAAGACTAAAATTAAGATTAGTTCATTAATCGTTCATTTTAAAATCTTTTCATTAGATTTTTGTAAGGTAAAAGCATTTTGTAATTTTTAATAATGTTCAATACTTTATGTGCCACTTTTATTGTCAGCCAGTGAATCAAATTTCATTTCATTTCATTTTGGAATATTTTTAGCAAAAATTCATTTATAATTTAAGTGTATTCAATTTATTATGATTTATTGTATTTAAATTTTTTTATCTATTTGCTTTTGCAAAATTTTTCTTATGCCCTTGATAATTTGTCAAAATATTAATATCTAATAACAATGTGTTTTCTACATATTGAAAGCTCTAAACATTTGCTGTTGCTTTACACTTCTTTTACGCTTCTTTTACGCTTCTTTCACCAAATTGATTTCTTATACGCACATGACCCTTTTCTAGCTTAATCTCTTTACATTTTTACCATTTATTTATGTTAATTTCTAAATATAATAATTTTCTATCTAAGGTTCTTTTTCTTTACCCTTTCTTTCATGATACAAAATATAAAACATTTAATATAATTATGAAAAAAGATTTGAGTTACATAATAAGTCATAAATCAAATTTATTTGACCTCCTCCCCCCCTCAGGGAATTAATGAAATTTTATTAGACAAAATATATTTGGACCCATATAAACATTCATGAACCCATTTGCATGAAACTTAGTAGAAGATAAAATGCCTCCATATCATCCATCCATGTCTACATATTTACACTTACTTACCCTTTTTTTCAATGTAATTTTTGTTTTTCAAAGTAATTTAAGTCCAGACATTTTATTAAGATTGGCATTGAGGTAGCAACAATAATAATAACAACAAAAAAATTTTGTCGCAGAGCAGATGCTGACTCAAACACAATTATATTCAATTAATTTGTTGTTGTTGTTGTTGTTGTTGTTGTTGTTGTTGTTGCTGCTGCTGCTGCTGATTAATACATACACAACTACAATTAGTTTTATATGTAAATGTATAAAGTTGGAAAACAAACTGATCAAAAATATTATCATGATTATTGATTGTTATTATTGTTGTTTTACCTTTTTTTTTTTTATTGAATAAGTCAACTCTCAATTAATCTACATAGTTTGTACATTCTTGACCAGTAGAAAATTTCTTTACGGTTCAATAATTTCTAATTGTCTATCTGTGTCTATTTTTACTAAGCTTTCCAAAAAAAAAAAAAAAAAAAAAAAAAAAAAAAAAAACTAATAACAAAGGAAAAATGAATAAATGTTTTTACATTCAAATTATTAAATCGATTAAGAAAATTGTCCAATAAATTACAAATAGGACGCACGCACTTTATTATTACAAATAAATTAATACAAATATTAAAAAATTTCTTTTTTCGATTAATCGTAAAAGACAATAAGACGTACAAATAGTTGAGATTCTTTTCATTTTTCTTTGCATATATTCTAAAGTATCTCTCTAAAGAAATGAATGCTGTAATGAAATCGATCAAACTATCTCTAGTAACTTATTGTACTCCATAATAATTGGAAATAACAAAAATCGCCAGAAATATTTTTTTGTGAAAGAAAGTAAACTTTTGTTGTTAAATAAGAAGCTTAACAAAGATTTCATTGTATTTTTCTTATTCTCTTGATTTTGTTGATTTTTTTAGGAAATTTATTGATTCAATGCTACAATAAATTCTTGTAATTTCCAGATTAATTATGTTGCTTCGAATGAATCAGAATGATTATTCGGAAATGATTTGAGAGCATAGTTTGAAAAAGAAAAGGAAATATTTCAAATCATAGGAAACTACAAGATAATTAAAACTTTTAATAATATGCAATTAGATTTAAAATTTTAAATAATAAGTCAAGGTCGTTTCTATTTAAAACCAAAGTTAAAATATAATAAAATATCAAATGAGACATTAAAATTCGAGCCGATATATGCTGAATGGTAGATGACTTTCTAGATTTCTAAAAACTAACACTTCAGCGCACGCTAAGGCTTGAACATGAGCAAATTGCTTTAGAGGCGATGCCCACGTTGTGGAATTACAATGCTATTTAAAGAACTGCCCAAATAATAGAAATTTATACTTTTTTCAAGAAATTACTGAAACAACAGATTAATTATTTCTATAAATTTGCATGGAAAATATTATGAGTTAAAAGAAGGTGGTTTAAAGCATCCAAAGATGCATATTTACGGTACTTTGACATTTTGGAAATACAATTTGGAGTGTTTAATTGAAACAATTAATATATTTCGTTAAAAAAATCTTAAATTTTTATAACTATTAAAACTAGAATATTTGTACATAAATTTATGTTGTTTGTAATAATTTTGTGAAAATTATAAAGAAAAAATGTATTGGAACAAACGCCACTTGCCACTATACAACCTGGCAACCTATGTCTTAATTTTATATCTAAAAAATCAGGCACATTGCGATCAAGCTGAATATTTAAATATTTTCTATCATTTACTTTAAAAAAATTACTTTTATTGAAATTACTGAATTAATGATAATGATTTTGAATTTAAATTATTTTTTTTTTATAAAATTTCTGTTTTTCTTTTTTTTTTGGAGAAATTTATATCTATTTTAGAAACTCTTGAAGTCCATTAGAATAAGCACCACAATGCACATTAAATATATCGAATTTTTTATAACATTAGATTTTCAAGCTTAATTTTTCATAAATTCCAAAATTAGTTACTTACTATTCTTGTGATTTTTTCCTTACTTTTTTTTTTTTTTTTGTTATTCAGTAGAAGTCAAAATTTGCCTAAAACGAAATTATTTTTTTTAAACAACGATACAGAACTTTTTATGAATAACTGATGATTTTATAAGTTTCCACTTATACTTAATCTTAATCTTAAGAATTGTGATCAATTTCAGAAGAGAATACAAAATTCAATCAGAAGATAATTAAAAGAAAAATGGCTTTTCAGGCGAAATTACAAATTTTGGTCTCTACAAAAAAGGTAAGAAAGAGCAAAGCAAAATGCAACACTAAAAACCTTATAAATAATTTTTAAGAAATGTTTAGAATCACACATACACACACACACACACACACACGCACGCATACACATGCATACATAAACCGTCATAAATACGTAGACACATTTGCCTAAAAGCAAAATCCAAAAAAGAAAAAAACAAGAAGAGAATTTTTTGAAATTAAAAATTAAATTTTAATCTCTATTCATGTATGAGGGCATTGGAGATGCCGCTCATAACAAATATTTCTTTCTTTCTTTGTTTGTTTGGTTGCCCAAATGAAATGTATTATTGGTCCATTCATCTACAATGAAATGAATAGAAAATTTCACTTTTGCATAGGTGTGTGTGTATGCGTCTGTGTAGACCTTTAAAATTTTTGCAATTTTATAGTGGCATCTGTTTCTCTGGCTGCCGCTACCGCTGCCGCTACCGCTGCCGCTGCCGCTGCCATTGCCGCTCTACTTATCATTATTACGTATGTGCCACAACAACAATAACAAAAACAATAGCAATGAATAGAAAAAGAAAAAAAAATCTGTCATATATTTATGTGCGGATCAGGCCAATATAATGCATGAAAATTATGCCTTTTCACAATAGAAAACATTCATAATCATTTATACATAACGCTGTCTACCATCTAAGTATCCAACCGCCCAACCAATCAATGAAACACTCATCCACTCATCCACTCATCCACTCATCCAAACAACTGGCAAAACTAAACCAAACCAAACCCAAGCAAAGTAAAGTACACTGGGCTACATTAAAGTAAACACGTCTTAACTTATATAACCTCTAATCTTTTATGCTGATAATTCTTGATATTTATTCCGGTATAAACATTCTACCATACTCCATCTAATGGCAATTTCATTTTCATGTCACCCATAATAACATAACACCCACATAAAACATAAAATACCATCCTTCCATTATTTTTCCCTTTCCCCGTTCTTCCCTTTCTTCATTCCCTTGTTCTCTTGTTCTATCTCCCTCTCTTTCGCTCGCTTATCTTACCCTTCCTTTCTCTAACAATTTCATTGCTTAAAGTCACCACATTTCTTTGTGGAATCATTACACTTTCTCGCATAACTGAAATACTTTCTTCTCATAGCAATCTTTATGAATTGCTGATGGCAATTTTTTCTCATATTTTGCGTGCTTTATGTTTTTTTTTTGTTTGTTGCATTTTCTTTGCTTGGTTCTTTCATATTTTTTTCATATTTTCATTTTCTATTATTTTTGTTGTAGCTTCTTTGAATGAAAAGAAAAAGGAGGCCCCACTAAAAAAGAAAAAAAATATAAAAAAACTTCTTAGACATTGAACTGTTTGAATGCAAAATTACTGTGCTTAAAAAATTATTGCCTACATTTTGCTCGCGTTCTCTAGGTCTTTAAATTCTTAATTCCAATATTTTTGCTTTGTTGAGTTGAAATTTACGAATAAAGAGATATTTTTCAAAATTTTCCCTAAAATTTGTTAAGAATTTTTCGAGTGAAACAAAATTTATGCTTATTGTCCATTTTGAGTGGTAAAGACACCAGTTTTATATAATGAGTGTGGATCATGTTTCTCTGTTTGCGAAATTAGTAGATGTCTGTCTGCCCATTTATCAAGTTGCAGCAACATTTATAAAGTATTATAATGAAAGTAAGCGTTGATGTGTATTTCGGTCCATGAACAGTTGAGCGAACAATTTCTACAAGTTCTTACTTCGCAAAAAATTGATTTGTGGAACGATTTCATAATTTCGAATCACAATTCATACAAAAATGATCCATTGATAAACGAACATTAAATTGGGTTTAATGTTTTAAAAAATTTTGAATTTTACTTTATTTTAATGATTTTGCCAAAAATTGCTCCAGAAATTCCATTAATTTACGTGACTGCGTAGAAATGTATGCCAATTGAAAATAAAATGGAAGAGTGCAAAAATGAAAGTTCAAGTCGAATTAAGCTCAAAATGTCTTCAGAGAATCGAATCACTAGCAATCATTTTTATTTGCATTTGAAATACGCAAATAAGTATAAATCGGCATTTGGATTTTAAGTGCATATTAAAAGGCAAAAATTTTCTATTATATTGAAATAATGAAATTTTTTTTGTAATCTTTATAAAAATTTAAAAATTATTAAAAATGTTAGAGTTTTTGCAGAAACCTAAACTGGCTTACTTTTGTGAAGAGAATTGATTTGTATTGCATTAAAAAAATTAAAACGTCTCAAAATGTGGCACTTTTGAAAAGCCTTGCTTTTGTTGTTGTTCTCAATTTGAAAGACCTTTTCTTTTTGCTCAGTTGTTGAAGGACCTTTTGAAAGACCTTTTCTTTTTGCTCATTTGTTGAAAGACCTTTTGAAAGACTTTTCCTTTTTGCTCAGTTGTTGGAATTTAATTGTCTTAATAGAATGAAATCATTTTCGCTTGAAGAGAAATTGTTTCATGATGATAATTTTAGGCAAAAAATTTAAACGCTCTAACAGATATGCAGACAAACAGGCAGACAGACAGATGGAAAGATGTATACAAGGTTATAAGCACAAAAAGTTACATACACAGACATTATCATATAAATACACAAACAAAATTAAAATTAAAATTAATTGTACGAAGTTATGTGTGAAAATTTATGTGGGCAGTGAAAGTGTAACAAAACACGAAGAAGTATGAAAAATTTGCTTAATTGTTAGACAATATTAACAGTTATTATTATATTATATAATGCATGCATGCATGTTGTTGTTGTTGTTGTTATTTATATAAATATAATTAATTAAATAAAGGTTTAAGCATAAGGTGATATAAGCCAATAAATAACCAACTAAATATGCGAGAGCCTGATGTTGGTGTTATTGTTGCTTAATGTTGCTTGCATTATAAATTTATTATGTATATATACCACATAAATGTACACACACATATGAACATACATATATGCACATAAATATATATATAAATATGGGAATAAATATCAAGTCATACCGTAAAATGTTATTTATATAAGAAAATCTATCTGATATCAGCCGCAATAATAGTTGTCAATAAGTTCAATGGATTATTGATATTTTAATATGGCATTATATGTATAGATAATAAGTAAGTAAGTGTGTGTGCTTTTGTTAGTGTGTATCCTTGAGTTTCTTTACTTATCATAAATTTGAAAATTTGACAAATATGTTCAGATGTATAATTTAACCATTTTATTTAGTTGTCTATCTCCATCATTTACTTTTGTTTGTTATTGTTATTATTTCTTCTTATATTTCTTCTTCAAATTTAAATGTTTGTGAATATGGCCAATATGTTGAAAGCCATTTACTGATGACAATATATAGTTGCCGTTATTGTTATTGCTATTACAATTTAAAATCAAATATTAAGGCTCTGTAATACTTGTGAATCTTTTTAGATACGTAACAGTGAAATGGACTTGGCTTTTTTTTAATTTAGAAAGATTTTTCCAATACTCTAGATTTATCATATATGGATTTATTTGAGCAATTTACTCTAGCGGCAAATGTAGGGTGACTTTTTTCAAACACGCTTTCCTTTGATATAAATTACGTAGCGTAGCCATTTGTGAGATGCCTGAAAAAATTTGATTTGGGGTGCCTAGTGATTAGTGAAATGAATCAAAAAAAAAAAAAAATATTATCATCTGTTGGGGCCTCTTATTAAATGCTCCATGTCACTGTTTTGTATAGGAATGTCCAGAATTGTATGTTTTTCCATATATATAAACTCTTTTAAGAATAAGCCGTGAGACATGGTAGGGTGCTTTTAGACCCAAACACGCCTGCAGATTAAATTTCATGTAAATAGCTCCAAAATTGTCCTGCGTATTTTGATAACAAAGTTACAGATAATAGGCAGACGAATGGACAGACATACAAGCAACATTAAATCTAAGCTGATCTGTATAATAATAGTTGGATTCCATATTAAATCTTTCCGGATTTTACTTGCGTATACACATAAGTGATTTTCAGGGATATAAAAAAAGTTATAAAAAGTATTAGTATAAAAAAAAAGGTTTATGTAAAATTTTGATTTGCTAAAATATCCGTTTTTTCAACTTTATTTCTGTTCCTCTCTTTCTCTGTTAGCAAAAAAAAATTTTGAGTTTTTTGCATTTTGTTATTTTCTTTTTTTTTTTAATTATTTTGATCGACTTATTTGTAATGTTAGTTAAGCTGGTGGGCATTGTTTGTTAAGGAATTTTTAAGTCGACTCTAACCAATCCTCGCACATTTATGTAAGTTTCATATTAAATTGTAAATTGTAAATATACCTTAATTTATACATGAATATAAATATCATATTATTTCATTAATTATTATTATTATGTAAACAATGTAATAATTAAATAAATACGTCCCTACTCGTGCCAAACACACATCCACATGCACATGCACATCGATATAAAAAGCATTAAAATTATAAATATTGAAAATGTGAATGCGATATTAATTTATGTTTTATTCCTTTATTTATTTGCCTATTTATTTATTGTGCACTTATATTTAAACTGCATGTTATGTATATATAAATGTATGTATGTATGTATGTATTTTGACAAATGTTTATTTAATGAGAGAGATTGTTACTATCCTTAGCAAATTATTTTAGCGCACAAGGTTAATTTAATGACGGCTAAATTTGCCTGATGGTTTGAATTGTAATGAATTTGGGTCTAAGATTAAAACAAAGAAAAGGAAAAGGATAGATAAAGAGAGATATATAAAAAAGGATATAGAGTGAAGAGTAAAGCCTAAGGGGGCAGTAATTAATAAAATTTCAATATAAAAGAATTTAATTTCCATTAAAATGCAGAAACTCTGTTTTAGTTTTCTCAATATTCTAAGCATTTTTTTTTTTCAGTGTAATGAAACTCATTCAATTAATGAAAATATTGAAATACTGATACTTTAATTAACAAAATATAATTAAATGTCATGTGCAATGCTTGCATAGAGACATGAATTTAATAAGTTGCCAAAAAAGTCATATAGTTCTTTTTAGGTCCGTACAAATTTGAAAATTTTTCGCAGTTAATTTCTTGAAACTTAAACCGCATAATTAATATGCTTGGCGTATTATTCAAACACTATAACTATTTAATGGTCTCTAAGACCATTTAAAGTTGATGACAAATTAAGTAAATAAATTCCATTCGATTCTTCATAATTCGATGATTTTAGATTTATTCACTGTATAATAAAATTCGTTTGTCATTTCCATATAAAATTTAAATAGACTTTCCAAATGACCCAATGCATTCCTTCTTTTTATATAGACAAATATATTTGCTTGTATCCACGTTTCCATGTTTACTTTAACGTTCATATGTTATAAAGACATAATTTATCAATGACAATAAAATATGCTTTCTGTTTTCTTTGCTGGGCAAATGTTTGCACATTTAAGAAAAAAACCAAACATAAGAAATTAATAAGAGTTCGAGAAAAGTAATAAAGACAAGATTAATTTAAACGTTCTACAAGTTTAATTATTAAATATAAAGCAAAAGCAAAAGAAAAATTTTATATTAATTTGAAGTCTTATGAAGAAAATGTAATGAAAGGCAAAGTAAAAGCATCAAGTGCTCATTTATTATTAAAATATCAAAAAATTTAATAAATTATGGGATCAATGCAAATTTTAATTTCATTATAAAAATTTTATCTGAATTTATCATTTTAGTTTCATTTAAAAAAAGATATCTTCATCTTTCTATTATTAAAAAGTGCATTCCATTCAAGTGGCGAGAAGTTCTTTTAAACAATTTCTGCATAAGGATAATTAATTGATTGGTCTATTTAAAAGTAAATTTGAACGATTCGTTTCTTTAAATTTCTCAATTTTCTTTTTCTATTTCATTATTTTTTAATGTATCACTGATTTTACGTAGAATGGGTTTGTAAAATATAAATTTGAGCACTTCCATATTTCCGCCTTTTCATTCATTTTAAACCTAATTTAAGAAGTAGTGTTTGGTAGTGTTTACTTTAAGAAGTAGTGTTACATAATAAGCCGACCCATGCACGATTTGAAAGGGCTTGTTATGAATGGATTTTTACTTAAAACTATTAAAAGTCATTTTCTAAATCAATAAAAGTTGGCATCCGGTAATGGGTTATACCTTTTTTTTTTGTATATGTGAATCAAAATTTGAAAGGTTAAAGTGTGTTTACTTAAAAGTGAACTGTAACCCTTTTAAAGGTATATTTTGAATTGGGTGTAAATAATTTGCAATCATTTAAAATGTTTTTAGTATAAATTCGATACAAAAAGGTCTATTACCATACTAAATCTAATTGTGCCTCAGATTGATCAATATCTTTTGTTCCGACATCTTCGATTGTTTTCGAAAATTGAAAAAGAAGTACAAGTAGAATGTATCTTGGGCGGCTCGATTGTTTAGAACGTTTTTAATCATTTTGAAGCATTTTCGATGCAAATCTTTATATTTGGGTCATAATTGTTCCTATTACTATTATTATTTTTGTTATTATTATTATTTTTGTGGACTACAAGCGATGATAGAAAAGCAGAAACTGAAACTTTACTGATTGCTATTGCTTTCACATGTAACATAAATGAAAATATATATAAATATATTTACATCAAATGCGTTGTATTTGTTGTTTTTGTTTATTATTTTTGATGTTTATTGTTGTTGTTATACAAAGCAGTGTAAAACTAATGAATATAATGAACATCAAGTAAAAACTAAAAGTTCTTACTCTCTGTAATCAACCACAACTAAATCATCAACATTTGTTTATTACATCGAGCAACAGAAATAAAAAAAAATCATTTCAGTTTATAACACGTTACTACACATACAAAATACAATATGAATAGAAAAAGAGAAATTAGCATTCCCTTGTCTTTTGATATTCTCATCAAAAATCTACGCAAAAAGTATGAGAACAAGACAGAGAGAGAGAGCAAGGGAAAAAAATAGATATAGATAGAGCATAGAGAGAGAGTGAGGTGAATGAAAATGCATGTGAAAGAGAAATAGCATTAAAGCTTATTCCATTTCGTTCGCGACCTTTATCTTTATCATTCAATCTTCAATTCTCACACTTTCTATCACTCACTTGCTGTATCTTTTTGTTTACAGACTTTTTCCATTTCTCTCTCACATTTTGTATAGATGTAAATAAATGTATAAAAAACACTAACTCCTCTGACAAGTCTTTAGGGTAAAATTTGTAGCACGTTGTCTTTTAATTTTCATAGTTTTTGTGTTACATACAACTAAAAAGGCATTATTAACAATAACAAAAATAACAACAATAAAGAACGACAAAAAAAAAACAAAATGTAACAACAGCAATACCAACAATCATAATAATAATGGAAAACAAAAATGAACCACAATAACTAACACTTTAATGGTAAAAAGAGAAATGTATCAAAATAGCAAAGAAAAAGCAAAACCAAAAGAGAACAAAAATAAAATAAAATGGAATAAAATTACAAAATATTACAAAACATTCATTTGTAAAATGAAACTAAAATTGTTTTAAATAAGAAACAAAAAAACACCAAAAAAACAATATAAAAAAAAAGAGAAGAAAATGAGTGAAGTGTAACGAAAATTATTATATGAGAATTTTAATTACCTTACAAGTTGAATAATTTAAAATTATAATTAAAAACAAAAAAAAAACAAGCTTTGAAAAAATTATGCATGAGCATCTATAATATTTCATTTTAAGGAGATCGCATTTTTACAAGCCCAAATCTCATGATGATCTAAATGTGATCTAATTTAAAAGAATTTTGTTAGCTTTGAAAAATATTTTAGAATTTTAAGAGTCTGTCTATTTCTACCCAACCTCTAAAGAATTTAGGGGTCCTTAGAAACGTGAAGAGCCCATTAAGGTAAGTACTTTATTGGATTCTACATTTTAGATATTTTTTTTGGTGCTTTATTTTGAGCAAAAAAATTGTTCTTTCTATTAAGTGGCAAAGAATTAAGCAAAAATTTTCGAGAAGCATGAAAATTTACCAGCAAAATCAATGAACAAAGTTCAAATTTAGTTCAAACAATTTTAATGAGTTAATCGAATAAAGTTTTTAAAGCAAACATAATTCATAATAACTGGGAGCACCTTCAAAAAATTTTATAACCTTCAATCGTAGTCGACAGGTAGAAAAGTGCTCATGGACTGATTAAAGTATCTCTTCTATGTTACGTAAAGTTATTTTAAGTTTACTTGGATTAACCATAATATGATTCTGGTCGATTAAATCATGCCCTATTTTCAGTGTTGATAGAATTCGTCATCATATCATAAGTGACAGGCTGGTAAATGTAAAATTATTTTCATTGTCTAGAAAATATTCCAGATTTATTTTACGGTCGAAATAGTTACAATATTTAAGCATAATGCATAATGACCCTTCAAGTAACTTTTTAAAAATTTCATAAATTTATTCTATCAATCCACTTCAGAGTTTATTCTCTTTTAAAATATATTTGTAAATATTATCCCGAATTTCGAATAACAACAATAACATTTTGTGACTAACAAAAAATATCACAAAATAGTTTACAACGTTCCCCTTATCATTTGCTTTGGAAAATTATAAAATAGAACTGCAACAAAGAGACAAGAAAAATGAAAATAAGAATAATTAACAAAGAAAAGAAAAGAAAAGAAAAATAGCAGCAAAAATGAAGAAAAATTGTTTGACAGCACAGAACAGGAAATTACATTAAAATCAACTTAACTAAAGCAAAAGTGAGATGAGCAAGCAAAACTGAGAAAACTACGCGTTAAAGGAAATTTTTATAGCAAAAAAAAAAAAAAAAAAAAGAAAAAAGACTAAATGATGCAATCGCCTTGTTGTTACATTTACTCTAACCGAGTAAATGTAACAACAATACTAACAATGCAAATTACAACGGTAGCAACATTTGAATAGAAAATTGTATGCGATAGAATGAGCGCAGCGTAATATAACGCAAAATAATGCCCTGCGATGCAAAACTATAAACATTATAATGATAATAATAGTGTTAATGATAATGATAATGATAATGACAATGATAATGATTATAGCGATGGTGATGATAAACGATAATAACAATGAGCACATACATTTCATAAGCATGTCACAAAGTTTTGTGCGTTTGCCTTTAAATGGCATTTAAATGATCCATTTGATTGTGTATTTCTGTGTAGGTGCATGTGTATCTGTGCATGTGTGTAGATGTATGCGTCTCCCATATTAATATACGATGAGACATTTTAATCATATTATTAAGCGTTTGGCAGGCTGCCTCTTCTCTTAAAAGTTTCAGTCTGTACGTCTGTCTTTTTGTTTATAACGTTTTCTTTCTTTATTTTCCACGACTTTGTTTATTTTTTATATAGTCGAAGACTGATGAATCGTTTATGACTTCACATTTTTTCTTCCCGACATTTTAATTCTTATTCTTTTACTTATCCTTCATTTTTCTATCGTCGTCATGGCCTTTATATACTACATGTGCTTCAGTCTATCGTCTACTTATCATTTATTTATGATTATTATTCTTCTTAGTGCTATTGTTGCTGTACTTATTTTTATATTAAAAAATTATATTATTTTTATTTTTGTTTGTTATTGTTATTGTTATTGTTATTGTTATTGTATATAAATTGCTGATGTACATAACTGTATACATATAAATGATATGAAACATATAAGTCAATCAATTTATAGTATAATTTCTATTTAGTTAAATACTTTGGCATTCATGTCATTCTGACGCATAATGTTGCTTGATTATGTTGGTCATATGAAAAATATTTTAAATATCGATTATAATCGAGAAACGAGTAATTTCTTTAGAGTCTTAAACATTCTAAACCAGCATGTCCAATGTTTTGAAAATTATTAGAAAATTTTCAAGTCAAAAAAACAAAACAAATTGTAAGTTTCAAATTATTTGAAAGGTTGATTATTTGAGAGGAGTGTGAAAAGATGGACTGGTCTGGAAAAAATTTGGCACACATATTTTTTATGCCAAAATAAATGGCAGTGCCAATGTGCCATAAAATATATTTTAAATAATAACTTTTTTCCCAGTAAGGAATTTTTTCGAAAAATACCATTTATGGGAAGGAATATTAAACATAGACCGGTCTAGACCACGTTAAAATACAATAATTTGTTAAGTTTCGGTATAAAATTTTCAAAATAGTAACTTTTTTCTTTATAATTATTTTTTTTAGGAAGGGCGTTATATGGTGAGCGTAATATGGTACGAGTTTAGCCATTTCTAACAGAGTTCGTTCCAAACTTCCTAAAATGCGATCTTTAGCTGGCACATACACAGACAAACGGAAAGGCAGACAGGCTTAACGCGTTACAGAACGTGATTGTGAATTGATCACTGTAATAAAAAGTGGATTTACCTGAACGTCTTTTGGGTATTACAAATATCCCCATAAACTTATAATATCCTGTACCATAAGTGGTGTATGATGTAGAAAGTACCGTTGAGATTCCAAATCGATAATGCATGGAGAGAGAAGGAGATGTCTAAAAGGGGCCACTGATGCGAAAAGCAGAAAAATATTGCACTTCCAATTTTATACGTTCATTTAAATACGCTCAATTTGATACAAAATTTTAGGACTGACTCCAAAATGCTAAAAAAATCTCTTCATTGGAGAAAGATTGTAAAGTGACATTAACCCGACTCGTCAAATATAAAAAAATGTAGTGTCTTTGAATGTAACTTGAAGATTAGAATACGAACAAGTTTTTTATAGCATATTTTTCACAAGAGAAAACAAAGCCTGGGAAGTACATTGGCTTAGCAAAACCGGAGAAGCATTTTAGCGAATTTATCATTAATGTTGAAGTGAATGCTGATGAAATTAATCGAAGCAAAAAGAAGGCAAAGTTAAAGAAAAAAATATTTATCTTTGTTAGAGTGAAGATTTATTGACTGATGTGTTTTATATGAGTGCACATAAATATATATTTGTGTAAGATGATATTTTAATAAACCTTTTATAAATATATTTATAACATTGTTGTTGTTGTTTTTTGGAGTCTTACTTTCAAACAATAATCTTTTGTAACGTTCAAAAATTGATAGATTAAAGTTTAAATTTTCTTTGTCATTTTTTATAAATTATTCTTCTAGTAATTGTTGTTATTACATTTTGTTACACAAAAAGAAAATACAGGAAATTATTTCTTTTTCAATATTAAATTTGTTTACTTCCATTTCATTTCTACAAAAAAAAAAAAAATGTCAAGAATTCGATTCGTTCGTTTAAACTAAAGAAAAGTCAAAGAAGGAAAACATTTGTCAATAATCAAATTAGCTGGAAAAAGTTTTACGAATAAAATAAAAAATTTGTAAAAAGTTTTCTCTTTCATTTTATCATTTTCAATTTAATTCGATAAACGGTAAGACGATTTATGGTACGCATAGTCAAAAATTGGAGAATCGACAAAGCAACTATCAAATAACAAATAAAAAATAAAAACAAAAAAAAAAAATAAAAAATAGCTGAACGAATATATCAATGAATGAATGAATGAATACAAATCACATGAATCAAAGTTGAAATAACAACAAACATCAACAATACAAAAACATAGAAAAAAAATTGAATATTATAAGAGTTGAGTCCATTGATAGGAGATCTTTCTATACGAGGCTAACTTTAAATGTTAACGTTTCTAAAAGTAGAGAATTGTTTAAGTTTATAATTTGAATTTGGTTTTAAAGAGTTTCCGCTTTCTAAATTTGCCTAAATTATTATGAGATGAATGAATTGGAATAAGTTTTTTTTTTTAATTAATAAGCTAAACAGGCCACTTCTGGTATATGTTTATTTACTCTAATTCAAACAGTTACTTTCGTTATAAACAATAATTTGCGAAAGCAATAAATATTAGTAAATTTAAGGAAAGGTAATGCCTTTCAATAAAAGGTATGCAGGATCTTTATGTTATTGCGTTTCGATATCTTTAGCTGAAGGCTAAAGAAGAACTTTTCAATGGGTCGTTTTATACAAAAAAAAAAATTCAATAAGTTTATATATCAAATAATCATTCGATAACTAGTTTTACTACTCTCTATTTTTTTCCTCCTATTCACCGTATTTCGCTTTCGTTATCACATTTCTCACTTTCTAACAAATTTTCAACTTAAGTTTTCATAAAAATTTCCTTGTATACATTTAATTTGTTTTTGCTCTTGCCACGTTTTCATATATATATATATATATCTATATAAATAATGTTGCTCCTCTTATTGTTGGTGTTGTTGTTGTTGTTGTTGTTGTTGTTGTTGTTGTTGTTGTTAATGCGCAAACAAACTTATCCAATAAAAGTTTTAACAACATTGATTTAAAGGTGAACATCTCTTCTTGCCTTTTGCTTTTCATGGATTCTTCACATAGATTCTTTTTTCTTTTCTCTTCTTCTTATATTTTGCTTCTTTTTCTACAATTTTCCATCCTTTTTTCTATGAGCATGATGCGCCATCATTTGTCCTTCACAAATGTAACTAAACTTTGCTTAGCTTTCTTTCTTTATTGTCTTTCCTATTTTTCTTAGTTTTTAAACGTTAAAAGTCAAAATATTTAAAAAGTCAAACATTTAAAGTCTTAAAGTTTTTGTCAACTTTCCCTTTCTTTTTTGATCCTTTTGTTAGTTTTCGTTGTAAGTCTTTTTTAAAGAAATAATCAAAACATAGAAAGAAAAATCATTTTTAAATTATATTTTTATCTCACATTTATCTAAAATCAAGTTTGCCATGACATGCTTAAATTGTGGACTATTAGAAATCGTGGTCAAAGAAGGCACATAATTCTCTTTAAAAAGAATTCAAATAAGTATTAAATATTTTTCTGTTTAATCTTCGTATTTTAAAACCATTTTTAGCGATTTTTCATATCTTTGCTATTTACAGAAATTTATTAAGATTTTTTTAAGCAAAATTTATTGGCTATTTATTGTAAAGTTTAGTGAAAAATATGCGCAAGCAAAAGGTGTTTATAATGTTTCAATAATGGAGTAAATATCTGAAAATGTCTTCATTAAAAATGGAAAGCTTATAAATTTCTAATACAACTCTGTCTCACATTACGCCTGACATTAAAGTGTAATGACATAAAGTTTGAAGGTAATAAAAGTTTGATAATGATTAATTAAAGTAATTGCATAGCGCAGTAATCAGTGGGTTAGATAAACTTAAACAGAAATTCGTTATACACAATTGAAGTATTCATCTAATTCGTTTGATTTGGACAACAAACTGATGCTATTCACCTTTCCTTGGGATTTCATTTGAAGAAAATTTCAATTGTCCATTTTTAAAATACTCATTATAATAAGAAGTTTCATCTAACATTGAATGAATTGAGAGTTTCCGTTATATATTTACACCTGATTTTCCTTGATATTTCATTACATGTCAAAATATTTCTCGGAGAGAATTTTGTTTCCGATAGCATATACTTTGGAAAAATGTCAGCTAGTGGTTTAATATAAATTTACTTAAGACCATTAGCTTTCGGCTTCTAAGCATGCTTTAGTTCGCTTGTTATTCAGCATGCATTCTAACCTTAAAATATAAATAACCATAAGTAAGAGTCGGTCTGGGCCGACTCTTGAATGTTTTCCACCATCTTGCTTTGTAATCATCTTGCTTAATGTAATCAAAGTCAAATAAAAGTATTATAATCTAATAATATTGGAAAAATTATCTTTTGTCTACTTATTTAATAAATTCGTCATAGGAGAGAAAGTCCAAAAATGGGCCAATTTGGATCAAATTTGGTATACACATTTTTTATGAAAAAACAAAAGGCAATGCCTATTCAAAACTAAAGCTTTTATTCATATAATGACATATTTTTCCAAAAAGGCGTTATATGGGAAGTGATTGTAAAAATAGACCGATCTGGACCAAATATGCTACACATACTTTCTATATTAAAAGTACAACTTAGTACAATGTTAGTTGTTTTCCATATAACGACTTTTTTGTAAGAAAGGTTCTATATAGGGCGTGGTCATAACTATGATATGATTTTAATCAGTTTTTTAAGTCGTAACACACCTAGGTATCAAATTTTACTAAGCTACCTCAAAAATTATGACCTGTAGCTTGATATTAATTTACAAGGATAGACAGACAGACAGACAGGCTTAAATCGAATCAGGAATGATTCTATATCGATTCTTTTGTGTATTACAAACATCTACATAAACTTATAATACCCCGTACCACAAATGGTGTAGAGGATAATAATAATAATCCTGTTTTTTATATTACTTTATAATATATTTATAGCATAAATAAATGATGATACAAGACTCAATGATATACACATAAATATATATACATATGTTTAGATTTTATATATTAGAAAAATATGTATATAAAGAGATATATTGTTAAGCGTATTGAGGACACTTAATGGGGGCCAATGTCAATAGACAAACTCTTTTGTTGCTCTATTTATTTCCCTTGATTGTGATTTCTTCTACTTTTTTTTTGTCGTTGTTTTGTTTGTTTGCTTTCTTGTTTTTACTTATTATGACTTCGTTTTATTGTTGTTGTAGTAGTTGTTGTTATTGTTGTTCTTGCTACTATTGTTCAAATTATTTCGACTATTGTTACATTTTTGAGTTAATTTTTTGTTTTGTTTCTTATTGCAATTATTCCATATGCCTTTTGTGTCTTTTACGTCTTGCCTTTTGCCTGTATTATGTATGACTTGTTTATCTCTGTTGGCTGACTGAATGGTGGGGTGTATATTAAAACTCTATAAATACTAAAGTAGCCTAAACAATAACAACAATAAAAGCAATTATAATTAAAGCAATCTAATATTTGTGACGTGTGTGTACAACAACAGTAACAGTAACAATTGCCGTAACAACATTATTAATAAAACTGTTGCAGTTAAAGTTATAATATGAATCAAATTATGACCAAAATGTATGAGATTGAATGAAAGACAAAATAGAAATGATTGAAAGAGGAGAAGAGAAATGTTCATATGGTTCAAAAATTTACGAAAACAATCAGGTGATATTTGTAAGCTCTATGATTTTCTAAGTTTTGCAATTGTTCTTTGATGTCTTAAAAAAACTGAGTACCAAAAAGGTTTAACTCTGCTTTAAAATTCTTCTGCTATAAAAGTTTTGTATATATTTTTTATTATAGAATTTCTAATGCAGTTTAAATGTACTTCTTATTTTTTCAGACAAGTTTTAATTTTCAATCGCTTTGGTTCAATATTTTTTTTTAAATATTGAACCAATACTTAGCTTTATTTAAACTAATTTTTAGTAAGAGTTTAAAAATAAAGTTTTATAGGTGTTTGAAAAAACGATTTCATATGAATTTTAAGATTCTTTTAGAACAATTTTTTTTTATTTATCTATTATAAAGAAAGTATAACTCTTACATAGTCATATTGCCCATTGGTTTTGTAAGCCGCTTGTAATGTAGAATTTAAAAAGTTTAATACCAATTTATGTTTTTCGTGACGGTTTAAGCTTATCTGTACTGTATTGATTAATACGTACTGTACTATCCGTGCCGATCCGTGTGACTGGTGTATCTCTATTGAAGTAGTATCTTTCCGACTAAGCGATGCCCATATATGTTTATACTCACCACCCAGAGGTTGGGTAGTGGGTAGTGGGTTCATTTTATCTCTATGTTCGTAAAGCCTAGAAGAAAGCGTCGGATATAAATTACAAACGTTCTTGATCAGCATTAACTTCTGAATTGATACAGACATGTCTGTCCGTCTGTCCATCGGTTGTAAACATTCTCCTGGTCGTAAAATTTAAGTTAACGAACTCAAACTTGGCAGAATATTTAGAAAATTATGCAGGTTAGGATTGAAAATACATAAATTTGGTCGAAGGATGTTGCACTCACAGTGCAACATAAACTGGAAGCACTTCATTTTTTAAAGCAAAATTTAGTAGTTTTTTGCTCATCATCTGCAAACTGAATAAGAAAGAAAGCTGAAATTTTGGGAGGTTGTTAGTCTAAAATCTTTATTCAAAAATCTTGCAAATTGAGTACGCTTACGCGAAATTATGCAATACCAATATTTCATTTTTTCATGTTTACGTTTTCAATTTATCCCTAAAAAATTGAATCAGCTTCTGAATCGTAATATCATGGTGTATTGGTTAGTGGGTACGTAAGATTTGGTCTTAATTATATATAATTTTCTTACTTGTTGTTATACAAATTTCCATAAGAATACTAAAAGTGAAATTCAATATGCAGGCATATTTTAGTTCATAAAAGATGTTTGAAAAAAATTTGCATGTTAATCTTATGCCGGAAAATTTGCATTCTATTGACATTCTTAATGGACTTCCCTTTACGACATGAATGACATATTTATTAAATATTGGAATCAGTCTGATTGATCACTGACTGTAAAATTTTTACTTATTTTATTTAATCAACTTATTTCCTTTTAATGATACTTCTTGTCGATTTTATGTGTTATATTTTATGTTATTTTGCTTTTCTTGATACTTTAATTTTTTCTAAGCCGTATGACCATTCACATAAGGATTAAATCTTTTCTGAATGAGTTAACTATTCGTATTAAGAACTTTATGAAAAAAATAGAAATTTTAAGGGTTTTCATTAAAAAATTCTAAATAACATCAAGTGCTCACTTGTTTTTTTTTGAGTTTTTTGAGATTAAAAAAAAAAAATTCAGAGAATTAGTTCAATTTACAGAAAGCACTTTATTGCTATGCATTTGCAATCATTGCTGACCCATACAATTTGATTTTACCTTTCGAAGCAAATATATATAAAAATAAATATACACTCACCAAAAAGTTAAATAGATATTTTTTTTCTTATATATTTATTTTTTTTTTATTATGAACTAATTATTTCTAGGAGAAAACAAATCAATGAAATAATTGTTAAATCGTATTTCAAATTAAAGAAAAAAAAAACGTATCCTTTCGTGTTATATGAGAATTTGGTTTTTTAAGAGAAGCATTTTCTTTCCATCGTAATTTTTCTTGCTTTTCTTCTTTGTTTTTTTTTTATTTCTTTTTTTTTTTTTGTTATCTGTTGTTTTTTGTTCTGGGTTTTTTCTACTCCTTCCTTTTTACAAAATTACAGAAAGCAAGGTAACTTCCAATTACTTTAAATGGCAAACGTCCATAAAATATTGAATATAAAAGTAGAAGACAATAAAAAAAATTTAGTAAAAAATTTTAAGTCGGAAGAGCTTTATAAATGTACTCCAACCATTTTTTTTTTTAAATGCATAATCAAAAGTTGTAAGACTTTTTATATAATTCAGGCCTTTTATGATAAGAGTAAAATAATTCATTGAGTGTTGCTGTTTCGATCGATTCGATATAAGAAAAGTTTCAATCTCAAAAATATCAATCTCTTCTGAAAGACATTTATTACGCTCAAGTTTCATGGAGCTTGAATAGTAACGCAAAGCGAATATAGAAAAAAACTAATACCAAGGACTTGAACAAAAAGGATTTTTAGCTTTTTACAACAACAATAAAAATACAAGTAAAAATAAAATGAGGAAATAATGGTAAAAAAAAAAGAAAAAAAACTTTTATATTCTACCTGAAATTGAAAATGAAATTATGTGGTTAACGAATAAGCCAACACTTTTGACACACACACACACACGCACAAACACACACACACACACATGCGCCCTTAGTTCATAGGATTTGTTGGTACTCTTAACCATTTATATGTGAATGTGTATGCAGGTGTGTGTGCGGTTAAGTTTAAGGATATGCGTCATAAAATGTATACAAGCAACCATTTAATCGTATCATGACATGAAGTAAGTGAAATGCCCGCCACATTAAAATGCAGAGCTAAAGAAACAATGAAAAAAGCCAAAGATATAAATGGAGAAAATAGCGTTAGGGAGTTTGATCTATAGAAATAGAAAGAGATCTCCAAAAAGGAGAAAATAAAGAAGAATAAAAGATTTAAAGACAGAGATAGAGAGAGAGAGAGAGAGAGAGAGAGAGTAGGATAGAATGTTTGAGTGATAAAGGAAGACTGAAGACTAAAGAGATGTCACGTTTGAATGTTTTATGGGTTTTGAATTTTTTTTTGTCTTGGAAATTTTTGTTTTTGATTGTTTTCTCTACAACAAACTAAAATACGCATTTTCACATAAATTTTACTAGTTAATGTGTTTGTATTTAAGAATGAACAATATGTCAGTCACGTGATCCACATCAACACATTACACCAGCAAATACAATGAAAAGTTAACAACATTCACATAATATAAAATTGAATACTAATCGAATCAAATTTTTTATTAGAATTTTTTCTTTTTATTTTTTCCATTTTTACTAAAGAGATAAAAGCATAGATAATCAAAGATAAGATAATCAATAGATATGGATGGAAAAAGTCACTTTGTGATTAACATTTAGGAAAGAAATGCAACTTTTGCATAATGAAAAGTTAACTGTTGACGTTTGATTGAAAATTGTGCCCGTTAAATCATTAAACATCATTTTTCATAGAGCAAACAAATACACACACGCACACACACACACACACACACACACACATACACACATACATATAAACTTTCATATATGTCTTCGATTTTCTTTAAAGTGATAATTGCAAATATTTTACAAAAAAAAAAAAGCCACGTTTTTCTTAAATTTTATATGACTTTTTTAAATAGAACAAATAGAAAAAAGTTTTTAAAATTTTTATAATTAATGTATTATAAGAAAAAATAAGCAAAATAAAACTAAGAAAAATGCTAGCAAACATTTATAAATTCAAGTTGAAAAGTAAAGAATTGAAAAGTAGAAAATTTCTTTTTAAATAGGAAAATAATTTTTTGTAAGAGCATTTTCTGATTTTTTTAATTTAATCAATTTTAGTAAAAGATTAACATTTGCATTTGGGATTAGACTTGAAAATAAAATTCTTCCATTCACTTATTCTAAACTTCTAGCAAATATTTACAAAAAAATATTTTATTTTATTTATATGGCACGAAAAATTTAATTTAAATTTAAAGTATAGATTTAGATCGTTCAATCAATAACTAAATCGATCATTGTATATTTTTAAAATATAATTCCATCTTACATCTCATTTTTAAAATATAGTTCTACGCAGACTGGTTAGGCTCGTTATGTTTGGAGCTGGGATAAATTTCTTTCTAAAATGATTTTAATGAAAAAGAAAAATGGTCAAATTCGTTTTAATCTCCTAATAAAAGTAAGATTCTTCTACAAAATAACAATTCAAGCTAATTTTTATTATTTCATTTAATTAAGACTTAATTTAATATTCGTTAAAGTGTCATTTGTGAAAAAGGTGGCTACACTATTAAATTTCCACTCTACTTAAATAATTTTAAAGAGAACTTCTAGAGAAATTCTAGAAAATTGTTGTTTAAAATGTCATTTTAGAAATAATATTGAGTCATAGACTAAAAGGACAGATGGATAAATTAAATTTGATTTAGAAAATCATTTGAAATCAATGAAATTTAAAATTAAAATTTTTTTTAGATCAAATATTTTGGGTTATTAAAAAAATAGAAGACTTTTACTGCTATCGAAGACTAAAATGATTAGAATTGTAAAAATTTTTTATGTAATTTATAACTTTAATTATTCCAATACAACCATAAGTTTAAGAAAGTTTTAATAGCGCGCACACACACACATACACACACACACACACACACACACAACATAAAATTCAAGTCAACAACAATTAGAGGCCATTTCTTCTTCTTGTGTTTCAGCAAATTTTGTATACAACAAGCCCCAGTGAATGAAGGAGGATGATTGAGAATGAACATGTGAGTGAGCACGAGAGGGTTAAGAGTTAAGGATATGAAAATGTATGCTCTGCTATTGTTGTGGCGCCCTAAAGGTTTGTCTTCTGTTAGACGCCTGCTTTTGTTTTTTTTTTCTTCTTTATTATTATAATTATTATGATGATTAGTATTGTTGTTGCTGGTGTTGGTGTTGGTTGCTGTTGCTGTTGCTGTTGCTGTTATAATGATGATGATTTGTTATGTTGGTGGCTGATGGTGATATTTAACTTTCAGTGAAGGAAACAATTTGCTAGTTTCGTTTTTTTCTTTTTTTTTCAGAATAATTTTTATTTGCCCATCACCTCTACCTGCCTCCCTCTCTCTCTCTCTTTTCTCTCTCTCTCTCTCTCTCATATACTTTTGCTTCTATTTAACAGCAACTCTCACCAAAGAGTTTTGTACGTTTTGTATTAAAAAATTGTTACTAATGAGCAATTTGCTCTTTGTCTAAATTGTAAGGCTTTAGATTTTGCAGTTGAGCTCGAGTTTGTTTTAATGGTCCTTCAATTGCACCAAAAATATAAAAATTTCTATTTACTTAGTACAATTTTTTTTTTACTGTTGGAAAATTTTAAAAAGCAGACTCTTTTGATAGATATTTAATCAATAAAATGATGGAATCTTCAGTTGAAAAGGGTTCACAAATAAAATTTTTATTACTTGAAATAATAAAAAGGAAATGATTAGATTACTCGTTTCCAATCTCGATAGGAATTTTCTTAACTGGTAGCGTAGCATTTACTACCCTATGCCTTTCCTTTTTATGTTTTATATTTACTAAATTAGTAATAAATTTAATATGCCTAACGTTTTGTCTTTAATAAGCAAACAAAATTACACTTAAAAAAAGAGATTACAAAAATTTTGTATTTTTAGTCCTTACACTTACACATATTCCTTTCAGGCTTTTTTTTATAATATACATGTATATACAAATATATAATCACAAATAGAAGAGTCGTTAGCGGTTTCTAGTACTTTAACACGTTCCTTTCAAGTTAAGTAATATATTTTTTTTTTCGGTAAGCATCACATGAAAATATTATAATTTAACCAAGTAAAAAAAAAATGTCTCAACTTTTTATAATAAAATTGTAAATGAAATTACATCTTTAAGTTGTATATAAAAATTTAGCATCTTGCAACAAAAATTAGTATTAATAATAAAATTTGGAGGCATTTGGTTTGGCGCTCTCCATGTTTATACAAAATTATTACAAATTATTAAAATTTAAAAATATCATAAGTGTTAAATATTAAAAATAATAGATCGGTAAAGCTCGTGTACACTAAATAAAGTTAAAATTTGGATCAACTTCTTTCAAAAATAGTAAAAGATAAGAATCTCTTATTTATTTAGGGGTATATGAAAAAAATTTAAAAAAGCTGCTACTCTAAATTTTTATAGATTTCTTAGGATCTGTTTTGATTTCAATCATGAAACATAAAAACGTAAAATTTATTTATATTAATTTGCATGTTTTCAAAATTAAAGTTATGTAACAAATTTCATAAATTATTTCTATCGAACTATTATTTTTTACTTGATTTGCTATAAAGAGAATCATTTTTTACCAAATCTCAAAAGTATAATAAATAAATATAAAAATTCGTATAACTAATGAATTTAGGTGTTTTTTATTTGAGAAGGAAAAAAAGGGAAGTATCATTTTTTTTTTACTTTTAACATAAATATAAAATAAACGTAAAATTACAATAAAACGAAAAACAAATTATAACAAATTGTCATCATAAGCCTTATCGATATCATCATCATCATCATCATCATCATCATCATCATCATCATTAATATCATTATTATTAACATTATCATTATCATTATTGTTATATGCCATCAAAATATATAAAAAGATTTTTTATAAAATAATATAAAAATAATTTTTGATTATCTTTCATATAATCTTCTCATGCTGCCTTCGAAATGTGATAACTGATATGAAAATATGAACAAACCAAAAAAAAAAGCAAAAAAATGGAGGGAAATATTTTGTTTTTAATAGTTCTATTAACCATCCCAATGCAATTCCATGTAGTACAATTTATAACGTTATGATAAACCTAAGACAAAATAATCCCATCTAATTTTATTGAATTGTTTTTATAGATCATTTTTCTTTTATATTTTTTTTTTATGTTATTATATTTTAAATTTATTTTTAAATTATATTTCAGATGTGGCCATTTTTTATCTAATCTTTCTTGCTCGCTCTTGACAATTAGAACGGTAGAGTGTAAATCTATAACAAAGATGTGGAAAATGGATGAAAATACTAAAGAGGCCACAAACGTTTGTTAATCCCCAAAGCAGGTAATACTTCGCAATGAGCGACAAATGATCTATGATGGTTCAAATAATGCAAAATTTGCTTTCCTCTAGTCTCATCTTGTTGTCCATTTGCGAGTCCACTTTTCATAACATTCAAGCAATTTTCAAATTTTAGTTACAATAGCTTTTCGAAATTTCAGTGGGTTAATTTTCGAAATTTTAATGGGTTGAAAACAACTTGTAATGAAGATTAAACATTGGAAGAAAACTGTTGAAATCAGACATTGGCCTGGTAAACGTCGCCTGGTAAACGTTATATATCAAAATCAATATTTGATATATAACGTATAAAAAATGAAAA
Source organism: Melophagus ovinus (assembly GCA_023089585.1). Lineage (NCBI taxonomy): Eukaryota > Metazoa > Arthropoda > Insecta > Diptera > Hippoboscidae > Melophagus > Melophagus ovinus. The sequence continues at coordinate 1,467,170 of JAKKIB010000185.1, read as the reverse complement.
GCATAAAATGGTTTCAGAAAATTTGTAATGTACTTTAAGCTCTTTGCATTTGGAATGAAATCAAGTGGGCCAGTCTGTCTTTTGTCATAGAATCAAAGTAAATTTTAGAGTCTAATGCTTGTACAGTTCTACAAGAAAAAAAATATTTTAATAGATTTACAGCCCACTCAAGTGTTCATACAATCAAATCAAAGTGTGCAGCAGTAGACAGTGGTAAATAAGTAATTTTTATACCCTACACTACTTATGATACCGGATATTAGAGTTGAGATAGACCCACCTTTTATTATTCCAATTGACTCAGAATAACTTTCTGATTCGATTTAAATTTGTCTGTCCATCTATCTATTTGTTCTATGTCTATCTAAGTAAATAAGTTATTAAGATGCAGATTTTAGCGAAATTTTGGTACATGGAAGCGTTTTATCCAGAGATGAACTCTATTGAAAATGTTCAAAATTTAACCATTTTTACGACCATGCCTCATATAACGCATTTCTTAAAATAAGTCGATATATGGAATTAATTAGAGATTTTAGTATATTTTGACGTAAATTGATGCAGCCTAATATTTAAACATAGAAAAATATGGGCACCAAATTCCGATAGGTTCATGTTTTGCACGTTTTCTCGTATAAAAAATTTTTTAAGTAAACAAATTTTTTAAACATAAAATTTTTACACTTCTTTTTGGCTTTTAATCTTCTTACTTTTGATTTTAATCTCATCAAGAAAAGTGGTGTAAGATATTTAAGTGTCGGCTTGGACTGATTTGTTTGAATATTTTCAGTTTTCTTTCTTCCACCTAAACTGGGTGTTAATATTTACATTGCTTTTCTTTAGTCTTTCTCGTTATTTATTTTTACTTATTCTTTCATTTCTTTTGTAACATTATTACACGATATTTCATTATTGTTGTTGTTGCTGTAAAAGCTATTTCTATGTATTTGTTTGTATTCTCTTTAAGTAAATCAATATAAATTAAAGTTAAATGATTTATATCAATCAAATAAATGAAAAAATAATAAAATAAACAACAAATAAATAAGCAAATTATTTATATGGCTGTACCCAAAATCTTACATACCCAATTCCCATGGACAGTTTGTTATTTTGTGTGTAACAATGTAACAAAACCATATTTATATTAATCAATACAACAAAAGACAAAAACCAAAAAAAATCTTAAAAAACCAAAAGTAAAATTTGATATTGAACGTATTCTAATGGACGTATTGGCATTCAAATCAGTTTTTATGTGAAAATAAAAAATTGAGAGGGATAGAAATTTTTCCAAGAAGAATTTTTTTGCCTTGAAAATAACAAGCTAAATAGTTGTAAATAAAGTACCGGAACATGTTTAAATACAGAAAAATTAAGAAATGGAGTAATGAAAGACAATTGGAAATAAATCTTTAAGAATTTATCCAATAATTGGATTTGTTGTAATTTGAACGAGGTTGCAAGTGGTCAAGTCACTTTCCTTTTCCAAATTATATAATTCACTTACAGCACAATCTTCTTTCTTATCGAAAAGAATTTTCTTTACCTGGTTGTGCTCGTACTTTTTCAACTAAAACATAGCGGTGGCCCTTCCCTCTATTATATATTCTTGATTTTAAAGGCAAACTTATAAATGAAATTATAAATAGAGTAATGAAAGGCAATCGAAATTATTTTTAAGAACTTGTTCTTTGCTTAGACATATTTTCGAAATTGTTGTAATTGGACCAGGAACTAATTGATTTGGATGAATGTCAATTTTCTTTTACGCATCTCAAACGTCAGAAGAGACGTTTTCTCAGTTTTGATCGTTTTAGATCAATTTCAATACAAATCTGCATGCACAAACTTTTAAAGTTTCTGTTAAATTTGAGCTTGATGTGCGAAATTTTGCAATCAGAAGAGTGCCAAAAATATTGAGATACGCAAACGGAAAGACGAATACATGACAAGACATGACTGAATCGTTTCAGATTAAGATGCCGAACATGAATATACTTTATAGGCTCTTCGACGCCTTCCACAAGTCTTGGACATATTGTGACAAATTAACTATACTTCCAACCTCTGGATGGTGAATATAAAAAAAAATGTGACTTAAAGTTATAAGAACTTGTACCGAATGTATTGACATACTTGGTAAATTTTTCATCCTCCAAGAAGCCAATTTCCAAAGTTTATTTGTTCGGATAGACATAGTCGATTTAAGTATAAAAATTTTGTTCAACAAATACGCCTTATTTAACAAAGATACATTTACGTATATTTCTATTAAGCCGTCATTTCAAATTTTAACTATTTGATTATAACATTTTGTTTTTCAAGCATAAATTAAATGTATAACTATTTTTCTAAGTTCATGCTATCCATCTAATTTGGACTACAAAAGGCCTTTCCTTTTAGCCCATATGAAAGTCTTTCCTCTAAAAAATGAGTGTATCAAAATATTTATTATTTTAAACATTTTAATTTACTAATAATGATTTTATTAAAAATTCACACACACACACACACACACACCCATATATAATTAAAATTTTATAAAATGTATTTTATAACGTGTGAAAATTGCAAGTTTTAAAAGTCACATTTTGTGGGTTAATTTTCTGATCATTATGAAACAATTACAATGTAATAATAAATAATTAATAATTATAATTATTCTGCCTATAATAAGTTTTATTATTTTACATGGTTTTCTTTTTTTTTATTGTGTTTGTGCCTTATTTTTGTTACTGCTGTATCTGATGAATGTGTATAATCAATTGTAATTTATTCACTTTCACATTTAACCAAAACAATAAATAGGAAGAGCAACTTCCTATTTGTTGTTGGTAGGGGTCGACTTTTAAATAATCTATATCATTTTAGCTACCTTGATTAGCAATGCTAAAAAGTTATTTTAAAAGTGAAAAGCAAAATGAAAAATTTAATATTTTTAACCAGAAAGAATGAAGTGGCTTGAAAAAAGGATCAAAGGATGCACAAAGGTTTACTCTTTGTTTATGTGTCCAAATACGACTTTTGTACCAGATTAACTAAAGTATTGTAAGTGGTTCTATGTAACAATCTTTTACAAAATAAGTTTTTATATGGAGTATGGCCATAATCTTACAAAGAATTATTTTCGAACGCTTGGGGGCCAAGACACACATGCATATCAAAATTTCCCTTGAATAGTTCTTAAACTGAGCCCTGTACTTTTGTTAACAAATTTACATGAACAGACAACAGGCAGATGAACAAGCAGGATAAAATCGAATTAGAAAATGATGCTGAGTCCATCAAGCTTGTACATCCGCACAAGCACATTATGGTATGTAAAAAAGTTTTCTCCTTTTTCTGATCAGACCTTATACTTATTGAATCATTAATTTTGGTTAATATACTCCAGGACAATTCATAAAATTTTCTTTCATGTTCGCCATGTGATTTTCAAAATAAAAGGCATGTGAAGGAGTAAATTCTTCCAAATTTATATTTATATTAAATAATGGCCATTCCAGTAATTAACCGTCAATTTCAATAAAAATTGTTAAACAGTAAACAGCTTTGTTGATAAAAGAGCATTCAAACAGATTAAAGAGACAGTATCGGTTAAGTAAGATTTGATTTTTAATAGAACGCTTCTAATTCTGAAACTTTTATTTGACAAGTAAGACCAAAGTATGGGAATGTTGAAAAGACGAAAAATGCTTGAGTTTTATTTGTGAAATGCTATTTATGTGGCCCACTGATTATAAATGTATTGACTTGGTCGGCTGGTATTGATTAGATCATAATTTTATATTAGTCAATAATCGACAAAAATTGTGCATTTTATTAGAGCAATAAAATCATTTAATCTTTAGCTGTACATAAAAAGTGTAAATTTATATAATACAATTTATACTAAATTGTTATAATAAATAACAAATAAAGTCTAATATGTCGTTATAGTTTTTAACAAATGTTTTTAACTTAAAGTGTCAGCACGTTCTTGCTGAATGGGTTGGCATGTAGATATTACGCTTTAATACGATACTTTAATCCAGTTATAATATGACACGGTTGGACAGTGCTACTAAATATAACAGCGTTACTGAAAAAAAATTGAATGGGCATATAACAAGGAGATTATTGTTATTACTATAACAATTGCTGTTGTTGTTGTTTTTATTATTATTATTAATATAATTATAACATATTTTATTATAAGAACAAAAAGTCTCATTATCGCATGAATTGTCAAAAAAACTAATTTATAAAGAAAAAAAAAAACACGAGGAATTATTTTATGGTCGATCATGGCCGACTCGTGGGTACCCTACACCACTTTGTTAAATGTGCCAAGTCAAGTCACGTCAAGTCAATATATTACAAGACAACAAAAAGAATTACAATTTTTTAATTATTTGAAAAGTTCGTTCAAAAAGTGAATCAGTCTGGGCTAAATTTTTATTTATATCGAAATAATATACCAATTTTCTGAATACTAAATTCAAAATATTTTCCATATAAAGGTTTGTTTTTCGAAAAGGACATTGTATCTTAAAAATTATCCTATTGCTAATCATTTTCAAAAAGGTTTGTTTCGGGATCAAGACCCGCCTATGTACCAAATTTTTTTGAAATATCTCAAAAATTGCGCCTTAAATCTTAATAAAAAATTTACATGGGTGGATAATAGACGGAGGGAAGAACAGATGGACAAATTAATGGATGGACAGACAGGCTTAAGTTGAATCAGTATGTAATGCTGAGTCAATCGGTTCTATCTTAGTCCCTCTAAATGTTTTAAACATCTACATAAACTTTTAATCTCTGTACCATAAACAGTGCAGGCCAAAAAAAGTACAAAGAAAAATAATTTCATTAAAATATTAATTGAAATAACAAGTAAAAAAATTTTACTTTGAGCTTGAGCAAGGTCGAATCTGGTATCATATTTGGACATTTATTGTAAAATTATACAAAGTCAACGCACTTTGCTCTTTTAGAGAACTTTAAGTTAAAAATAACGAGAAATTTTTGCTTTAAAAACGGAAGCATTTTCCCTTCAGTCAAATACATGGGGCGTGTTCTTTAGCTGATTTGACTAAAATTCTATATAAATTTGAGTGCAAAAGCTTTTAGGCGCTATATCAAATTTTATAATTATGAATTAGTGAATAGGAATAAAGTAACAGGCAGTTAAGAATAAAGTAACACTCAGATCGTTGCAGAATTTGATATGAATCAAGAATGAAGTTTTTAACGCTATTTTTGAGAGTTTCATATAGCGCCTATATGAGTGGATATTTTAAAGATGGGCGTACAAAAATTAAAAAATGGTCTAAATTATTCGGACAGACGTACTACATTAGTGTATGCATTCTTTATATGCATTTTTGATTGGTTGCCTACGTTTTCTATAATTTGAATGTTGTTTGTTCGTATTAAAGTTTTTTTTTTCCATGTTTTTAAATTAAAACAAATTAAATTTATGCAAGGTATTAAATATATTATAATTTCAAAGCAACAACAAGTGATAAATAGAAAATGTAATGAAAAATGAAAATTGAAATGAAACATTCATTATCATCATGTAAAGTGTGGCCAATTGTGTTACAGATTATACATGAAAAGCTAAAATGTCATACAATCATTATATGGAAGATCAGCAAGAATAGCAGCAAAATCCTGATAATATATCCTAAAGGTTGTAGTATTAGTGGTAGCTGCCACCGTCATCGTATTGCCAAAGTGTATTCACAAGGATTAATCCTCTATCGTTGTATTTCTCTTGCTATCTTTGCATCTTTGTCGCCATGTCACGCAAACAGATATATTTTGGTTTATCTTAATTGAATTTAATTAGTTTATTATTAATGATAAAATATTTTATAAATAAAATGAGCATAATTGAATTAAATAAGCTCATATACAAACACAATAAATTAGAGACGACTTTTAAGTACCCTGCATTTTTCTGCATCTCCCTGCATTATTAATAAAATTTTAATATTTTTTGTAGAGATTTATTATAATTTCATCGATATATGGATTCATTTGTTTGCCAACGAGAAAGCTTTTTAAAAGAATTTTTATGGACTCCTTAGTCGCTTAATTTTATATTTATTTGAAGATATTTATAGAGATCAAAACAAAAAGTAATCAGCTGGTGCAAGGTCTAATAAAAAGAAAAATTTATGGTAAAGAATATTTTTAATTATTAATAAAACACTGATACGACTTTATTGAAATGGTAAAAATTTAAAAAAATTTTTTTTTCTAATTAATTATGCTACAAATACGTGCATAAAATTTATTCATCCATTCAAACTAAGGATTTTTTAAAACCATGATTTTTTTTCTCTTTAATCATACACTTTAAAATATTAAAGAAAACTTTACGGAAAAGTAGCCAACAAAATTATAAACTTTTTAAGGTTTTCTTTTTATAATTTTTCTAGTTTTCTTTTATTTTTCTATATTTTTTTTTCGTTTTGTTATAAGTACACGTGAAAGAATATTAAGAAGAAAGTGATCATATCTTCTTCCTATTTATTTATGGAAAATTGAAATGTGAAAAACTTTTTTGTAACATACTTTACGGTGTAATTCCATCATAAACTATTGCATAATAGAATACTTTGATATCTATTAGCCAGAAATTGCTTGAGGCTGGTTTGTCATTATGTTTGTAAAATCCAATAAAAAGCTGACCCCTTGTGGAGTCAGCGTAAATTCTTGATCAGCATGAAATCCTGAATCAAATTAAACATATGGGTCTGCTGTCCATCTGTCCATGTGTTTTGAAGGTTCTCCTGGTTGCAAACTTCCAGTAGAAAGTTTGTACAGGCTGTTTGGTATTGGAAAGTGGACAAAATCGCACGTCCACTGTGCATACCAAAATTTTACGTTTTCAACTGCAAAACCGAAATAATTCCTTAAATACTAATAAAATGGTATTTGGAAGGTGGTGGATATGCAAGATTTGGACCTAGACATATATAATTTTATTGTTATAGTTGTTTCAGTTGTTATTGCATTTATTGCTTTGCTTCTTTGTCTGACTATTAAAGCGGTGTAAATAAAGTTTCCTTAACTTGCCTACTTAGCTTAATACTTTAATAGTTGCCAAAGAAGTAGCCGTTTAAAGACAGAAGAAGTGTAAACTTTTCACTGGATTGTCTTATATTTTTTGCTTTCTCAAATTTTGTTTTTTCCTTTTTATAACTTTTACTACTTATTTCATTGTTTCATTGTTTCACTGTAAGTAGCCTTAAGTAAATTTCGCACAAAAGTTGTTCTCTTATCATTATAACACTCTGTGGCTGCAGATAAGTATCATGGCATGATAAATACACTATAAAAGCGGCATGTCCATTTAACTATTATCAAAGGAGATTCGCACTACGACTTAGGATGCCCATAATTATAAAATTAATTCTTTTTTTGACGACTTTCATCTCTGTAAAGTCCACTGTTTCTAAAATGGTAAATAATAAAAGCGGTTGGTGTAAATCGATTTTTTACAGTGCGCGCCGTATTAGAAGTCTATTGGCAAAATTTGCTAAGAAAATACGATAAATTTTTGATGTGGTAATTGTAGGGGCCGGTCATCTATCTATTGTCGCTTCTTTGCAGTGCCAATGTTAAAAATAGTTTTAAAATGACCGTGCAACTCATCATTGATACAACTTGTACTTGTTTTGAATCTTATAGAAATTTAGGGTCAGACCTCAATTGCCCATAATTCATTGAAAAAACAAGTAGAAAATATTTATTGCGCAGATAATAAATGAAAAATAAAGTACGCGAAAGTTCGATATCTAATACTTTTCGATGAAATGGGTCCCACGCTCTATTGTATTTGAATTGGAGTTTGTATTGCACTTGTATTATATTTGTATTGTATTTGTATTGGATTTGTATTGGATTTGTATTGGATTTGTATTGGATTTGTATTGGATTTGTATTGGATTTGTATTGGATTTGTATTGTATTTGTATTGTATTTGTATTGTATTTGCATTGGATTTGTATTGGATTTGTATTGGATTTGCATTGTATTTGTATTGTATTCGTATTGTATTTGTATTGTATTTCTACAATATTTGTATTGTATTTGTATTGTATTCGTATTGTATTTGCATTGGATTTGTATTGGATTTGTATTGGATTTGTATTGTATTCGTATTGTATTTGTATTGTATTTGCCTTGTATTTGTATTGTATTCATATTTTTTGTGTATCGTATTTGCATTGTATTTGTGTTAGATTTGGATTGTATTTGTACTGTATTTCTACGATGTTTGTATAGTACTGTTACTAGATTGTGGATTACCACGCTACTTTTAAAACGCGGTAACATCAAAAATGGACCTAAAAAAATCTCATCATTTGGCTGGCGTATGGTCAAAATGTGGTACCAGTTTTACGGAATTTTACTATTTATTTGTATCAAGCTATATTACTCAGAAGAGCTTGAGACAAAGAACTTTACCATAATTTGCTTGCAACAGAAGTTTATTAAGCAGGTGTCTTGTTATTGAATTCTGAAAATTTGTCATAAATGAAATATGGCAAGTTTTACATTTTCTTCTTCTCAAATTTACAATTTACAAGTATTTACTGGATATAAGGCCAATGGATAGTCTTTTTGATAAACGTGGTTTATATTAATGAAAGGCAGAACATCATTTCAAAAGAAATTAATCAAGCATTAATATAATCGAAATACTTTTCTTTTACCTTAACATTCTTTCTTCACAGAAGCATTTGTATATGACTTCATTAACATTTTACAAGACGATTGTTGTTTCTTCTTTTTTTTGTTTTGCCTTACTAAACAACAACGGCACCTGGAATAAGGATCTTCAAACAACTGTTAGAGTTTACATTATACTTAACAGTTATTTCATATGCATTGAAATAATTTAAACTTAACTTAGAGCCAAGTTAATTCAAAAGAGCTAAAAAAATAAATCAAAAATTAATCAAATGAATTTAATTTTTAGGTATTATCACCATAACGAAGCATACCCCACAAAATTTTTCATTCAATCAATCTTTTAATTGCTTTCCATGGAAAAGCAAAAAATCTTCATTTCATGAAATTTATTTTACTTAATTTGCTTTATCTTAAAATATCATTCATAAAAGGAAAATATGTGCCATGGAATAGACGAATCTTCAAAACTCTTACAGTTTTATATTACAGCCCTTATAAATGATACAGTTTTGCTTTGGGCAGTGCTACATGCCTCTTTTTAATTCTCTTTAATTCAAAATATATTTACCTGTCTCTCGCTTCAAATACGAATTGAATGGTTATGAATTTTAAGAAGTGCTTGGTACATTATTCAGTTTTCCTAAAATCATTCCATGACTATTTGTAATCAATTTGTAAAAATGTCACGTTAAGTGTATTTTAGAAATGCCCGTTAAGCCAACATTTCTCAGCGTTTATCTATTTCACGAGTTTTGATATTGTTCTATTATTTATTTTAATTTCTTAGCTTTTCTTTCGTGTTGTGTTGTTGATGAAATTCTCATGAATATAAAACGATTATTTAGTGTTTTCATCTGTTGTTTTTTCTTTTATCTTTCTTCAATTTTTTTAATTTTCTTTTATTTTATTTTTTCTTTTTTTATTTTGTATTTCTTGTACAATTTTCCTTTTGTAAAGGGAAGCATTTGAATGAAATTACCTAGCACTGCCAAGTGCTACTGTTTATGTTGTTTATATTCTTATTTTTTTGCCACTTTTCTTTTTTTTTGTCGGTTTTTTCTTTCTGTTACGTTTTAGGCTTTTTGCTTTTTATTTCTTAATTTTTTTTTTTTTTTATAGTCTTTCCATGATTGGTAATTTTTTCTGTTGGCATTCTTTTTCTAGTTTCACTTGATATCAAGTGTTGATGAAAAAAAATTATGTATAAGAATTCTTTGTACCTTTTGGGCACAAAACAACAATTTAATTATCTATCTCATAAAGCTTTTTTTTTTGTTTAGCAATTCCATTTTGGAGTGTTGTAATAATATTTTAATAATACAACAACTATAATTGAATATTTTATTATATTAATATTATTTTATATATATTTATATTATGGACTATGGTGACAGATCATGAAGCAGTCAAAAATACAGAAAAAATAAAATGAAATACAATAAAAAAAAAACTTTCAGCTTTAACCATACAAATTTTTACAATAATTTTGTAATTTAAACGAGAATGGAGAATAATCTTTAATACTTTTTTTTACAGAGGAAGACTGTTCACAAAAAGGCCACATTCTCCTGATCAAAGGAACTCAGAATAAAATGTAGCCTAAGCACCCTCTTTTGGGCAATGAAAGTTTTACATGTGGACACGCCTTCGTAGAGTTCACTAAGCTTTAAAATGAAGGTAAATAATTTTTTCAAGGCAGCATTTTTCAGAATAAAACATTATCAAATTTTCTGACAGCAATCTATTTTGTAAACCAGGCACTTTTTTTAAGTCTAAATCATTGATGTGAGATAAAATGGAGTAGAGATTAAAAATGGGAATCTAAATGTTAATGGCAGCACCTTAAGTTCAATTTTTCATAAAAGTAAAATAATTTTACTATTCTAAATAGAGGTCAGGTTGACTTTTCGCCAGCGAAAGTTTTATGTAGTTTGTAGCATAAATTTTTGCTGCAAATTGTTGTACTTCTCTTTATTTTATTTACCTTGAACCAAACTTTAATATGATAGTATGATTAATTTTACTTGTGCAGTCTCTAAATAAATGGATGAATGAATGAGTATACGTGTGAATATAAAATCCATTGGGCATTTAATATAAATTTTCTGCTACTCTCTACTTCTTGTTCAGGGTCTCTTGAATTCCCATGTTTATTATTTTCTTTATTTTGTGACGGATTTCTTTCTCGAAAGTGCAAAATCATGTTATATGTGCATGTATGATGTAAAAATCCTGATTTAAATCTATAAGCCTGTTAAACGAAACAAAGCAAAGAGGCAAAAATAAGAAAGAACAAAAACAAAAACCAACTAAATAAAGAAAAATTAATGCGAATCGTGATTTGTTTTTCAAAAAAAAAAAAAAAAAAAAACAAATAAACCGACAGACAAACATACGGGTGGTAGGTGTTAAATAAACAAACACAAGAAAATCAGTTGTTTTCTTTTTTTTGCATTTTTTTTTTATATTTGTTTTTTTTTTTTTTTGATTTTTTCATGAAGCACATACCCAGGATGATTGGGCTCTATATGCATAATGCATATGCCTAAGAATGGCTGCCAGCCAATTTTTGTGTTTGCTTTTTTTTTTCTTTCTATCCTACCTCTTTATATCTCTAGAGAAGTTTCCTTTTTATTGAGTTTGCTTTCATTTTTTGTGCATCATTCCCGGCTCTTGGGACAATTGGGGTATTCTCAATTAAAGTTTAATTGTCCTTGTTTCCTTTTTTATTTATTGGACAAATTTTCTTTTTATTTTGTTAAAACTTTTTACAATTTTTTTTTTTTATATAAAAGAAAATACAAGTTTTTGTACCACAAGTCGCTTTATTTTATGAACTGTCATCTATAAAACTGGTTTTGTAAGTTTCTTTTTTATTGCAGTTATCGATGAGGAATCACTTCCCAAATTGTAGTTTGCTTATCTAAAATCCTTCCTTTTTCTGATTTCTATTCCTGTAAACTTTTGCTTAAACATGGCTTGGGCTATTGAAAATAATTTGGACAAAATTAATTTTTATTGTTATTTCTCATGTAGCAGCTAATTTTATTTTTTCTCTTGTTGTGTAGACTAAATTTACTTCTTCAAAAAAAATTTGCACTAAATTGATTTCCATATTTCCTTTAAAAAAAAAAGCAAAGTACTAAATATACCAAAATTGTAAAAATGTAAATATGAGACTTTTCTAGATTAGTTAAATATTTTACTTTCATTTAAAGTTTGTCTTCTGTTTGTCTAATGTTAAATTAAATGCCAGTTTTTTAAAAGAAATCAATAAAATAGCCCTGATTCCGTTGAGACCATAATAATTCAAACAGAAATCAAAATCACTATTTCTTTTGTGTCATTACTCATTTAAAATCAATCGACAAACGGGAATTTATTTTGCCATCAGATTTTTAATCTCAAATAATTCCTTGAAAAAGAGTTGAGTTGCAAATTATAATTGATGTAATTGATACAATTTTATTAGAGCAATTAAATTATTCAATTTATACTTTTCTCTTTAAAAATTTCACACACATCACTGTCATTAAACTTGTATTATTATTTTACTCTTTTGATGCAAATTGAAATCATAAAATTTCTTCTGTGTCCCTCTTTTGCTTTTGCTAAAGCTACCTTTGACATTCATGATGATATTATTTTTATGATAATGATAATGATAATGATAATGGCATTTTGTTGATGTTATATTGAATTCAATTGGCTGTTTATTTATTCATCTATCTGCCTGGCCAATGACTGTTCTTAATTTATTTTATTATAATTCAAATAAACGTGAAATTTACCATTTTACATGCAACAGGCACTAAAATTTTGTCTTTTTTTAAAGCGCTTCTTGCTGTTGCAGTTATTATTGTTGTAAGTTTTTTTTCTCCATCATTTGTGGTATTGTAAGTTTGTGCAAACGTTTGCAACATCTAAAAGAAGTTGAGATAGATCGACTTTTTATTATAACGATTGGCCCAGAATAACTGCCTGATTCGATTAAAGCCTGCCTGCCGATCTGCCGATCTGCCGATCTGCCTATCTTATGTCTGTCCATATAAATTGATCATCAAGCTACGAGTTGCAATTTTTGAAATATTTTAATGAAATTTGATGCGTGGGTTGATTGTGGTTCCAAAACAAATCGCATAGAAAATGATTGAAATTAGGCAGTTTTTGGAACTACGCCCCATATAACACTTTTTAAAGCTGGTTATATAAAAAAAAATTGCAATTTTGAATACATTTTAATGAGAAGTGGCATATCATTATATTTTGCCATGAAAACTATGTGTACAAAATTTGGTACATGTCGAACTATTTTTACGATCCTCTCTCATATAATGCCTTTTTCAAAAAGAAAATCATTTTTTGGATAAAAGTTATCATTTAATGAAGGTTGGCATTGTCCCATAAATTGATATAACAAATGTATGAAACGAATTAGCTTTAAATTGATCCAAATTTTTAATCCCCTCCTACAGAATAATTCTCAAATAATTTTTCAACAATTTAAAAATTATAATTTTCTTACTTAATTTTTCTTACTGTAATTTTTTTTTTTGATTTTTTCTCTTTTTTTTTTTTAAAGGCAACGTGATGTAGGGTATTTAAGAGTTGACTCTAACCTTTTAAAAAATTGTTACTTATTGTATTTAAAAAACCATCCTCTTGCATTATATTTTGGTGCTAAATTTTAATTTGCCATGAAAGCTTATCAACCATTATAAATTATTCATTATGATTGTTTTCAGTTTTTTCATCCTTCTTTTTTCCATCTCCTTCTTCTAGATTCCTTGTTTTCCTTTTTACGATTCAAGGTTGTTGAATTTTTTTTCTCATTTCTCCTTTGGTAATTTTTTTCTCTATTTCATACGATTATTATCTTTCTTTATTTACATACATTCAACTAAAGGCAGTGTCGAAATTTAAAAAAGATGAAAGAAGAAAATGGAAATCAAAAAAAAAAAAAAAAAACAGAGAAGATGCGAAAAAGTGTAAAAAGTTTGTGCTGCATTTGGTGATGATAATAGAATAGTGGCGTTAAATGTGCTGAACTAAAGAGCTAAAAAGTGTTGATACATTTTATGTGACTGAGAGAAAATTCTCATCTCGTTTACACCTAATTTGATTTTTTAACCAATTTTTTACTTGTACATGCATTTTAAAATATTTTTCTACACTCTGCCATTGCTACTGATGTTGATGCTGATGTTGATGCTGATGATGATGCTTCGGTTTTTCCTTTTTCTTTATTTAGGTTCATGTGGTTTACAGGCAATCAGCCACTCAGTCAAATAGTTAGTCAAATAGTTAGTCAGCCCGTAGCTGCTTCATTTTTGTAATATTAAAAACTGTGGCAGGTTTTATGGTATTTACGTTTTAAATTTTTTCTTTTCAATATTTACTTTTTTTCAATTCTATTTTTTGGATTATTCATTTTTGCTTCTTTATGGAATTGATTAAATATACACTGAGAAGTAGCAGCATCAGGAAATTAGCCATGTAAATTGAAGTGAAATTAATTTTCATAGTAAAATATATTACGTTCCTGATATTTTAGATATACTAGAAAAAATTGCCAGCTTCAATTGCAATTTTGGTAAATGTTTTCGTTACGAAAAATAAGAAGAATGTCTTAATTTCAATATTACAAATATTGCATTGTGATTTAGTCAATTCGAATTATCGTCTTCAATTTTTTATATTGGCAGAAATTTCAAGAGAAAGCAAAAATTCTGAGTAAAAAGGAATGGGGCGTTTCAGGCATTTTTTGAAGCAAGCTCATTCCTCTAGATCGAAATATTTGTAAATGTAACACATTTAAAAGTTTGTTGTCCCGAAAGGCATGAAATGACGAATTTGGCGTATACAAAATACTATCAAATTCTCGATTTCAAGCTATTTAGTAAATCGTTTAGTACACAGAAATTAAGATAATGAAAAATATTCCATTTTTTTTTTCAAATATTCGGTAATAGATTTTTTTTGAGTGTAGAGTGTGAAATCGATAAAAAAAATAAGAAAATTGTTCATTAAGTATTTTTCGAGGGGAATATAAGTAAAGTAAAAAAATTTAAAAAAAAATTCCATAATAGCATTAAGAATTTATTCCCGTAATTAATGGCAGATGCTTAATTAAAAATTCCATACAATTTAGTATTTTACAAGGGGCATTCATATAAAAAATAAATAAATTTAGAATGATTAAAAAAATAAAATAATAAATTTTGTAAAGCTTTTTCTTTTCTTAATATTATCAATTCATTCGATTAAAGTAAAATTAAATAGAATTCGTTTGGCATAATCTCTCTTCTCAAAATTTTTTTCTTAATTATGAAATGCCGATTTAAAAAAAATCGCCATTTCATATTTAGTATTCAGTCTTGCAGTGTCAATTCTCAAATTAATTTTTTTAAAAATTAATTCAAGTTAAATGAAAAGTTGTGAAAATTGTAAAAATTATAAAAAAATTGTTTGGAGAAAATTATGCGAAAGGACTTTTCTAAAAATCCATTGTCCATTACATTATCGCATATTGAATTATAAGCACAATTAACCACAACATTACAACATTATGGTTGAGTAATGTATAATAGTGTCTGCATCCCTCATTCTGCATCCTCATTCTGCAAATTATAAATTTAAATTAAATTTAAAACAATTTATTCACGTTGCTTGTGACTCCATAAAGTATAACGTCCAGAAATGTTAAGGTGACAATTTCGATGCCATTAATTTAATGTATTTCAAATAATTAAAATTTTCTATTCATACAAATTTGGATGGAAAAATTTTTTGAATTTTTTCAAATATGGTAGACCATCTGAAGTCTCGCGGAATGTTCTTTTTTTTTTTTTGGTCAAAGTGCAGGGCGGAATTTTTCAAATACTTAATGATTTCATAGGTTCACATTCAAAGATAAAGTTTATATTAGTGTAAAATTTCTAGAACCATTCGATCTATTGTGGAAAAAGTCCTCTTAAGGTATAAATTTATATGCCATAAGAGAATATATTTATTTATTTAATAGTTGAGCCTTTGAAATCTATGTGAAATAATTTGACTATATCGATATATTTTTAAAAGAAATATTTTTAAAATTATTGGACATTTGACTGCCACAATTTTTATACTTTTCAATTAAATTGTTCTTTTTTTTTTTTTTTTGTAAAGCAGAGAATAAACCAGAGTGCTTAATAGGCGTTTTCTAACTTGTTTCCCTTTTCATATAACTATTCATAAATGTTGCCTAAGTAGTGCTCTGGAAACAACTTATTTACTGATTTCGATTCCTTGTGAACAGCATTACAGTTTTACCTGTTTTTTACCTCCAAGTGTGTTATCTGATAATAAGAAATTTTCATAAAAAGTTTTTTTGATATTTTTGATCTTATGGATATGCAGTATCATAAATCCATTAAAAGCAGAACTTTTTTAATGTAAATTACATTTGTGATTTGTTATCTTTGTGATTATCTCTTTGTGTAAGAAACAGAAAAATGTATGAGATAAATATCTCACGAATTTAATAGAAGTAATATGAAATGGAATTGCATTGAAATGGTTGGAGTAATGAGATTAAAAGAAGTGAAGATTCAAAAGATATGAGATAATGAAAATTGATAACAGCGAATACAAATAATTGTAAATAATGCTAATAATAATAAAAAAAAAAAAGGGAAAACGTATAAAGGTTTTAAATGTTAAATTGTATTGTAAATAATGCAAATTTGATTAAAAATCACAAAACATCAACTGCAAATGACAGTTAGACAACACCAAAGTGAGTTGATGTAAACAACAGACAAGAGACAAGAGACAAGAGACAAGAGACAAGAGATATACAAAATATGGAACATTAAATAGACAAAAAATGGGGAATGGATTTGGCATTCTCTATCATAATTTATTCTAAAAGTATGCCTTCACATTAAAACCCACACCGAGTACATCAAATGAGGCATTGTCTCATCCGTATTGTTTTGTTAGTTTTTCATAAAATCCAAAGCAAAGCATGAATCTGTTGGCAACTTTACTGATCTTCTCTTATACTATCTTTTGCTCTATCTCTCTTATTTTATCTCTCTCTCTTTCTCTGCGTGTGTGTAACGTTCATCACCGCAAGGCAAGTGTGCGTGTAATCTTTGCTAATCATTTTAAATTTGACAGCCAGCAGTCGTAAGGTATCATCATCAAACCGCCAACAAACAAATAACAGCAAACATCCTTCTTCCTTTTTTTTTTATTTTTTTTTCTTTTGTCCTTAAAACAAATTTCATAAAATATAAATAAGGAATATTGTAAATTTAACTTCACTTCACTTCATGCCAGCACACGAGCAACATTTTTCCCATACAATAAATGAATTCTTAAGCTTTATAAATGTTAGAATAGAGAAGAAAGGAAATTTATGCATTTTCGCGTTTCTCCTTTTTCCTTAAGGTTTGTTTATGGTTTACACCATTAACGTCTAACAATTGATACTGAAATTGCTGTAAAAATAAAACTAAAACAAAGGGAGAATAAAAATGTTATAGTTGAACGAGGATGACTCTAAAATCTCTTACATTATTTTGATGAATCCAATTGATATATCACGAACATGATTTCCAGTGATTTAAAAAGCTTTTTGTATGAAAAAAAAGTTCAAAAAAACTACCGAGTTTGATATAATTTGGCATTATCTTTATGAGCCGATTTCTGAAAAAGTATATTTAAGTTTGTAGTTTTTTCTTTTATTTTATGGACATTTTCGAAAACAAGTGCTTCATAAAAAATGGCCATAAATACAGTTCCATCGGAAGCATTTTAAACAGATACCATCAATTTTTTTTTTTTTTTTTTTTATATAAAAAATTTACAGGGGCATATAACAAGAGAAGAAATGGGCAGATCTTTTAATATTAATTGAAAGTATGATCTACTAAAAGTACAGTCCATTTTCAAGATTTTTCCATTTAGTTATCATACTACAAAGTTTGTAGTTTATAAAAGCGCTATAAAATTTTTTTTTAATTTATTTTGAAATTCCTGTTTAAGTTAAAATGTAATTTATGTTAAAATTATAGATAATTGTTTTTTGAAATTTATTTATTAGATGAATGAGATGACATAAAAATAGAAATTACATTTTATGAGAATTATGTTCTCTCATCCTCTTTGTTCTTTTCTTTCATTTGATATAAGTTGATTCTTAAAAGGGAAAATTAAAACTTTTGTCAATTTATTGTCACTATTTCATAAAAATGTCAGTAATAATCTTTTATCATTCATTAGCAAATCCAAGATATGGCTTTAAGGGACATAAATACAAATTGAAATATGAATTTTAATGATTATGAATTTTACCAGATATTTATTCTTATTTAATTCCAATTTAATATAACTATTGCTCTAGATATCTGAAATTGAAATGAAATCTTAAAAAAAATATTATCTATAAAATTTTCTCAAAGGTTTCACTTTTTTCCTTTTACTTTGATATTTTCGTATTTATTGTATCTTAAAAAATTTAAGTGGAAATTCAGTTTATATTTATTAATTTTAAAGCCTTCAAGATTTCTATTCTTCTTCTTATATTACTTCTGCGCTTCTAAATAAATGCGGCTAAATGTACGAGAATTTTTCTAATATCAAATATCTATCGATTGCGTATTAAAATTTGAAATAGATAACAATAATAATAATAATAACAACAACAACAACAAGAAGAAGAAGAAGAAGAAGAAGAAGAAGCAAAGGGGAGGAATTAAGGCAATAACAAAAAAAAATGCTGTAATAAAAAACATTTGGCTAAAACCTTTTTTTGCATAAACTTCAAAATCATCCGTTTTTCTTTATTTGTTTATTCAATGATTTTCTTTTATTTATTTATTTATTTATTTTTTTTTGTTTTTGCATTTTTGTTTCGACTTTTTAATGTTAAATCTATTTCTTTTACGGTTTTGTAATTGTTTTGAATTTTTTTTTTAATATCAATTTTTTTCATTATTATTTCCTTTTTTTTATGTTAAACGAATTATTTTATTTTATTTGCATCCCTTTGTCTCTCTCTCTCTCTCTCTCTCTCTCTATATATATATATATATATATATATATATATATATATATATATTTCTCTCTCCTTCCTGCTTAATAGCATACTGCTTTAATGTATTCATGTCTTGTTTCTATTGTACAATAGAAATAGTCCATATTTCAAACGGATGTGTTTTCATTCATATTAAGCTATTTATACTTCCGTTCCGTTCTCTTCCATTCCATTCAGTTATTTATACTTATATATGCTTTTATATACAAGTAAACTCACCATTTCCCTATCACTGCATTTCTATTTTGGCAAAACCTTTGCCAGTTGCTAAGCATCCGTCCCTCCGTCCCTCCGTCCATCTTGCCAAACATCGCGCCAACCGTCTCTTTATGAGTCTCCGCTTCACATATCTGACTTTATCAATCTATCTCATTCATTTTATGTGTCTTTATACAATTGAAGTGTTTATTGATATTGAAATTCACACTGAAACATCCATCTCCTTGTAAACAAAACCAAAAAACAGCAAATTATTTCAAAATGTATACATAACCACACACACACACACACACACACACACACACGAATGTACTACAAATACATAAACAAACCAATAATAGAATAGCAATAATAATAATAAATGAAACAAGTAACGACAGACAATAAGAAAAATAGAAAAAAAATTGAGAATGAATGGGCAAAAAAAAAGAAGGAAAAAAAACGTGAAGCGAAAAAAAATTGGAGAGAAAAAATGCATGTCGATAAAGGCAGGCAAAAAAAACCAAAAAAAAAAAAAAAAACAATGAACTGAGAATTGTTTTTTGTTTTTTTTTTTTGTTTTTCTTCTCTTTTGGTCAGTTAAGTACTAAAGTTGAACAAATATGCAAGATTTGCTAGATATTGCTAGATTTTGTTAGATTTTGCTAGATTTGCTACATTTGTATTGATTCCATCGAATACGGGAAATTTAAGGGATATGTAAAATTTATGGGCTTAAAATGAAAAACAGCTTCTACAAAATATTCCATAAGCGATGTAACATTGAATTTATGCTTTTCCTTTTCGCCTTATCAAATAATCAATAATTCAATAAGTCAATGTTGATTAAATGCCATGGACTAAATGAAATTTGTAACAATAATAAAATAGTTTGATTGCATTGAAAATATCAATTTAATCAAATAGACATGAGAATCCACTAGAACATCATCTGAAAAAATGAGCAGATAAATTTCCAGGTTAAAAAGTTTTAATAGAAGTTTGGCTGGCTGGTTGATAGTTACAGTTAATTTAAACACTTTCCATTTACAGGCTTATTTCATTTAATGGGCGTAGTTGGATGACTTTGATCATTTTGTGACCAGCAAAGGCAAATCGATAGGTAACCATAAACTTAAACTCTTAGAGTTTCTGGTTAAAATTTTCAAATAGTTTTTCTTTGGCTTTTAACAATACACAAAAAAAAAATATGAGTCCACAATTCTCCATTTCTGGTACGTCTATAATTACGATTTGTTATAAAAAATTTTAGCTAACTTCTTGTGATGGCAAATGAATTTTTATGGCAAAGTTTTCACTTACAATTTCATATGATCGGTTTAGTCAATTTTTAATATTAAGCTATATATAGAAAACTATCTAAAGTTTTTAGATGAAATGGAAAATCAATGAGAGAGAAATTGGCTTTTGGATATAAAAAATAAAATTATTAAATTATTTTTGGTTTTTTTTCTTTGGTACGGTCAATGAATATAAAAATTTAAAACTTTCTTTAACAAAAATATGAAAGCTGTAATCATTGGCTTATTATTATTAATATTAAATCAGAAATTATGACCTAAGACAAACTACAAATAATACAAAAGGCATGAATCGATTCATAAATCGATTTTATGGAAAGTTAAAAACTTTGTGCAAAATGCGTATTTTTATCTAAATTTTTTCGCCTTTAATAATGTTTGTATAAACATGAAAGTTAATTTCAAAACAAAAAAAAAACAACAACAACAACCAGAAAACAACAATTAAAAATTAAACATTTTCTTATTAAAATTATATTTAATTTGATTTGTACTTTAATTTTATTTATTTGAATAATTTTTATATTTCTAATTTCCCATTTGAATTTAGCAAAAAGTTATTTACAGCAAACAATAAAACATAAAAAATTTTAGAAGCATCATAAAATGAATGTTTTAAACTCTTTCTTTTTTTTATATCTTTAGCATTTTTCTAGCAGGTTTCTTTTTTCTTTTTTTGGGTTTATCAATTAGAACAAATGAAATAAGAGAAATGGAAAAATATTGAGAGAGAGAAAGAGAAAACGGCAAATGTTGATGGCATAAAAAAAGAGAGTTTAAGCAATTTTATCTATGAACATGTGTGTTCTCCATCATGTATTTTTTACAACCACTCTATCGACACTTGAATGCACAGGCACAAACATACACACACACACGCACACACACACACACACACACACACACACATATTTACATATACCATTTATGTTTTTTTGATATTGTTGACACTTTGACTCAATTGATTTGACATGACAAATATGTGAAATCACATACGAACACATAATCATAAAAAGAGAAAAGCGAAAAAAGTAAATGAAAAAAAAATTAATTCAAAAAGATCATCGCAGTAATATGATCCCCTATTTGACGTGTGTAAGTAGCGAGAGGAAAAAAGAACTGTAAATATCCATGTTTTTGCACGTTTTTGCATGTTCTTGTAGGCACAAAGTAAAGAAAATTGATGCAAAATAAAATAAAAAGGAAAACGCGAAAAAAAATATTTGGTCATTCTTTTTGGTATGGGCCTTTATTTTGTTAAACTTTATTTTCCATTGTACTGAATTTGATGAATCGCTTGTCTTGTCAACTCATTCAATCAATCAAATTTCTTTATAATCCAATACCATCCAATCCATAACTATGTTTAAGTGCTCAAGTAGTTCTTACTTTGACTGAATAAAATGTCAAAGATCATTTTATGTAGATCTGAAAGAAAGACAGAGAAAGTTAAAAGTACTTTTTACATGTTAGCAACATTTACTTTAAATACAAAAAAAAAGACTTTATAGGTCTTTTTTCTGCAAACTGGATTTACTCGTTATTTCGTTTTTTTATTTCATCATTTGAATTTTTTTTTATTCTATTTTCTTTATTTATTTATTGTTTTTGTATTTTTTTGGCGACATTGTTTTTCCGAATTTTTTTGTCTTGTGTACTTTAGTTGTTTTTTTTTCTCTTTAGTATATGTGTTATATATTTGTATGTGTATGTATGTGTGCATTTATACAACTGAATATGATGAGTGGTTAAATGTACATAAAGTGACACCGATTGACACATAGCACAATGAATATTTAATTTTAACAAAAAGAATAACAACAAAAACGACAACAACAACGTACGAAATAACTTACACAGTAATGTGAAAATAATTTTTCCAATAAAAGAAAAGAAAAAAGCGAGCGCACACACACAAAATATATCATTGTAATTAAAAGGTTTTATAAAATAATCAAATAAATTGTATGAATGAAGATAGATTTGTTTTGTTTGTGTATGCATAAGTGTATAACTGAAATGCACACTGTTCTAATTCATTCCCCGCGAGTTGAAAGAAGCAGAAGAAGAAAGCAGAAATAGCAGTAAAATATTTAGAAATTTCATATGTTTATAAACAAGTTTATAAAGATGCATATAAAACATGTATATGACTTATATAAACACGTTTATAATTTATATAAACATGTTTATAAGTTGTGTATTTTTTTATATATTATAACGAATTAAGAGGACTTTTTTTGGGCGATCTTAAACTAAATATACGTAATAAATTTGTCTTCTCATTACCATTCACAATTTAAGATTTAAGAGTAAATAAATCTGCAAGGAAAGTTGATCATTACAAGTTGTACGTTTTGTTAATTCTGAATAATTTTACTAAAAACTTTTTTATTCACTTTATATAGAAAGTAAACTTTATATAAGATATCCTTGAATGACGTAATGTTTTCTCACTTTTTTGCTCTCTTTGATTTGGTTATTTTATCTCAATTATTAATATGTGATCCATACGAATTGTAAACCGTAATAAACAATGTTTTATACAATATAAAACGAATTTAATGTAATAAATGAAATTTTTAATTATTTGTTTTATGTCGTACTTCTGCTTTTTCTAAAAAAAATTTTTTAAATGTTTTAAATACTACGCACCTTGAATTAAATGAAATATTTTAAATGTGCAATAATCATATTTAATAAAAAGACAAGACGCTATTAGTACCATTGCTCTAAATTGCATTATTTGATTAACGTTGATTTCATTTCTTTGGATATTGCACAGCATAAGAAATAACGCCATCTTTAAGAATGTTCATAAGAACAATGATGCTATTGAAAGATTAAACATTTTATTATGCAAACCGCGAATTAGATTAAAACTGTTATAAATGTATATATACATATATTTATATACATATATTTATGTATATAAAACACAACTGTACATATTTTATTATATGAAATGTGAATGAACAAATTATTATTATAGTTTATACATTTGAGCATTGATGAATTTTTATATTGACTACTAGAAATAAATTATGGAAACTTAATCGAAATTCTTTCGATAAAACAAATAAAAAGAACAATAGAAAAGCAACACTTATAGTTATCGTGAAAATATCATAAGCATTCAAGAACGGAATAAAAAAATTTATAAGGAATAAGCAAAAAAAATTAAATAAAAAAAATGAAGAAAAGAACGAGTAGATGTTTTTAATTAATCGGAGCCGGCATTAAAATGCCCTATACCACTTTTAATTAATGTGCTTAAAGTCAAATAAGAGAATTACAAGCCAATAATATTAAAAAAAAATTCCTTAAATATTTAAAAAGTCCGCTATATGAAAAGATGTTCAGAAAATAGATCGATCTGAACCAAATTTAGTAAAAATTTTATATCGAAATTCAAAGCAATGCCAATTTTTACTAAATTATATTCCAAATTCAAGCTTTTGTCCATAAAATGTCTTCTGCCGAAAAATGCATTTTATGGTAAAAATAGTCCGATCTGTACCAAAATTTGCTATATAAATTTTTTATATCGAAAAAAAACTGGAAAAAGTTCCAGTTTACAATTTATGTAAAAATAAAGTTAAAATTATAATTTTTTTTTTCATATAACAACATTTTTTTAAGAAAGGCTTTGCCTGAGGCGTGGTTGTAAAAATGGCCTTTTATACACCATTTTTATTAGAGTTCGTTTCTGAACGAAACTTTAGTAAAATATTTCAAAAATTGCAACCTGTAGCGTCATAACAACTCTACATGTACAGATCACAAATGGATGGACAGACAGGCTTAAATCGAATTAGAAAATGATTCTGCATTAATCTGTTTAATAAAAAAGTGGATCTATCTTAACTTTTGTTTAGTTGTTACAAACGCCTGCACAAACTTATAATATCTTGTACCACAAGTGGTCTGAGGTAAAATGAAATGTAAAAAGCAAAATAAATCAGTATGCGATTAAAATATCGCACTGATTCAACTTTCGTGTACGTAATTGTCAATTGCTAAGGGATGTGATTGGAAATTATATGAAATCGATAAGAAATAAAATATGAAATATAAAATATGATGAAAATCAAATAAAATGATTACTAAAATTGTTATTGTTAATGTAGCTGCTTCAGTGCTTCATTGATTGCTATTTCTATCCTCTTTCAACTTCTTTAGATGCTTTAGCAAATTTATGCTCAAGATCATAATCATGATGCTTTTAGTGAATGGCATAATAAGTAGAAGCGTGTTTTGAATTCACAAAAAGATAAAGAAAAAATTTCTAACACAATTTACACAATTAAGCAAAATTTTTGAAAAATAAGATGAAATAAAATCGCGTCAAATTGTTGGAGATTAGTTTTTGATTGAATTTTTTATGTGCTTCTGCTTTTAATCGAAAATAAAAATTCATAAAAAATAAGAGGCTTTCTTGAGCCTCTTACTAATTGCAATTTAATAAAAGTCCGTATGGCAAATTGTGATCTCTTTAAAGTCTCACTTTAAAATTTAGGAATTTGGGTAAAGCGTTTCTTAATGTAATTTTTTAATTTAAGTTGCATTAAATAAATGACATTAAATAAATGTGTGCAGATTTTTTATGCATTTTTTTCTACAGATGATTAGAAGATTTTCCTTTCTAGGGAAGGGGAAAATATTAAGCATGCCCAAAATATCTAAAATAATATCAAAATTTTATGAGATTTTTTTAAGATCCCAACATTTTCGCAACAACTCTTCACGTAATGCCGTATTCTAAAAAAAAGTTTATATTATTTTTTAAAATTTATTAAATTTGATCCATGTGGATCTACTTTTTTATAAACCTCGTTCCATGTGGCGAACTTTTCAAATCATACTAAAAGGGCAATTTCGTTCATATTTCAATTACACTTAGTAAAGTGATTTAGGGAAATGTGAGATATCGGCTCCAATTGACTATTTTTACCCTTTTTCTTCTATTTTGATACGTTTACTTGCCACAAGAATATTAAATAAAGAATATTCTGTACAATAATTTTGACAGAGATTATCAAAAGTTGTCCGTGTAATCAATTTCATTTGAATTGTTAATTCTTTTCAACATATTTTCATATTTATATATTAAATATAATAAATATGTTAAAATAGTTTTATGCATAATTTTAATTGTATCATTTCTTCAAAAAAACATTTTACAAAAGTTTCAAAATGAACTGAACTGTTGAGCTAAATTGCACAGGTCTGGGTTAATAATCTTGTAATGTTTAACTAACTAACTAACTAACTACAAATTAAAGTACTTTTCTATTACATTGCAACATTGTTTACGTACTTTTATTATAACTCAACATATACTTTCTCTCTACCTTTCGCTCTCTATTTCTCTTTATTTTTGTACCATTTAGAGGCACTTTAATTGCCAAATGCCGTTATTTATTTGCATACACAAAACTATCAGCTGAGAGATAGAGACAAAAATGAAGAGTGTAAACGATGATAAGAATGAGAAAGAGAGAGATACTGATAGATGGAGACGGATGTATGAGGAGTGTAGCAAAAACATAACAACAAAAAACAAAAAAAAAACAGAAAAAATTCCAATTCAAATTTCTTTCGAGAAAGTTCTTTCCTTCAAATTAGTTTAGAAGAAACTTTATAATGGCTTTTAAACTATTTACATACAAACACATACACATGCACATACATATACATACACACACATATACATATAATACATTACAGACATGTATGTAGACGGGTTTGTTTAATATCATTTTGTTTAGTTCAGTTCAGTTCAGTTTAGTTTAGTTTAGTTTAGTTTAGTTTAGTTTGATTCGGTTTTAGTGTGAATCTGTTGCTGTTTGAGGTTTCAATTTCTATGCTTGAATTACTTTTATGTTTATTTGTAATATTCCCTTTCTTATTTGTATTGTTATTGTTATTATATCAATGGTTTTTCCTTTTTTTTTTTTTGCTTTATACAAAACTTAATATCTTATTTAAAATATTTGTTCTTGTCTTTGTTAGACATTTTCATTTCTTTGCTTATTTGTACAGTTCAAGTAAATTGGTTGCAATTTAATAGGCTAAAATTTTATGCATATTTTCCTCAATGTTAATGTTTGTATTATTGTTGCTTTTGGTCATTTACCAGAAAGATTGATCGGTGTATTAATTTCTTATTTGATGTATAGAAAATTGTTATAAAATATTTTGCTGTTGATGTTTTACCTTGCAAAATTACAACCAACTGAATATTTTCTCTTTTAAATAGATCACTTTATGTAGATATTGAAATGTATAAGAATTTATTACATTAAACAAATAAAAAATCAATGTACGTTTAATCAAATTTTCTTCTCCACTCCCCAAATTCAAATACCTTAAAATTGAATATTTATGTTATTAAAATAATAAACATTAAATCAATGAGTGAATGTTTTTTATTTATTTTTTTTTCTTTTAATTGATACAATTTTGAACTACAGCAACTCCATTTCTTAGCCATAAATTCTGAGAAAAAGTTTTCTTAATTATGTAATATAATTATTTAGTTGAATTCAATTCAAAAATTTCTTTTCAATCTATTGAAATAAAAAACTGCATCATCACTTTCTTTCACAAACGGAATTATCCAAATATTTATATGTAAGAAAATTATTTTTGACTAAATTCAAATTTTGGATGCTCGCCACCAAAACTTTCAGCCTTACGATACCGAGACTGTCACTTTTTTCGATAGTAGATAGAAAATGTAAACATAAGAAAATGAAAATTAGGCATTGCATAATTTTCCATGGGCTTGACCGATTTGCATCAGTTTTTTTTTTTTTGAAGCTGTTGTAGACCCATGGCCTTAATATTTGTCCTTTGAAAGTTTTACCTTTCTATCTTTTTTGAGTTTTTAAGTTTCGTTTTAAAAAATAGAGATTTTTTCCAGATTACATTTCACTGTGGACTTGTCCTTTGACCAATTTTGTCTAATTTCAATGCTAGTCTGGCGACAAAAATTTTTATCATTTCTGCCAAATTTACTCCGATATTGTAGTTTTTGCAACCAGAAAAAGGTAACCAATGGCTAGACAGACAGGCAGGCCTAAAAGCCTAAATAGATTCAGGTTTTGATACCGATCCAATATATATATATATACCTTGTAAAAAGTCGACGATGCTCCCTTTAGGGTATTTCAAACATATTGACAAATGAGGAAGGACATCACTAAGCGTTGGGAGGTGGATGCAAAAATTTTACAAAGTATTTTCAATTTTCATTTCTATTTGGACAATATCACCCGGTTATAGTAAAATGGTTTAAAATAAAATTTATCTTTTGTATCTCTAATTATACTTAAGGAGTGCGATAAATGTCAATACCTTATGCATTTATGAATATTTAGTTAACTTCTTATAAATGTAAAGTGAACATTTTGAATGTAAACACAAAACTTTAATCAAATTAAACCTTTTATCTTCCTTCTTTCATTCATTCTTTCTTGCCATTTGCATTTCCCTTGTTTTCTGTAACTTTCTCATTTTAAGGCAAAAGTTCTTATTCTTTATTCCCGCTATTACTTCATCCAATAATTTTCCATTTTGTTTTTTGTTTTTTTTTTTTTTTGCGTTTTTTTGTTTCTTATTCATTTTCATTTTTTATATATCGCAGCATCAAGATAAACTCATTACGTTGCAACGTTTGAGTATTCTCAGGTATATTTTTGATTAACTTAAATTTTTGTGCAGATGTTATCACGTTTCTTCGTTTGTCTGTCCCTTTTTTAATGGTCAAAATTTACGTAACATATCAAAATTCATCAAATACATGCAGACTGGTGCGGAAAATTGGTCAAAGCTTAGAATATGCCTCCAGGCATGTTTTAAGCTGAGAAGACAATTTCAATTAAAAAAAAAAAATTATTTCTGTTTACGTTTACGGTAGAAAAAATATTATTTTCCTATACAAAATGTGCGTTATTAAGGATAATTGATTAAGCTCACTTTAAATGCTTCTTTACTTATTATTTGGGAAGCGGAACTTCTAAAAATGTGTCTATTATTGGAAGAAGCCCTTCAATGTAATAAAATATTAATTTACAAAAAAAATTTAGGAAACTTTGTCATATGCACTTTAATTAGACGGCGTTGGGAGGATTTCGTTATATTTACCAATCTTTAGTTTATTTTGGAAACCTGGAAAAAATCAATTACGGCTTTTAATTGGCGTATAGGAAGGCACTCGAAGTACAGCCTTAGCTAAATATAACTTTTTTTTGTATCCATCACCCAGAGGTTGGTAGTCACTTTGTCATTAGATTTATAACACCCAAAAGGAAGCATCGGTGATCCTCTCAATGTGTATACTCTTGTTCAGCCTATCTGTCTGTCTGTCTGTCTTTCTATGTGTATTAGCATTCTCGAAGTCACAAAAAAAGAGAATTTCAGCTTAAATTTGGCAGGAACATTGGAAGTTCTTGTAGGCAGAACTGCTCTTGAAAATAAGCAAAATCGAAAGACACGCCCATAGTGCAGTGAAAACTGAGAACACTTAAAGCAGAAGCAAAATTTTCAAACTTTAATAAATAGAACGCTGAAATAAGATCATTAACCTACAATACTTGTCCAAAAATCATGTAAATCGTTCGCACCAAACCGAAATTGTACAATATCAATTTGTATAAAAAAAATTATAATACAAAAATGGGGGGTATTCAAAATTTGGCCACACCAAAATAAAATATTCTTATGTATTTATTTCTCACTCTTTTTTTTTTATGGGTTTGCGTTGGTGTTTAGTAATTTCAAACCAAGTAATTGTGATCATACCGCTGTATTTGTTTGTGTGTGTTTAAGTGTGTGCAAATGTGTGCAAATGTGTGCAAATGTGTTCGTGTGTATTCGTATATACAAATAACCTTAAAATAATCTAATAAAACAATTACTTATCATTGTTATTTGTCTAAAACATACAAACGTACGAATGAATACACTTTAACACATAAAATTCATATAAGCATACACACGCACACACACATACACACACATACACACAAAGTTACGTATCATAATGCCGCCATCATCAAACCAAGCAAATATTTATTATTATTTAAAATACTTAAAGCTTAAATAAACAAGCAAACAAACAAAACCAAGTGAACCCAAAAGCATTTTGCAAAAGTCAAGAGTTAACCATCAAGAAACTATGAATTGTGTACGAAAAAAAAAAACAGGTAAGAGGTAACAGATAAGATGGGCAAAAAGAGTGTGTGAGAGAGAGAGTGGGAGGGACGGTGATAGAGTTTTAGGGAATGAGGATGAAAAAAAATTCAAATCTCTATGAAAACAAAGGAGAGTGTGTATATTAAGAAGAAGAAGCATATGAACTTGCCTTTCTTTGGTTTGTCCTTTTTTTTCTGCATATAAAAAAAAAGGTGGCGTCTTTTACCGTCTTCGAGTGTTTACTTGTGCGTATTTGTATAAATAAAACCTTTAAAAAGTATTTAAGAAATATACAAAATATTAAGTCACATAACAAATCATTCAAAAAGTCGCTTAATCTTTGACGCAACATTTAGCTTGAATAGTTTTAGATGAAAAATGTTGGACCATAATTGATGGAATTTGTGAAACATTTTTATGATGGTTAGCAATGGGTGCGGCAACACAAATGTCAACTGGAGATTTATTGAATGATGTGTTACAAATATAAACGGACAAATATTACTAAACTTATAATCACCTTCAAAGAGATTTTCCAAGATTTTCTTATGTATATTGTGTTAAAAACCGAAAGAATAAGAAAACAGGAAAATACAAACAGTAATAAAATAAATCAGTAATTTTTATTCTTTTATTTTTATAATTTATTTTGCAGTTTTCTTTTTAGAAATTTGTTATGTATTCTTCTTTTCTTCATTTGTTTTGTTTTATTTATTTGTTTGTTCTTTTTTTCTTTTTGAATTTATTAAATACAATCTCTAGCTAACGGAACAATCTGAGCAGTGTCTTGAAAATTGTTACTTATGTGTGTGTGTGTGTGTGTGTGTGTGTGTGTTTGTATTGCGGCGGCATAGAAAAAGTAACAAATGAAATTAAGAAAGTCTTAAAATAACAATAAAAATGTATGAAAATGTATGAAACTAATAAGAAGACGAAGAAGAAGAAGCAAGAACTCTTTCTCAAAGAGCAAATATAAAAATAAGAGAGTTTGAGTGAAAGTAATCGTTGAATTGCTAGTTGAGAGACATTACAGCTCTCGTGTAAATAGTTAATTACAGAATCATGAAAGCAAATTGACTTTAATGTACAAATCAAATATTTACTTTACATTCGGGCGTTATAAAAATTTTTATGTTGTTATGTTGTTATTACCTTCGCTTTTGTGGTAATACAGAAAAAAAAATCCTATCAAATCCGCAATAATAAGAGTAAACAAATAAAACTTAAGGGTATTAAGAGAATATATTGGGTTGACAATTAAGTATTTGCTCATATATCGAATGTAAAGTAAAATAAAAATAAGCATAATCTACTTCAAGTAAATATTGTCCCACTTTTGTAGAATGCACTTATGGTAGGGTAAAATTGTACGCATTTATGCGGAAAAGGCTTTTTCATCCCTTTTCTCATCTATGCGCAAGTCCATCTGAAGTAAGCCCATTTAAATTTGTTGTCAAACCACAGATCGCAACTCTTTAGATATTTTAATGGCATTTGGTGAAGACACTTTTATAATTATTCCTCTAATAAACTTTTTTTTACAAATTTCTAAATTTCGAAAGTGTCATAAATAAAAATTTCAAAATGTTGCGAATCGTTAAAATTTTGGCATTGCAAACAAAGTGTTAAGGATTTCATATGTCACCTTGGCCGATTAAAAGTTGTAACCAGCTTTACCTATGATCTTTTACCATTTCTCCAATTAATTTCACTTTAGTAAATGTTTCGTCTTACTAAAGAATCATAAAATGTTTAAGATTTCTTGCAAATGGAAAATATATGTCATATTATAAAATTAAGTTCAATTCCAATCAATTCTCAATTACTCTTCAAAAAGTGTATGCCATTTATGTCAAATTAATTCTCTCTTATTTATTCTAATCGGTTTTCTCATCGGTTCATTTATATTTACTCTCTCAATTATCGTATCAACGTATCAATATCGTTTCATCATTAATGCCGAATTGAATCATCTTGTATGCTTTGTATGCAAAGGTACAGTGGCAGAGAAGATGTGTAACTGCAAATTTACACTGTTGAAATTAGTTGTGAAATAAATGAAATTGCATACTCTACATGTTGCATGTAAATGTACAGAGATTGTGGTTTTAATAGAAATTCTTAATGTGCATTTCAAAAAATTTATATATAAATTTGAAAAACGAGTTATACGAAAACAAGTCGAATTGTTTTAAAATGCAATGATATAGTTTAATGCTTGTTGCTATTCCATTTAATCTTATTGTTATTGTCATACCATTTAAAAGACTCCACTTAATACCATTTTCTTTGTTTTCTCTATTTTTTATCGCCTTATATGCAATCATCTACTTCATATTCCATATTACATATTCCATTTTCCATATTCTCAATTATTATATAGAGCTCATAACATTTTATTATAAAATGTATAATATTTTGCTTCCTTATTCTTTTATTTATTTATATTTGTGGTTGTGGTTGTGCTTGTGTTCGTTTGAATTCGTGCCTTCGATTGTGTACATATGCTTATGCCTGTTTAGTGGAAACATCGTCTTTTATTGAAATTATGTTTTTGCACAAAATTTTTTTTTTTCTTACTTCATGCTTTCTTTTTTACTTGTTCTTTTTTCATTTTTCATTTTTGGTCTAATTTTTTTTTTTTTTTTTATTTTTTTGAAACTTATCTCAATATATAATATTTCCGGTGTGAACGTGCTCGAACGTGGATAATGTGGAAAATGTGGAAAATGTGCAATTGTGTGTATATCTTGATTGTGCATAACACGTTCACAAACAATGCGATCACTACCACAAATACCATAAAATTTTCGGTTCTATATGAATTTTATTTAATTTTCTTAGTTTTTCTTACTTTTTGTTTTTCATCTTTCTTTCTATTTTATTTTACCGATTTTTATTCTTCTCGATTCATAACTGACTGTCTACATGTATGTACCTTTTTATATAACAAATAAATTATTTCAACTTAAACTTATGCTTATATTTTATTCATATAAATGCACGAAGATTGTTCGAAAAATTTTTAGATAAAAATATATGAAAAGATATTTCATTAAATATGTTTTCGTTTATTTAAAATCCATTATTTTTTTATTTTTATAGTATTTAAAAATTAATGAATAAAATTTGTCTAAAATAATATTTCAAGTTTTGAAGTATGTGTGTGTTGAAAAAATGATTTGAAAGAAATTTAATAAAATATTTCTCTAAAAATGATTAAATGTAAACACTTAAATTAATTATTTAAATGTATTTAAATGGAATTAAGTACAATTACTTTAATGGTACTTAAATGAAATTAAGTATAAGTTGTTAAATATAAATAAAAAATTTTGATAGATATTTCATTTGTAAAAGTAATTAAGTATAAAATTTTCTAAGAAAATTTTTATATAAAAAGAATTATACATCAGAATTTTAAGAGAATTAAATGCATATTTCAAGAATCCTTAAAAGGGTATAAAAATTTATCCTTCCTAAAGGAATTACAAAAATTTCAATAAACAATTTCTTAAAAAATGTAAATTCATATTTTAAATAAATTACATCTAGATAATTTGAATATGAGAGAATTTTTTCATTAATATATATATAAATAAAATTAAAGTTAAGGCATTTTTTAAAACTTAAATTAAGATTTAAAATGGATTAAAAAGTTCAGGCTAACTTAATTTATTTTTTTTTAAAAGAGAAAAACAATTGAATAATGACATTTACATTTAATAACAATTATAATTTGTGTGCAATTTTGTTATGTAAAATGTTTCATATTTTTCAGTTTAATCAATTTATTTAATTAACAATAACAAAAGATAATAAAATGAATATTTAACAAAATGTAATTAAAATTAATGTTATACACTTGTAATGCTTTCTTTCCTTTTCACTTTCTTCTTCTTCTTCTTCTTCTTCTTCTGTCAACCACGATCTGAAGTTTTTAGCTATTTTGTTTTTATCCTTTAAGCCTTTTTAATTTTTTATTTTAATATGCTTAATAGAACATACATGCAAAAATTTAAAAAAAAAAATCATACAAATAATAAAATCTATGCATTTTTTCATTTTTATTTCATTTTTTCATTTTCGTTTATTTTATTCCATTTTATTATATTTTACTTTTTAAAACAAACAAACTAAATAAAAATCATTACAGTAATGAAATTACCCAGACAATTTCTCCATTACATTTATTTCATGGCAGGCCAATGGTAATAAGGAGAGAGACAGTGGGCGAGAGTGAGCAAGATAAAAGGGGCCAAGTGGGAAATTTAGAGAGGAGGTGAACGAAAAAAGGTCTTTCAAAATTTATTTATACATATATTTACATAGGAATATAAATACTTGAAGTTGCTGTATGGTGGCCCATAATGTTTACTTAGCCAACTCTAGTCAAAGCACCGGTGACTAACTCTTTTGTTTAGTAAAGTATATGAGAGTTGGCAAACGATAAAAAATCATGAAAAAATTATGTGGCTTATATGAAATGTTAAATGTCCTGTAAATATATAAAAAATTATCATATTGATTGAATTAATATGTCGCCCAAAGCTCAATTCAATAACTGAAATTTCTTACACAATGAAGGTACTTTTATCAGTGAATTAATATTCCACATTATCTTGAAGTAAAACTATTACAAATATTAGGAACAATGTAAATGTAAAATATTGAGAATGAATTTATTGTTTGCTAAAAAGGTGGAAGGTTATGGAAAATTTAGAAATTATAGAGTATTACGGCGCTCAAAGATTATTTTTTATATTATTTACAATAGTTCAAAAAAACTAAAATATCAAATATTTGAAATAATATTTGAAGGTTTGGAAGACCGATGAAAAATATTCGAGAAACCCGTAGAACGTTTAATAATGATATTTCATTTACAAAATTATACAGACCAGAAGTTAGGGCTAACGTTTATGTGGGATGCGGCTCAAAAAATAAAAACTTTTGGGAGTTAAATTTGCCAGTTTTATTAGAGGTATTTTCTATAAATTTTAATTTTATTCTAATTATATTGTTTTTTTTTTTTTGTTTCCTTAAAGAACCAAAACGAGAGATCATCAAAATGATCTGACTCAATTTCCCCAGGGCACAATAAGCAGTTGCTAAGTGCAAGAGCAAACGAAACTGAAACGTAAATATTTATGATAATTTCCTGCATGTGTTACATATTTTCCAAACGTATATATATACCACGTATAATGTAGGGTATAATTGGAATAATGAACTTATTACCACATTTACCGAAACATATATTTCTATAATGAAATAAACAAGCAAATAAAATTAAACAAAAAAAAAAATAAATAAAGAGAAAGAAAAATGGAAAAAAGGAAAACTTTACTTTATAAATACTTACCACACATTGTTTGGACATTCAGTGTATATGGGGATGTATGTAAAATTGTATGGGCGGTATGTACGGAACTCTCAAGTATGATGATGCGTGAAAGGTTTGAAAAAATAATTAACACAAAACAAAAGTTCACAAAACTATAATTATAATAAACATTATGTGAAATTATCTGCTCTGCTCTAAATTTCGAAAGTCAAATAAGTAAAAAGTTATGAGAAAATAGTTATGAACACTTTAGAGACTTAATGGTTAATTAAGAAAAATTTTTTAAATAAATATTAATTGATTTTTGTAAAATATTTTTATGTTTTATTTATATTGTTGCTTAGTTTGTCTTTACTGAGCAAGAACATTGAAATATTAATGATTAAATGGAGACAAAATATTGAATACTAATTAGGTGCTTGTTGGTAACGTGGTAACTGTAGCATTCAAATAAAATTTAAAAAATCTACAAAAAAAAACTAATATTTGTTATCGCATAATTTTAAATGAACTTGGTCGATTTTAAGTTCATATTTCATACACAAATATATCAAAAAAACATGTCTTCTTTCATTGCCCCCGTTTCGTAACAGATGGATTGAGGCACCCTACAACGCGAAGCGTGGTGGATTACATATTGGCAAAAGGGGCCAATGGGGGGAGGGATTAGCGAAATTATTGCCTCCGTATTAAAAAAATTAAGGGCAACCAAAAGGGTCAGAAGGGAACAAGAAAGATGATGAATGCATAAGTATGCTAACCAACGTGAAGTAAAACTTAATGAATGGACGTGGGCGATCAGGTGGAGGGCGGAGAGGAGTGTGTTAAGGTTAAGGTGTAGCCAGATCCAGCCCTGTTTATGAATCGTGCATGCCAACTACTTATGAAGGTTTCACACTACCTGGTCGTGGGGGCGACCAATCCCGAGACGCACCTGCTCAATTGGGAGTGGCTCATGAGATGGTTTCTGATCCATGTCCATCAGGGGGCATCATGAGTTCACGAGATCAGATCCAAAGATTTAGTTTGGTACCACGGGATCACCAAATTCATATTTTGCCCATGTGGTGATGTTGGAGTTGGCTTCGTGGGGGCTGTGGTGTCCATGTCGCGGACGTAGCTCGACCTATTATGTTTATACCACTATTATAGTTTTGTCGAGCAGGGTGCCATTTCCCGAATAAAATGGCTAGCTGGGTGGGCTTATCGGGCTAATCTAATATAAGCCTAGAGGTTTTAAGAAGGCCCTGAATCCTTACACCAAGGATTAAGCTAACTAGATGAGGTGCAATAGTGGCTTTAAATTGGAAGCTAGTCGGGACGGTGGCATGCACTTTGTGACGTGTCTACCAACGCTAGAGATCATAAGTATGTTTATACCATGCATTTGAGCCTTCCAGGCAGGTATGCATGTAAAACACTAACTGTACTACCTGGTCGTGGGGGCGACCAATCCCGAGAAGCACGTGCTCAATTGGGAGTGGCTCATGAGATGGTTTCTGATCCATATCCATCAGGGGGCATCATGAGTTCACGAGATCAGATCCAAAGATTTAGTTTGGTACCACGGGATCACCAGTTTCATATTTGCCCATGTGGTGATGTTGGAGTTGGCTTCGTGGGGGCTGTGGTGTCCATGTCGCGGACGTAGCTCGACCTATTATGTTTATACCACTATTATAGTTTTGTCGAGCAGGGTGCCATTTCCCGAATAAAATGGCTAGCTGGGTAGGCTTATCGGGATAATTTAATCTAAGCCAAGGGGTTTTAAGAAGGCCCCGAATCCTTACACCAAGGATTAAGCTAACTAGATGAGGTGCAATAATGGCTTTAAATTGGAAGCTAGTCGGGACGGTGGCATGCACTTTGTGACGTGTCTACCAACGCTAGCGATCATAAGTATGTTTATACCATGCATTTGAGCCTTCCAGGCAGGTATGCATGTAAAACACTAACTGTACTACCTGGTCGTGGGGGCGACCAATCCCGAGAAGCACGTGCTCAATTGGGAGTGGCTCATGAGATGGTTTCTGATCCATATCCATCAGGGGGCATCATGAGTTCACGAGATCAGATCCAAAGATTTAGTTTGGTACCACGGGATCACCAGTTTCATATTTGCCCATGTGGTGATGTTGGAGTTGGCTTCGTGGGGGCTGTGGTGTCCATGTCGCGGACGTAGCTCGACCTATTATGTTTATACCACTATTATAGTTTTGTCGAGCAGGGTGCCATTTCCCGAATAAAATGGCTAGCTGGGTAGGCTTATCGGGATAATTTAATCTAAGCCAAGGGGTTTTAAGAAGGCCCCGAATCCTTACACCAAGGATTAAGCTAACTAGATGAGGTGCAATAATGGCTTTAAATTGGAAGCTAGTCGGGACGGTGGCATGCACTTTGTGACGTGTCTACCAACGCTAGCGATCATAAGTATGTTTATACCATGCATTTGAGCCTTCCAGGCAGGTATGCATGTAAAACACTAACTGTACTACCTGGTCGTATACCAAACAAGAAAAAAAGCGCAGGCACACACACGCACATACACCTACATTTGCCGATGTAATAATTTAAATTTCATATAAGTTTTGTTGTTGTTTTGATTTCATTTTAATGCGGTATCCATCGTGTACGCACATCAAGCATATTTTTAAAGTGATTTTTTTCGTTAATGTAATATTTTGTTTTAAATAAATGAAAAACCAATATGGGAAACTCATGGAAAAAATAAAAAATGTAAAATTATAAAAGTGAAAAATTCATCAACATAACGATGATGACGATAATCATGACAGTGTTAATAATGATGATGTTGATCTAAAGTCAATTTTTATCTAGGAAGTGAAGCATTTTAATTTACTTTTTAAGATATGCATACAGACACATTTTACACAAGCACAAAAAAGTGCATAAATGGTGGACGAAAAAAGTGAGTATGCCATCAATAACTTGGCAATAATAATAGCAATGGCAGCAACAATATCAACAAGTACAGCAACAAAAACAGATTTCACATTTGAGCGAGTAAGTCAAATGGAATGTACATTAATAAAAACAAAAAAAACCACACGTGCCCATCAACAGGCAGACACCGAGATCTGGAGCCATTGGCTGGAGCCATACCAATAGATATGCTAGCGGCCGAAGTTGTTGGGATCTATAGTAGAAGGCTAGCGAATGGTTATGACAAATGACTTATAAAAAGGAAAGAGAAGGAGACAATTCTGCTTTGGCAGAGCTGATGGGACGCTTCTGCAAAAGGAAAATGGGCGCATTACTTTATATGGAATTTATCGATCTGATATAGTAGGACGTTAATTTTTATAAAGTATGGTGTTTTCCGAAGATACTTTTTTAAAGTTGAGCATGATGAATACTTAAAGTGCCTTACTTGCATCAATATTGAGAAAGACGCAGAGCCTGCCCTCTTTCATTATCCACGTCTCTCAATAGAAGGACTTACACAACACACAGTGCCAAGCGTAGTGTAAAGCGCGTTAATATCGGAGCACCGTTGGCATAAATTTAACGAAAGTGTTGCGTCTCTTTTAAAGGAATTAAGGATGATAGAGCGAAACAGAAGCCATTGGCCAAAATGCTAAGTAATACTTAAAGGCAGAAGTAATACCTAAAAACAGTCCTGTGGAGAAATGTATAGGCAGCGAAGAGGTATGTGCTTTAGTACATAGACATAGGCAGGAGTAAATCGGTGTCAAATCCTGTCTATGAATCTAGCATACCAACAGCCAACAATTGATACCTAAGAAAGTTTCACACTACTTGGTCGCACACCAATAAGAAAAAGATATACACCTTTAACTGCATAGCATTTATATATTTATTTGTAGTTGTTCATATATATTTGATCATTGGAAACCCGATGTTCAATGTTATTCCTTTATGAAGCATACTGAAACGCATATTTGCAGGTATCATAGATCATACTAAAGGGGTATTTGCCAAAATTTTGGAGGAAAATAATGAGAAATTTGAAGATGAAATTGCAAACTGACTTTACTGTGAAGGCATTTTCGTAATATGTCGCTAGTGAAAAATATTACACGGATTTCTAAAATAATTGAAATATCTGAATAAATAGACTATCTTCAGCTTTATTAATATAAGAAAAATAGAAATGTCAAAAATTATTTAGTACAAACAAAATGATTTATTCGAATTTTCTCGGAAAATTTCAATATCACAAATGCATTTCGCTTTGCTGGTCTAATCACTAAAAAAGCCGGTACAATGAAATTCTTCCTCTACAATAGAAGATATGATAGAAGCTCCTCGAAAAGGATCAATAGTACCAAAGGTCAATGATACCAATTTACATAATTGAGAGGCAGACAGCTGCTGCCAAAATTGCTGATATTGTTTAATATGATCTAATAAGAAATATTTAATGGGGAATATATTTAAAAAATTATCGTTCAATAGTTACTCTATTTCTTTTCTCTCTCAATTCTTTTTTATCACTCACTCTCTTTCACTCTATACCTCTCTTTGCCATTTATACATTCTCTACATCTTTTCTCTGCCCCTTTAGTATTACTTATATAATTGTTTTTGTACACTTATAATGACACTTAAGTTCTACGTTCTACGTGCATATATGCAACATAAAGTTGCTTGGCTGATTGGTTGTTTGATTGGTTGGTGGTGGTTAGTTAGTTGATAGATGGTTGGTATGTTATTTATAATACACTCATGATTAATATATATGCACACATACATATACATACTCGGTAGTGGTATGATAAATGCATGCATTAAAAATTTCTCTTTTTTTTTATGTGATCTATTTGACACAAAATGATGGGAAGCAACAATTTGCTTTTAAAATTTTACTACTCAATACTCAATTACTAACACTAATGCAATGATACAACTTTTTATATAGCTATAAAGAGAATTTTTTTTTAAGTATATAAAAATATATATTCATATATGCCTATACATATGTATATATAAGTGAAAAGGAAATGTTAAGTTTTCCTTAAAAAAAAAAAAAAAAAAGAGTAAAAGCAGAGAAAACAGACAAGCTATCGTGATAAAACATATTATACATATTATAACTATTCATACAAATGTTAAGATGACTTTATATGACAATATAAATTTCTATATATGTTTACATAAATCTATAAATATATATACACTTTTCCATACATAAAAGTATTCAATAGCAAGAAACTCTGGAAAAATGTCGAATGAAGAAAAACCGTATGGTCTTAAGAGTGTTTTAAAAATTGCTCATTTATAGATAAATTTTAACACTTACACTTAAAAGAATAAACACATCTATAAATTTAAATATATTTTATAAATGTATGTGCATATGTATTATTTTATATATTTACATAAGATATGAGATATATGACTATTTAGAATTGAAATAACTTGAGAAAACAAAAGTTATATTTCAGTTGATAAAAAATATTTCATTTTTACTTTAAAATCATATGTCTGTTATTTTGGATCTTCTCCCCCTAAGCCTCTAACGGCAGCTTTCTTTTTTATTCTTTCTATAGTTTTCTTTTTTCTATTTGCGCAAGGTTTTTCACATTTAAATTGAAAATTAGTTAGTTGTGCTGAAATTTTAGTTTTAAAAGGCCTTCCCATTTATTTGAATAATATCATAATCATCGGCTATGATTCCCTGTCATCATTTTTGATCTATGAAATTATAATGAGACTAGTTTAACACTGATTGATATTATCTCGTAATTGCCAAAATATGAGCCATTTCTTAGTTCTAAATTTTAAAACGATCCTCAATTGAAGGCAGTAAAGAGAACCTAAGGCCCTTTAAAATACTGAATTATAGAAGCAAACACATTTAATGCTTCCTTGGAATCAACTGTTTAAGCTACAGGCATCCACTTCAAAAGATTTTATTCCTCTATTCAGAAATCGCCATCTTTGGGTATTAGGTTTTTAAACTCTAGCATTATGAGTCAATGTTACTCCGCTACATAACCATTGCCTGGCATTTTCTTTCATTACTTAAAATGTATTTCCATTTATATAGAACATGAAGTGAAATTTTCATTTTCATTTATGACTATCTCTCATTAAAGTAAAATCTAGACTACGTAATGTGAGTGTGAGTGTGAAATGGAAATCAAACCATTTCGGTTTAATAAAATATTACTAAATTTAAGGAATAATACGACAACAAGTCAACTTGAAAATATTATTATTATCATATCGTCTACAATATTGTGCTATTCGTATGAATTGTTATCTGCTGGTTTAACTTTATACCATGAATGATATTGTATGAATATTTTATGTATAGATCATTAAATATGCAATTTAAATGGTAGCAAATGAATGGAGAAGGTTACACGGTCTACACGCATCTGCCAACATCCATATTTGCCATTTCATTCCATTCCATTTGTTTATATACACTAAAAATGTGGTAAAGTATTGTTGGATGTCTGCGGTCGATTGGATGCCTTTCACATAAAATATATATAAACCGGGCGCCAAAAAAAAAGAAGCAAATATTATAAAAGTATATTGGTACTGTTGTTATTTTCTGACTTTTTCCATATTTCTGTACTGTCTCTGCTTCATTTTATTATTTTAAATTTTATATCACATTTCATTAATTCATAAATGTCAATATGAATTGTCGAGACCTTATTTTCAATTGTAGTATAAAAAAGCAACAAGTTCACTTGTTGATTAATTTTCACAATACATTAAATAATAATATGATATTAATATTTGTATAATGTCTAAAAGGATACTGTATACTTTAATATAAAAAAATCTGTACTAGTAGAAAAATTTTATTCATACAAAGTAAATATGGAAATATTATGAAATGAATTTAAGAAAAAAGAAGAAAAAAAATGTAAAATAATAGTAAAGAATATTTAGAATAAATATACCAAAAATTCTATTGTCCAATCCTCTAACCAGGATCTTTTGTATAATGGATAATACATGAAATATTAAGAAAAATTCAACAAGAGTCTCTGATAATGAAAAACTCAAAAAAAAATCATTCTTCCTTGACTTATATGGCTTAAAGCCTTTCCATTCATTTGAAAATAAATGAAAAAAAGGAGCTAGTTAAAAAAATTTTTAAATTCTTAAAAAAATTAGTCATAGTAAATTATTTGTTTGATGATTCGTATTAATCCCGCTTATATAACATAAAAAATTTTTTTATTCGTAATTAATTTTAACAATTGGCCATTTTACATTTATACTTATGTAGTTAAGGAATCATTCAGTTAACATGATCTATTGATTGAAAACTTTGCTAAGCAGACTTTTCTTAAAAGCGCTTCTTGTAAGATTTTGTAGAAAGTTTATTCTCAAGTAGACGAATATCAGAGAGTCGGTCTGTTACAGTAGTCTTGGCAGGTTTTATGATTTTAAATCTACTTCTCAGGTTTTAGTTCTAAGTTTTAAGGTTTCTATTGATCTAACATTGAGAAATACAACTACAATTTATCCTAATAGAGTTATCAAAGCTTCACAAGTCCTTAGATGTATTGGCTCTTTGTAAGGTATAAGCGAATTACATTTTGTCCAAAGGATGGAAGTATGTTTACTTTGTCTTTACATTTATAACACCTAAAAGGAGACGGCAGAGACCATAAAAAGTATATTTCTGAACAACATCAAATTCTACATCGATTAAGACATGTATGTCTGTTTGTCCGTCTGCCCGTACTTTGCTAATATTCTCCCGGTCACAAAACAAAGATATTAAGTTTAAATTTGGCCGAAATAGACAAGTATATATTGAAAGTGGGCAAAATCAGTCAAAGGACACGTTCACAGAGCAACGTAAAATGAAATAACCTCAGCAATATTTAGTCATTATTTGTAAACTGCAAAACACAGAAAACTGAAATTTTGTACAAGTAGTAAGGACATTCGTCTGCAACAGCCATCCAAAAATAATACAAATCTCCAAGTTTGAATCGTAATATCATGATATAT
The DNA here is from genome assembly GCA_023089585.1 of Melophagus ovinus. Taxonomy (NCBI): domain Eukaryota; kingdom Metazoa; phylum Arthropoda; class Insecta; order Diptera; family Hippoboscidae; genus Melophagus; species Melophagus ovinus. The sequence continues at coordinate 1,424,344 of JAKKIB010000185.1, read as the reverse complement.
GGGTGGTGGGTATCCAAGTTTTTTTACTTCTTAATTTTACACTTTGCTTAAGTCATTGAAATAATAAATAAATAATTCATTTTAAATAAAAAATACATTTAATGTGTCCTTTTTTCGTCACTTTTCAAGATAACTTCTAATTTTTGATGTTTCTTACGTCTCATGTATATATTAGTTATTAGTCGTATAGTAAAAAAATAAACAATTTCCACTATACTTAAGATAGAGACGCCCATAAATAAACCTAATAATCCACCACAATTAGCCAAAAAATCGGTTACGCCATACAATTCTGAACGTTTTGATGTTAAAAATTGTGCTTCCTTCAAGAATATAGAAATGCGCGATTTTTGTGTTCTGTAATTTAGAGAGAAAAATAAATTGAAAATCAAAAGTTACGATTTAATTATATCTAACTTTCGGTTATGTATTAGTTCTTAGACTTTAAAGAAATTCAATAAATATTGAATAACAAAATTCACAAGTGCTTTTAAATTTATTTCTTGTCTGGTTTTTTGGATTCTTCCAATATCTCAGAATATGCGTGTTGGGACGTTGTTTTATGTCTGTTACAAAAATGAGTGACGACATGAGTTATTTTAATTATTGTCCGCCGTTGAAACCAAACAGAGTTTAATTTAATAAAAAAAATAATACCTCATTGATTTTCTGTGGAAATTATTAGCATATAACATAATAAGAGTGTATTTAAAAGTTTGACGGGGACCACTACCGAGAAATACCAGCTCAACTGAAAGTGAGCTGGCTCATGATAAGGTCGACCTTATGTTGCCATTCATGAGTTCATGCAATCGAACCAAAGATTTAATTAGGCATCACAGGATCACCAGCTTTAATAATGACCATTGTGATGATATTGGAGTTGGCTTAGTGGAGCCTGCAGTGCCCATAATGCGTTACGCTCGTTCAAACATACATTATATGTCTGCAACGCATTTCCCGGGAAGCTGGCAAGATCCCCCGAGTTAAGCAAACTAGGCCTTGGTGCTCTGGAGCTCTGAATCTGAACCAAGGTGCCACATAAGCTTTAAATTAAAAGCTAGGGAAACAGATCCATGTGCGCAAGGTTACTAATCCCAACGCTCAAATTGCACTTATTGTACATGCAGTTAAAATATTAAGGCAAAAGTCCATGTAAAGCACTCTCTGTATGTAAAATTTATTTTTATTTTTGTTCACTAGTAATACTGAAACTTATTAAGCTACAAAACGATTTAATTGAAAACGGAGTTTCCTTTGCACTTTTAGATGTAATTAAAAATTTTCGTAAAATTTAGCCAGTGCTTTAGATATTCCTTTTAGTTTTTATCATGAGAGAACTAACTGAAAATTTATATATATATATATATATATATATATATATATAGAAATAATATTCTACATACCTATTGGCTTTGTCTACTTTAAATTTTTTATTTTCCTTAAAATATTTGTAATCGTAATGAGCTTGAGATATTTCTGCTTCATAAGCTATAGAAGTGCAGGCTGGTAGGCAATTACAACTGATAGGTACGCGATAATCTTTTATAGTATTATCCATATTACTTTTATTAAATTCATTTAATGCCATTTCATCCGCCGCATCTTTTAAACATGGCATCTTCTTTGGACCACAAACCGATATTGACGCATTTCTTATTTAAATCAAGTTATATAGTACGTTTGAAAATGTACGATTGTATCTGGACAAATTTCAGCATGGGTACATACTGGGCATTGAAAATTTAACGCAACCGCATTTTTGTAATGTAAAATTAGCCAAATATTCCAATTCACAATTGTTTTGAGTGTAAATTCGAAAGTAGCGTAAAGCTCGTTCATTTTGAAAGTAGCACTGACGCCTAAAAAATTTCATATTTTAATTTATAATTTTATATTGATTTTTTTTTTTTAATTTGCTTAGTTTACTTGTTTGGTTCATAATGTTTTAAGCCACCAGATGTAGTTATGATTTTTGGTTTAATTGCTATTAACATCTCTTGTTCGAATGGTATGCGAAAGTATTGCTTAGATAATTGAGCTACTTCTCCAGGTGTATGCAATAGAATCTTAAATTAATTGTAAAAAAAGGAGCAAAGGTGAGCATTATTATAGAACGAAGAGTAACTTATTAAATATACTTTAAATCCTTGTACGGGGCCACGACATAAATCATCGAAATCAATTTGATAACCATTTAATAATAACTCTAAGCCAGCTTTAGTTCCTGGATACGATTCAATGTTCGCATTCTCATTATAACCATCCTCCAAATTCCAATCAGTATTGTTTTTACTACGAAAATTTTACTACAAAATTTTCATAGTTCTCCAGTTCCAGAAGTAATCTATAAAATGTATAATTTATATACATCTAAAGAAAAATTTCTAATTTGTTCAAGGAGTAGTGCGTACCCCTCTTTGCGATATATATCAATAAGATCTAATGAATTAAAACTATGGCAAATGCCATCATCCGTGATAAACATTCGAAATATTTCATCACATTTCCGTTGAATGTTACGCCAACGGCATTCTAAATATGTATCTTGAAAGTTTGGCATTGTTTTATATAATTTTGTTATAATCTCATTCATTCGAACTATTTATGAACATTTCGATTAAATGATCCATGCAAACTTGACCCACTACATTAAAATATGAAATTCTAATCATTAAATCATTAATAATGTAAAACAACAGGAAAAACAGGAAAGAGCTGCTATTTATTTAACTTATTGTACAATTATTGGTGTACTTACTGATTTTCGGTTGGATATATTTCGGTTATATTATCCTGATAGTCTTTTATCCTCCAATAAGTGTCAGTGAAATTGAAAAATGTTTGCTTGGATTTTGTTTCACTGCATATTGTTACAGCTGGGAATGGTTTTTGCCAAACAGGTGTTGATTTTTCGGCGAAACTTACTATAACCGGATAATAATGCCATTTATGCCAAATGTTCATGATCAAAGTAATACAAGTGTATATAGAAAAACTAAATACCACCATACAAAATATTCTATATTTTGAAAAGTACATAGGAAGTTTAAGTAGACAAAACATGTAAAAAATAAAAATTACAATATTTTTTCACCAATTAAATAAATTCTTAAATAAAGTGAAAACTCTTATGGTAAAACGTCTTATTGAGTAATATTGAGTTGGTAATTAAGTGATTGAAAATTTTATCAATCGATATCATGATGCTTTCTAGTCATTTGTTTAGACTGTCACCTTTAATTAAATCAACAAGATTTTTTTATTACAATTTTGAAGTAAATTTCAAAATGCAGAATGCAGACATATTTTGTGGTAGTATTTTTCAAGAAGCAAGAATGCAACGCAAGCCCATAAGTAGTTATGTGACGTATACAAAAATGAAGCCTCTAAATTCATATCAAAATTCATTTGCTAAACTTTACTCTGGTGATTCTTAAAAAAATTGGTTCAACAGCTCCTTTGAAATTTCTGAGATTCTTAAAATGGCTGTATATAGTCTTGATACAACAAACACACAGAGTAGCTCAATTTTGCGGAAATATAAATTTATAAGAGCAAGAAACTCGATTTATAAAAGTATCTTAATTAAAGTTCGTTAATTATTTAATGAATGTATTGACAGAGATTAACTATTTCAATTAATTAATTTATATCATAAATTACAAATATAATTCTTAAAGAAAATTTTAAAATAAAATGATGATATAAATCGAATTTTGCAACAACATAAATTCAATATCTAATAAATTGTAAAAAAATTAATTGGCATAGTTATTTTTAAGAATTGTTAAATAATACAGTGTTCTAAACATATCGCTCCAGCTGCTTGCAATGGTTGACCACATTTAATTTGTTGAGTTGTAGAACTTTCATTATCATTATCGATGGACATTGTTTTTTTAAAAGCCTGTACACTCTGTGACATTAAGTATGCCCGTTTTCTAAAAATTTTTATCAAAAATTTTAAATGAAAATCGGTTTTGCTAATTTTGAAATATTTCCAAATATTACCGCTCTAATGATTTTTGTGACATTGTCTTTTGTAATTTTTGATCACGCGTCATTTCTAAAAATTAATGTGAAATGCGTTTGCATATACATACTGCTTAACGTTTACTAAAAATATAGAGAAATAGTGCATTGCTTTTTATAGAAAAACTGAAACTTAAAACTTATATAAAAAGGGGGTACATTGAAGGAGTGGTTAAATGAGAAAGTGCAATATTTCATGCGATTGTGTCTTAGGGAAATAATATAAACAAAAAATCTCCAAGGCTCATAAGTTCATCATTACTTTTATTCGTTTCATTATAATTAAAAGCTACCACAATTGGAAAGAATAACAAATACTAAATTATAAAGTGTAATTCAAATGGACAAAATTCTATTATTTTCTGTACAACCGTGCGTATGATTAACTCATTCATATAATATTAATTATGTGGGTTCATTTATGTAAATACATAAAAGCCTTGCATTTAGTATAAATGTTGCTTTTATTATTGTTGTTAGTGCAGTTGTTAGTAGCCTAGATGTGACACTATCATTGGAACATTGATTAAATAAGTCAAGTCTATAAGAGCTTTTGTAGTCACTTTTCAAATGTTAAACGAATCTAAAAATGCTGGCAAGTAATAAATATTTAAAGTAGTCATTCATGTGAAATATGTCTAAGAACAATAAGAAAATTAATGCTATAGTGAATTTATTGGTTTGAGTTATAACTATATGAATCTTAATGAGATGAAAAAAGTTAAAAAAAATGGTTTAATAGAAAATAGAAAATTTTGGAATAAATTGCCATGTTACAATTGGATATTTTCGAAAAAGATGGCATGAATGAAACATGTAAAGCTTTTTTCTTAAGTATTTACTGTCATTCAATAAAATGAATGCATTAAATGCATTGGGGATTATAGATATTTACTTGAAAACGAACTTGATGAAGAACGATAGATTTTTTAATAAAGCGCAACAGAAATTGCTGTCTTTGGAATTTAAACAAGCACCTAAATATTCTACGTCGCAAGAGAATAGCGATTTAATTCAAATTTATTCCTTTATCGCTTGACATGTTACGTAAAATAATCAATTCAAAATTTATTTCCGGCAATCGATTCTTTTACCTTGCAAGTTGACTTTTGACAAATTTGTAATTATTAATTTGCCTTAAATACTTTTTTTATAATAAACAAGAAAATATATTATAGTCCGTCCTGCCAGACGGCGAAATTTCCTAGAACAGTTTATCTAATTTGACCAGCAGTATGGAAAAGTGATTTAAAATTTTAGAAAGTGGAAAATGTGATTTTTCATAAAATAAAAAAGGGACTCAAAGAATGGACAAATAGGGTTCAAACCTTAGATTGGAAATACGATTCTTGTACTAAATTTTTTCAAGAAATATGCATAATTCTAAGTTGTTCTACATAACGAACCTTTGAAAAATAAGTTGTTACTTATTACGATAAGTAATTCCGATAAGTATTCCCAAGCATATTTGGAATCAGACACATCTACATGAAAAATTTCATTCAATTATATAGATAAACAACAAATAGATGGATGCACATAGAGACAACCTTAAATCAAAAAGTAATTCTGCATCGACCGGTATAACCCGTGCGTCCATCTCAAACACTTTTGGGCGTTACATATTTCCACGCAACCACACAACACCCTGTAGCGGTGTAGAGTATAATAATGTACAGGTCAGTGAGTGTTTTACACACATACATACCGTTCATAATGAGTGCGTGGTACCAAATTAAATCTTTGGATCTGATTTCGTGACTCATGATGAATCCTAATAGTAGCGGAACAACAACTACCATCACATAAACCACTCCCAGTTGAGCAGGTGTTTCTCGGGACTGGTTGCCCTAGGTATAATTACACACAATATAAAATGTTTTTTCGATTTGTATGAACAGTTAAAACTACTAAAATGGTCATACATGCCACTAATTATTTGCATAATTTTTCGAGCCCTGTAAAAATGTGTCATAGACAGATGAATGCATGAAGTTACATACATACAGAACTACGTATTATAGTGATTGCTTTGTTTGTGTTCATTTGTTTTCTAACTATTAATAAAGACATTGCCAGACGTTGTTGAAGTATTCAACATTTCATAAATGAATTTTGAAAGAGCAAATGCTCTTTGTACGTAAATGCACTTTGTAAGAAATGTGAAAATTCCTTCGAATAAGTAAACGAATTCATAGAAAAAATCTCCATTTATAACAAGTTTATTCGATAATTTTTAAACCGAAAGATTTAGTTTTTTAGACTAAGATAATAATATAAAAAATAAAATCTAAAAGCCATCTTTTTATTTCCGAAAATATAATTTCTTGTACTTGTCGTAGTACTGTAATCAATCTAAGTCTAAATATTTAATGATTTAGTCGGCTTTCGCTGCTCGACAATTAGTTAAACCTTAAATTGAACTTTGTGCCGAAAGTAGCTGATTGTAAATTTCATCTCTCCTAAGTCGGCTTAATCTAAATTATACGAACCTAAACTGTAAGTTTATTACATTAAGTTATGATGCTCTAATTTCAATAAGAAACGTCTTCAGTTTAGTACGTTTCATTCACTAAAATCTCAGATCACAAATACCTGTCAAGGAACCAATTAAAAAAAAAATTTCATGATATTTCTAGATAAATTTAACTGAGATGTCAGGCCATTGTAGATTTATACCGGCATACCAAATAATATTAATAATTAAAATTTTTACAAAAACTTACCTAATTTTATTAATTTTATTAATTTCTTATACTCATTTAATTGAAATTAAATCATTGCTGCTTTGTAATAATTCCATTTCACATTTTTCCATTATACAAGAATTTTTTTATTATGATAATACGTTTAAACATTTTTTTTTTGCCATTTCTTACTACTTATAAATGTACAATTTTACATAATATTTATTTTAATACAATTTTATTTTGGAGGACTTTTGAATTTCAATGTATTGTAGCATGGGATACATATACAAACAGAAATATTTTTTTTTATTTTATGAATAATCGAAAATTCAATTAATACTAATAGAAATTAATTTTATAAAATATTTTAATGAAGAGAGAAATACTTAATAAAATCATTAATCTAACGCATTCTTTAAGCTAAACGTTTTATTTTTCTTATCATTTGTCAAGTTTTATTTTTATTGTTTATTGATAAATATTTTTTCATTTTTTTACTCAAAATTATACATAAAAATATTATAAATAATTGCTTAAATAAAAATACTGAAAATTTTATTTATTTTTTTTTTTACACATATATTTATATTTATTTATTTTTATTTTTTGGAGGCCCATTTTTTTCTATCGAGTATAATTTTTCTATTTGTGCACACATTATCATCATTAAAAAGGGCACATTTCTCGATATATGAAATCTTACATTTAAAATGTTCTTCCCATTTTAATATTCAACACTTTTATTTTCATCAAGTTTAAGTCAAGGAAATTAAAGAATTTTTGAAGCTTTTTTCTTTATATTTATTATAATAAAATTTAATATATTCATTTACAATGGTAGGTGTGACCAATTTAATAAGAAGAAAAACTCTAGAAAATAGTATTGAAAAGTTTGCCGTTCTCTATGCTCAAATATTTAAAAGTTTGGCCGTACTTAAAATTAAAGGACAAAATGATGTTTTTGATATAACAATTTAACAATTAAAAATTTCAAAATAATAAATAATCATAATCATAAAACGTTGTTCTTCAAATAAAATATAAAACAAGAAAGTGATAAATTTGTAAATTTTCTAGATAAAAAAGCACAAATTCATGTTTGTAAATTAAACGCCTGCTGATTAAATTTACTTTATAAATAATGACCAAAAGCGAATATGCCAATTTTTTATTCATTCAATCGGTTATAAAAATTTTTCAGATATATTTTTCTATGTAAAACAGCTTCGCGTATTTATCATATTCCAATCTATTCTTCTATTCTATGCTAATATCAGATTATCATGATACATTTAGTTATTGTACACATTTACATATATAATATAATACGCATATATTTATATCGGTTATACATGTATAATGGTGAAAGCTCCTTTTTTCTTTAATTAAAATTTTCATATAAATATTTTCCTTTTTATGTAGTTTTCGTTTTTGATTTAGTTAATTTTCATTCTTCCTAATAACTAACGCCCTTTTTCCTTTTCCTAACATTACTCTACTTTTACTAGTTTTCTTTTTTTTCTTTTATTATTATATAATATATATAAATATATAATATATTTATATCTATATATATATATATAACTATGAGTATACACAACAACTAAGTTAAAATGATATGTATGATTTTTAGTTCAATTTCTCATTCAAATTTTATTTACTCATGTTTTTCAATTTTTTTTCCTTTTTTTTTTTTTGGTTTTTACTTTGTTTTGAAATTCTGTTTTCATTTAATTTTTGCGTTACGTATACGCCACCGTTCCTTTTCTTCTTTTTCTTTCGGTTACCTCTTCTGTAGTGTTGTTGGGTTATTTAATACTCGGTCTGTGCAATTAAAAATTAAAGGAAACAAAATTCCTTTCTTTCAAATGAAAAAATTTCTTTTATATGCGAAATATTTATTCATTACATTTAAGGCAAAACGCGTGGTCTTAAATAGAAGATCGAACTTCAGGAAGGTCAGAATACAAGAAGCCTTTTTAGCTTTAAATAATATGGGCTATGAAATCATACGCTTGCTTAATATAAATCTTCTGATCTGATGCTACTCATTGGAGAAGCACCTGTTCAACTGGGAGTGGCTCATGAAATGGTCGTTGGTGTTGCCAGCCGTCAGGGAGTATCAGGAGACACGAGATTGGACCAAAAATTTAATTTGGTACCACGGCCCATCGTGGTGATATTGAGGTTGACTTGGTGGAAACTATGGTACCCAAATCGCGGGCGTTGCTCATTCAAACATATTATAGGCTTGTTGTGCAGGGTCCCATTACTTGCAGGGTCACAGTACTTGAAGAAAGAATTTATTTCAGATAATTAATTTAAAGTATGAAATAAATTTATCATGCTTTAGTTAAATTTTGGACATTTCGCTTCTGTGCAAACATTTTTTTCTTGCAAAATTTGCAAATTACATATTTCGGTGTGCGATGTTTGTTTAGAAAAGGGCTTCTGGTTTTGGATATTTTATAATTGGCCTTTATCATAAATAAAGTTTTCACTTGTTAGGATTTTTGTAATGTTTTACTTTTTCAAATTAGTTGACTTTATTTCCCAGTGCCCGTTTGATGTGCCCGTAAAAGTTATCGGCGCGAGTGAAGTTTCGTTATTTTTAAGCTAAAGCCTTTTCATAGTTAAAATACTACTTGTAGGTTAAAATTTAATGGATCTTTAAAACTTTTAAAATGAAATTATCTTTTACTGTCCGCTTAAATTCAATTTTTCTTCAATAAATCTCATTTTTCATTGTTTACTCAATTTAATATTTTACCAAATTATAAGAATAGGATTCTTTAATAACAAAAACTCATGAACAAACGCACATACAAACACATATGCATATACTCGATCAATTTGCTTGTTGTTATTGTCGAATAGATTTTTTTGAATCAATTTTTATATGAACCATCCAAAAGTGGTGGGAGTATATTCCCTTTGTCATTATTTTTGTAATAACCAAAAGAAAGCGTCAAAAACTCTACATAGTACATATATATATTTTTGATCAGAATTCGGAACCGGCAATTTTGAAACGACCTACAGAGGTATAACTGTCTGTCTGTCTGGCTATGTGCCCAGATGTTGTTACCATGCTCCCCGTCATAAAAGAATAAATATTGAACTCAAACGTACTAAAAATATCGGAAGTTCTTGCATGCGGGTTGGTATTCAAAAAGGGTAGAATGGTTCAAAGAACATGCCGCCAATGCAGCGTTACTGAGAACACTTACATTTTTTTCTTAAAATAAAATTTTTTAGTTTTGTGCTTGTTATTTGCAAACTGCAAAAATAAAACTTTGAAATTATGTATAAGTAGTAAGTCCATTGGCCTTTAACATCTTATAAAAATCATACAAATCGGGCACGCCCACAAGATAAATATACAATATAAAATTGCCAGCTATTTATGCTTATGTTTTCGATCTATTACTGAAAAACTGAAACAGACTCTAAATCGTAATATCGTGATGTGTAGATAGTGGGTATTCCAGATTTGGCCCCACCCATATATAATTTTCTTTTTGGTTTTTTTGTTTTTAAAGTTTTATTGCAGAGTTTTTTTGTAAACAAAAACTGTAACTGAAAGCTGAAATTATTTATAATCTGAAGAGAAATTTTATATGGCTGTGACCTTACTTTTTTGTAAATTTATATAAACAGAAGCATATGTATGTTTGTGTGTGTGTGTGTGTGTGTGTGTGTGTGTGTTTGTATATGAACATACAGTGTGCAGAAGTCCATTTGTTATGCCAGAAGAGCGAATGTAATTGCAAAAATAAGCAAGAAAAAAATGTAAAAACGAATCAAAATAAAAATGGAAAAAAGCAACGACTTCACTGTTTTGGGAATTTTATATTTTTTTAATTGTATTGTTTTGGTGTTATTTTCATATATAAATGTGTATGCGTTATATTACATGCAAATTATATATTGGGTTATTAAATATGAAATTAGTACTTTTGTTAATTTTGACAGCTCACTATTTTAATACTTTACCTTTATTTTTATTTTTCTTTACTAAGTCATTATGTGAAATTTATTTTTATTATAAAATTCGAACTTTTGCAATGCAATAAAATTGATCTTGCAGATATTTACAGACTCTAATTTGCCAGTGAACTTTTTACCACTTAAATGTCAAAGGTGTTTAAGCAATATGAATCCATAATTTAATGATTATTATAATTTTTGTTATGTATAAATGACCTTTTCGAGTAAACTTTTTTTTTACTTTTACAAATTCCATATTTAATAAACCAATATGTTTTTTGTGAGTTGTATGCGTTTATATTGGATTATAGAGCAACGATAGACGGAATATAATTTTCTTTTACACACACAAACATACAAATATACACACATACATATACATACATATACATACATATATATAAGTTCATACACATAAACGTCAACTGTAGTCTCTACCTCATGGTCATTCTCGCTATCGAACGTGCCGTTTGGAGTATTTTGGATGTTGATGGGCATTTTGGACTTACTTTACATTTGGATATACTTGGCTCGGTATTTGGTTTATGGTAGCACTAGAACAGCAGCTGTCGTTGCGGCTGTCGTTACGGCTGTCGTTGCGGCTGTGGTTGTGGTTGTGGTTGCAGTTGCAGCTTTCACCATTGACCCATTAGTGAATTTTTTGAGTTTAAAATTGTTTGGCATTAAATTGATCGCGGTTACTGTTGTTGGTGTTGTTAGTGATGTTGTTATCATTGTTGTTGTTGTTGTTGTTGTTGTTGTTGTTGTTGTTGTTGCTGCTGCTGCTGCATTAAATGAAGAAATAACAATTCCTTCTGTATTGTTTTCAATTCCAGCAGAAGCTTCCTGTAATAAAATTATAGTGTACACACATTTTTATAAGAAAGCAATTGCGACTCAAATATTAAAAGAAATTATTTTAAAAAAAACCACAATAAAATAAAACGAAAATTTTATAAAAAATTAATCGTTTAAATTCATTCAGTATTTATAAATAAATTAAAAGCTATATTGGCAATTTTCACATTTCCATCTCCATATAATTTCATTTCGTTTCAATTCAATTGATTCATTTTTCAATTAATTTATATATTACTTCAATTCATCGTTTCGTTGGCCAAATAACAAAAGCAATATATCATTGTTGTCCATTTATATATATTTATATATAAATGTGAGTATATTTCTTCTGTACTTTTACAACTGCTATTTGAGATATAGCACTTTATACAGAGCAATTAGGATTAAATGAAATTCAATTATTTGATATATACAAGTTTTTTCTCTCCACATCATGAACATTTCGCATTTTATTTATTTATAGAAATCTTAACTAAAAGCTCATAGATGCAATGGTTCTACGTAACAAAGAGGCATAATAAATAGAACAAAATGTTGAACCAACATTCATTCAGATATTAAAATGTAATTGCAAAAATTCCCAAAAAATATAAATTACTATTTTTTCGTAGCCTGTTAGTCTGTTAAATAGTTTTAATTTCATGATAAAATTATTGGATTAAAAATTAGGCAAGCCTTAATTATTAATTATGGAAAGGAATACGAAAAGTTCATTATATTACCGGTAGTCAAAAAATGTCTTTATTTACTTTACTTTTTATATCCTATACCATTTTTGATCCAGTGTCCATTTGTTGAATTTTTTTTCTTCAAATGAACTCTTTAAATAATTGATTAATTTTAAGTGTTACAATTTGGTTGGCTTGTAATTCTCTTAGTTGACTTCAATCATATTAAGCAAAGTGATATAAAGTATTTAAAAGTCGACTCCGAATGACTATAACGTTCTTACTGTTTTTCATAGATGTTCCATGTCAATATATAAAACTGCTTTAAAAAATGTCTAAACTTATAAAACTTTGTTAAATTTTGTCATTTTACTGCCATGGAGATTTTTATCCATGTTAAGCTGGCAGCGATAGCGATATTTTTTATGTATCATCCAATTTAGAGACTCAGCCTAGAGAGCGAATGTATCGCATAATCACCAGAAGAAGATCCAGAAGATCCACTAGCACCATTTTATAATACAAATGGTAGCATGTGATGATGATTCTTTGCAAGCTTTAAAATGATGATAAAGAAAAGCATGATATAAAATGTGAGAACAGAATAAGAATTTCGCATCATTTTTAGTATCATGCTTTATTGGACTAAAAATACTTTTACGCTTTACGTCTAACTTTTATAATCGGGTTAGTGCTTACAGAATTGATAAATCATTCTTATTATGATTTTTACAGATGAATTCGATGAACCATTTTAGAGTTTTGTAAACGCTTGAAATCTCCAGATGGAATACATGAAAAATCAGATTAATTTATGCAAATTAAACTACTAATAAGCGCAACGTGAATTTTTATCTTGTTTTTTTCGTATATTAATTTTGTCATTACATTTGTAACACCCAAAAGAGAGCGTCGTAAACTCTACCAGGAATCTACATTCCTGATCTGCAACAAATTCTAAATTGATATGTACTTGTCTGTCTATCCGTTTGTCAATCTATAAGTGTATTGTTAAGCAAGATAATGAGCTCCAATTTGGCAGAAATATCAAAAGTTCTTGCAGCCATATAGATTTTACAAATGGACAAAATTGGTCAAAGGTTACTCTCTATATCGGCATATTGGCCACGCCTATACGATATGATTTTTTTATGTTTACATTTTCTATTTGTTAAAAAAAAAACTGAAACAGAATCTGTAGCTTAATATTATGACATCCGAATGGTGGGTGTTTAAGATTTGACAATAACCAAATATAATTTTCTTATTTGTTTTATTTTAAACGATCATTTTTATACTAAACAGTGCACTACTGATTTCTGCTCAATTTGAGATAAAGTCTAATTTTGAAGACAAAGAAGAAGGGCAAAGAAATTATAACCCATTGTTGTCAGTAAATAAAAGTAGTTAAATCGTAACACACACACAAACACAAGAAAAGAAAAAAAGCGGAAACGCAATAACCGGAAACAAAAATTTCAATACATACCAGGCAGGCACATTGTGATTGTGATGCTATCGTTGTTGTTGTTGTTGTTGTTGTTGTTGTTGTTGTTGTTGTTGTTGTGCTTAGTGTTGTTGTGGTTGTGGTTGTGGTTATGTTGATGTTGTTGTTGGTTTGGTAGTTGTTGTAGTTATGGAAATTGTTGGTTGTATATCTATCACGTCATCAGCTCCATTTGTGATATTTGTTGATGGTGAATTGTCGCATGTTGATACTATTGATGATGATGATGATGATGATGATGATGATGATGTTGATGATGATGATGATAACGAGCCATTTGTATGTGATAATTTTTGCACATTTACCGCATAATGGCAATCTAATGATGTATGCTCATCTAATACTAATGAAACATGATCGCAATGGTTCTCCTGGTGAATGAGTTGAATGTGAAAGGAGTAATAAAATGTAAAGAGTACAATTAATCAAGTATCCATAAAAAAAGAAAGAACAACTGATTTGTTCCTTTGTTAGAATTATGTCAAAGTGAAAATTGCTTCAACAATGACTAAAAACAATTAAGAAGAAGAGAGAAGGAGAGAGAAAGAGAGAGGGAGGTAGATAGACAATGAGAGATATAGTTTACCTTTTTGACATTAAATGAATCAATTGGACTGTGACATAATCCAAAATTAAGCTCAGCTGTATTTAAATTAATCTCTGTATCATTGTAAATGTTATTCATGTTATTGTGGCAATTATTGTTACTACTATTGTTATTGCAATTGTTGCTGCTTAGATCTAACATTTTAACATCCATTGTGACATTTAAAGCTTTTATTTTTTCAATTTGTTGCTGTTGCTGTTGCTGTTGCTCTTCTTCTATCATCCGTTCAATTGTTGTTGGTGTTGCTAATATTGTTGAGGCTAATGTTGCTGCTGCTGTTGTTGTTGGTGTTGGTGTTGGTGTTGGTGTTGGTGTTGGTGTTGCTGTTGTTGTTATTATTTTATTCATTGAAGGATGCAGGAAAGACGACGCAATATCTTGTGTCACTGGCATCTGTAACTGATTATCTTTCGTATATATGCTGTTGCTGTTGCTGTTGCTGATGCTGATGCTGATGCTGTTGCTGTTGTTGTTATTGTTATTGTTCTTGGGCATGATAGCGTTATTGGTGTTGTGATGCTTGCAATTGTTGCCATTGCTATCAATGTTGTTGTCGTTGTAATTGCCATTGCCATTGTCATTGCCATTGTCATTATCATTATCATTACCATTGTCTCTGATGTTAGCAGCACCATTCGTATTAACGCCATTACATTTAATTTCCTTTGCATCATGCATTACACCATTCGACGTGACGCTCATATTGCTAATATTTTTTTGATTGGTATTCTCGTTGCTATTGCTATTGTTGTTAGTGATATTATTGTTATTGTTGCTATTGCTAATATTGCTGCCGCTGCGGCTAATGCTGTTGCCATTATTACCATTACAAATATCATTGCTACAAAAATTACCGTTTATATTTCTATTGTTGCTACTTGTAAACTCTTTCTGATTATTCAGATTGTAGTTATTGTTACTGCTATTGCTGTTATTATTATTATTGTTATTGTTATTGTTATTGTTATTGTTAGTTGTCACATTGCCTAATTCATAAATATTAACCATATGAGCTGCTTGAGCATGTACCATCAAATCCCACGGATTGCTGAAAGCATCTTTACATGCGGCACATAACAATTTTGTGCCATGCGGCGGTGGCGGATTTTCTAAAATAACAAAAACACACAATAATAATAAAAACAATAACAAAAAAAAAAGAAAAAATGAAAACATAATATAAACAAACAACATCATGTAATGTAAAGGAATAATTTTATATTTGTGCTTGGGTAAAATGTTTGAAAGAGAAAGAATAAAGCAATAAAATCAGGGCAAATTTCTATTTAAAACTTTAGTCCAATGAATTTTTTTTTTGGAAGAAGAGCAAAAAGGAAAATTTTAATTTCTTAAGGCATGTGCATCTCTAAATCTTTCCCTCTATCTCTTTCTCCATCTCTTTCCTGCTTATTTATTATTAGTTTGTCTTTCATTGGACACAACACAAAACTACAAGAAATGCTGCCCTTTTTGCCAAGCTGCGGCAATTGTTTTGTAATTTGTAATTTGCAATTTGTAATTTATTCATTTTTTTAGTTTTATGTCTTTATCATACTCATGCCTTGGCCTGAGCAAGCTGGTTCAGACTAGAGCAGATCAGATTAAACCTTTCAACTGACAGCCATGCAGACAAATAAACAACTATAAAAATCTACAAACTTGTTGGAAATAACTGATTGCTCTGTCATGAAAGAAGAATATTTTGTGCCCATCTAAACATGAGATACGTAAATTTCATAGGTTGCTTGATATTTGCTTGATATTCTTTATTGCATCTTTTTTTCTGTTTTCAATTTTCATGTCTATTTTGCTGGCATAATATTTTGGGCCTAACAATACAATTGCAGAAGTGTTAAACAATAATAAATTAATTATAAACAAACATCTTTTTTTGCAACAGCAGCAATAGCATTCAACACACTTTCATTTAAAGGAACATTCATTCACATACAAACGAGCACACATATCCATGCACACATATCCATACACACATATCCATACACACATACATTACATTCGAAACACAATTTAGTTACAGTAAAATTCTATACTTTTAGTCACTCATAGATGAGAGATATCAAGATGAGAAAGCAATAGGCTATGCAAGACTAAAAGAATGGAAGAGAAAAGTGTTACACAGAAGTATGATGTTTTATAATTTTTATGCATGCATATGTTAAATGGTTCTTTTAGTACCCCTAAGCATCATTTTCATCATTCTCATAACCGAATTTACATAAACTTCTATAGATTTAGATTAAGCCTCAAAAAAGACTTATTCTAATTCCCCATCGTTCGAAAGTGTAGTTTTTATTTTCTTGATATCGTGTATGATACTTTTGGATAAATCGAACGATAGTTCATATTTTTAAATTTCTGATGTAAAATATTCTGCAAATATTTTTCCCAAACAGCAAAATCTAATAAATTGTTACTTGATTTGATTGTGCTGCCAAAAGTCTAATTTCTAGTGCATATAAATAATTTTTCCTTAATGCTTTTTGTACGAAACTTTGTTTTACATAGAAATACTTGAACTAACAGGGACTTCAATCTACATGAAATTTCAATCAATTTTAAGTTGAAATTTTCACAAAATTATCTTTTAAGAATAAGCGATTTTCTTGTAAATCCGAACGTTGTCTATACTTTACTCAGGTTAGATCTAATGGTGTAGATTATTTAAAATTCGTTTGCTGCTGCTGTGGTTGTTGTTATTAGATGTTTCTATCTTATATGAATGTATATGAATAAATTGTCTGAATGAATTGTTTGTTCGTTTTAATGTTTGTTACACTTACTTGCATTCTGACATTTGCAAGTGAACCTTAATTTGCAATAACTTCTCTTGTGGTCTAATAATTCAGCCAGTTCGTTGAAACATTCTCGACAATTGCCGCAAATTAATGTGTCGGGATTGCCTAAAGAAAACCAATACCGAAAAACGAAAAACGTAAAAAGAAAAAAGAAAAAAAAAGAAAAGAAAAACAAGTGAAAAGATTATATTTGCTTTGGGGCCAAATCTTGAATACCAACCACACCGACATTATTTAGTATTTTATGGTACAGGCATATAATTTAAAAATGTATAATTTCAAGTAAATCAGATCGATTTGCACAATTTATTCATAGATATTATAGAATAATGGCCTTAATGTTTCTTCAATTTCAGCTTTCTGCTTTGATTTTCAAATTTTACTTAAAAAACTGAAGGGTTCTCAGTATGCATTGCACTGTGGGCGTGTCTTTTATACGATTTGACCCATTTTCAAGTCGAACTAATGTACATGAACTTTTAATGTTTCTACAAATTGTGAAAAATATTTACTACAAACGGACAGACGAACAGACATATCCAAATCGGCTCAAAATTTCATGCTAATCAAGAGTAAATTTACTTTACAGAATTTACAACGCTTCCCTTTAATCGTTACAAACATAATGACCAAGTGGGTATACCATAAATTTTTGGGTGGTTAGTATAAAAATGAGCAATAACATTAAAAAACAAAACCTCCAAAAAAAAAAAAAACCACAACACGTAGATAAATATTATTTGTGTATGGAAGGCCATAATTTAAGAGAAAATAAATAAATGCACAAAAATTTGTTTATTAAAATAAAAAAATTTAAATGAATTGAACTTCATTTGATTTAATTAAGTAACTATAAAATATAAAAAATTGAGTTATTTAATTGAATTTATGTTGTATCAAGTGCAATTAAATAAAGTTGAAATTTTAGTTGGCGCCAACTTTCTAAACTAAAACGTTTAAAAATTAAAAATTTATAGTATTAAAAAATATCAATTAAGAGAAAAAAAAGGAAGTAAATCGAAAAGCCATTTGTGTGGAAGGGTATCAAAATTTCTTTGCATCTATAAAGCATTTTTCACTTATCTTTCAAGCGAGAAAAAAAAAACCTTATAAAATTGTCAGTCTTTTCCATTTGGCAACTTCTTTTCCAAAGTGTGGCACTGAAGATCATACAAATGAAATAATTTCATATATTTTGAAGTAAATGCTTCCAAAATACAAGAAATTAATGTAAGTAAATTTTATCATAATATTTATAAAATTTTAACAGACTTGAGATAATTATGGGGAACAGCGAAGCCCAAATTTTTTTAGAAATATGGTGCCGTCATTTTATTTTATTAATAATTTTTATTAAAACTTTTTTAGATAATAATTTCGAATTGCTAATATTAGTTAATAACATTCTGGGGAACTCATTGTCGTAAAAAGAAAGATTTTACTACCCAAGTGAAAAAAAGAACAAAATTTGAATCCTTTTGATTTAGGTTTCATCAAATTTTAGATTCAAAAAATTCTATTATGATTTTGTAATAGACACATAATGATGAGTATTTTAAAATTGGCTTCAAACTAATTACAACGTTATTAACTTATTTTTTTGCATTGTTCCTTGAAATATTAAAATTGGAATCGATGGCAACGAAAAAATTAAATTCTTTATCTTACTGTAGATTTTAAATGGTCCCCATTGTTGATTTGAAGTTAATTGCTCTGCTTGATATTGTTGTTGTAGTTGTAATTGAATTTGTTGCTGTTGCTGGTGATGTTGTTGTAGTTGTTGTTGCTGTTGCTGTTGATGATTCTGGTTAATCAACGATGATAAATGATAAGGCTGTTGTTGATGCTTTTGTTGTTGCTGCTTAATATGCTGTTGATGTTGGTGTTGCTGTTGTTGAGGTGATACTGACAATGACAATGGTTGAATTATATTTGCATTTGTATTGGTATTTGCCTGATGAGTTTGCTGTTGTGCATTATTTAAAACATGTTGCGCTTGCAGTGTAGACTGTTCTAGACTGGCATGCGTTAAGGCGGATGCTGAAACTGATACTTGAGCTAATGAATTGGCAGTTTGCTGTTGCTGTTGCTGTTGCTGCTGTTGCTGATGATGATGATGTTGTTGTTGCGATTGTTGTTGACTACTATTTGAAATTGTACCATTACCGTTTAATAGATGTGAAGACATATTTAATTGAAGGCCACCATTGGTGACGGCTGCATATTGAGCAGCCGCAGCTACAGCAGCAGCAGCTGCTTGTTGTTGTTGCTGCTGATGTTGCTGTTGTTGTTGTTGTAAATACATATTCAAACTGGTGTGATGAGATGTTGTGGTTGTTCCATTACATGCTACAGCAGCCGTTGTAATAGCACCTGCATTGGTTCCATTCGTTAATAGATTCTGTTGATGCAGCATTAATTGTTGTTGAGGCAATAAATTTGCCATAGCTGCCATAGCTACTGCAGCTACTTGTTGTTGTTGTTGTTGCTGCTGCTGATGATGATGATGTTGTTGCGGCTGTTGCTGTTGCTGCTGTTGTTGCTGGTGATGATGATGATGCTGATGCAATTGTTGTTGTTGATGCTGATGTTGTTGCGCAGCAGCAGCTGCTGCAACTGCAGCATTTATATTACTACTATTTACAGCCTCACTTAATGTCACCATGCGACTTGAATTGCTCATTAAACGTTTACGCTTCTTTGGTCTTAAGCCATTGCTGCGTGTTGTGGCTGATGAGCAATAACTATCGTAGAAATATTCCCTAAAAAAAAAAAGAGGGAAAAAAATCAGAAAAATTATAGTAATCTGTACTCATTGGGACATCGGCACATGATGAAATTCTGTACTCTGTAACATAGTACGTAGCCAATTCATAAATCGAGCAAATTGCAAATCAAACTCAATTGTTAGTGCAAATAAGCTGAGACACTTAATCTAGTTCTCTTATAGAAAAACTTCAATTGACAACAATAGAATCTTAACTGTTATCAATTTGATACTCACTTAAAATAGTACTACTACCTGTTGAGTTGGTTGAGATAGTCGACATATATTATTATCGAGATTTCTCAACTCTTGCCCAAGTAGAGTTAAAAAGTAAGGTTAGTTGTAAATGCTATGATTATATGGGACACCCGTTTTATCAAACGTAGATTTTATGTGCCAAATTAGTTGACACATTAGATCAGTATAGATCAGAGGACCAATTGGCTCTTAAGTGAAGAGGAAAAATACAAGGTCTCACGTAAATCAATTCACAATCACTTTCTAAAATGATTTAAACTTGCCCATCTATTCTTTCTTTCCTTTTTTAAATTTATTTACACATTTTCATGGTGAAATTGTAGGCCTCAATTTTTTTGCATATTCTAATTAAATGGCCACAAGTGTACTATAGTCCAAGAATGAAAATTATTACAAATTCCTCCTAATTTTTATAACTACTAACGATTAATTTTTTGTGACGATAAATTTTCAATATTTATCATATCAAAATGAAGACTTGGGTTTTTGAGAAATTTGAACCAAAATGAATTCTGCTACGTATCGCTTATTAAAATTTAATTTGTTGCCTTAACTTTTCAATTGACTTTTAATTAAGTAGTGTAAAGTATGTAATAGTCAGTCGCGAAGGCTTATACATGATTTATTTATCAATTTGCTTTTCTCTTCAATTCATTTCATCTAATAATTTACTTTAAGCCAAAAAGCCAAGTAGACTAAAAGATTACTTACGTAGTTATTTAAAAGAAAAATCTATAAATAAGTAACAAACGGTAGAAACAGAGTATTCATCTAGGGCCATATCTTGGATACATACCACAAATGCATCAAGATATTACGATTCAGAGCCTGTTTCAATTTTACACTGACAGTAGATGAAAAACGTAAGCATAAAAAAATTAAAATTTGGTATTGTATAATTTCGCGTGGGTGTGGCCGATTTGCATGATTTTTAGACAGACACTAAAAATTAAGGGCCTTACTACTAGTACAAACCTTTAACTTTTTACTTTTAACAGTGTGCAAAATAATAAGCAAAAAAATCACGAAATTTCCCTTAAAAAGCCGAGGTGTTCCCATTTTACGTTGCATTGTGGGCGTATCTTATCAACTTATCAACTGCAAGAACTTGCAATGCTTCTGCAAAATTTATGCTCGATAGCTTTTTTTTGCCATCGGCAGATTGTTAACAATACATAGACAAATGATAAGACATATCTACATTGATTCAGAACTTGTTAACAGTATCAAGAATATATACTTGGTAGAATCTCTGACTTTTTTTTAAATGCTACAAATATAGTGACAAAATTAATATACCCCACTAATGTAAAAAAGCTCAATCTATTCAAAATGTGCCAAAAAAAAAAAAACGCGAGTATTGAATGAAGAAGTCCCTTATGATGGCAACATTGAAATGATGATTGATAACTTTAATAGTTTGAACTTATTGGCATTGAAATGTATTAATGAAATTGTTGAGTATACACACACACACACACATACACACATGCCATCATAGAAAAATTATACATATAATAAACATTATAAAGTCTTTCATCTTATTTGAGTGTATGTGTGATAAATTGTACATGCATCCATTTCCATTTAAAGTATTGTACAAAAACTGTTTATTTCCTCTCTACATTTGTCCTCCTATTTTTTGTGTACATTTCTCTTACACAAACTGTTTCTTTATCATTATAATTATTTCGTTTCGTATATTTGTTAGATTATTAGTTGAAGCATATAAAATTGTAGTGTGAAATAATAATAATAATAATAATAATAAATGAATGGAACCGCATCGTACGTTCAATGTATATTCTGCATTAATGCCATATTCAAGCATGACAAACATACAATACTTGACTTTTTAAATTGAATTCACTCACAATTTCATGCGTCACATGAGTGAGCATTTTAATTAAATTTCATTTCATTTCATCTCTTATGTCTGGAATGGAATGACAAATTGACAAATTGACAAATTGACAAATTGACAAATTTTTCAGTACCGGAGACTGGCGCAGTTGAGTTGGACAAACGCATAGCCAGTATGATGGACAGACGGATAGTACTATAAATTTATGTTTTATTATTACTAAGTTTCCACTAATATTTTCAAAATCCTTGACCAAAGCGTACCCAACAAAATAGAACAAAGCAAGCGAACAAACAAACAAACCAAAAAAAAAAAAAAAAAGATGGAAAAAAAAGGCCAAAGTACAATAAGGGATATGTTATGCTTATATGCACATACACACACATATATACATACATGCACGAATATAAATGCAACTTTGAAATGGTTATGACTACGAGTCATCTCTTTATATACTTTTGCCGTTTTGTGTACACAAAAATTTTTATTACATAATTTCCGCATATAAAAATTTAATGGATGTATATTTGTATATGTATGTGTGTGTGTATGCATTTGGTGAGAGTAGACACAAAACACAAAACAGAGAAAAAACTCATTTAAAGAACATGATAGAAGTGCTGATAGAGAAGAAGAAGAGATAGTGATATGGTAAAATAAAGTTGAGAGAAGTAAAGTAAAGCAAAGCGAATAATTTTAAAGGTTTTTAATTATTTCGTTGTGTATGTTTCTATTCTGATGTCACTTAATCTCTTATAGACTCCACAAAATGCACAACACAAAGCAAGTTAAGTTATTTGCTGGCTTCTTTTTCTCTTTTTTTTTTTTTTGGATATAATAAATACTTTGCATATATTTTAACAAATTTTTAGAAATTTCGTAATATAAGTAGCAGCGTCAACTAAAATGAGTGAAAAAAATTTCTTTTTATATAAATAGAAAATTCTTGACTCTTGCCTTCCATATCATTCTTATAACTGATACGTTCGTAATATTGCACATTTCGGACTTTATTTATTATCATAACCATAAAAATTTTAAAATTCATTCAGTCTGTTGAAATGTTTGCAACACTCAAGCGATAATTTTAATCAGCATTAAAATTCGCTTTAATTTAATTAAGTCTGTAAGTCCATCTTTGCCGTTTTGTGTGGTAAATATTTTTTTAATTATACCTCAAATTAACAACTAACCCAAAAATTTAATAGGAATTTTAAAAATTCTTTCTTTGTTAAAAAATTGGTTTACATCTCAGAGTAAAAGTTTTCCTTGTTTACTTAAATCCGAATTTTATAAATCATAAAACAAAAGTCGGCCGTGATTATACAAAAGTAGAAACAATCAAATTATTACATTTTCTGTTATTTAAGTTTCTCAAATTTATCATTTTTGATATGAATAAAAGACGCAATTTTTCGGCTACTTATTACAAATGTACTGTTCAAATATTTATAAAAAGGTCACATTTATTTATTAATATAAAATACAATCAAAGTAGTGAACATTCAAAATTTCACTTCTACTAAATAAAATTTTAATAGTTGGTTTTTATTGCCAATACAACAATCATTGTTGTTGTTATATTAGTTGTAGTTGACACTGTACATAATAAACAACAACTATTCATCATTTAAATGTCTTTTTTTTTTTGCTTTAGGCATTGCTTCGCTAGAAGAATCAAAAAACACAACACAAAGGCCAAGAAAACAAAATATTTCATTAATTTCCAACACTTCTTTTTATATCCACCCTACAGAAGTTGCCAGCATATTCATTTTGTCATTATATTTATAACACCTAAACAAGGACCTTATGACAATTTATATATTTTTGATTGGCATCAAAAAATGGAACGATTTAGAGATGACGGCTTATCTGCCTGTCAGCTTGTCTATTCATCTGGCCTTCTGTCCGTCTATCCGTGTGTTGTTAACATTTAGATGTCGAGTTTAAATTTAGCAGAAGCATTGAAAGTTTTTACAGGTTGGTTTCGAAAATGAATAAAATCGGTCAAAGAAGACGCCCATAGTGCAATGTAAACTAACAACGCTTCATTTTATTTAAACAAATTTTGATGATAGTTTGCTCCATTTGCTTTATTTGTAAACTGAAAAAGATAAATTCCTGAAATTATGTTCAAGTAAGAAGCCTAAAAATCTACAAATAGACCACGCCTACAATATATCAGAGTGTCAATTTTTTACTTCTTCCACATTTTTCTATCAATTGCTGAAAAACTGGAGCCATCTCTGAGTAGTAATGTCTTAGTGTTCGGGTGGTGGGTATTTAAGATTTGAACCAAGCCAAACATAGTTTATTTACTTATGCTTGTATCTTTTGGTTTTCGCTTCCTTACTTTTTGTTATTTATTTCCTTTACTCTTTTTGCTTTTTTATTATATTGTGTGTAAAAGCGAAAAAAAAACAAAAGAGAGAATAAAGAATTATTCGTGTAATGGAGTGCACAATTCGTGCAGCAGTTTCGGCAGCAAAAACTTGATTTGAGTGTAGAGCATGGAATTGAAATTTCGTGCAAACGA
Source organism: Melophagus ovinus (assembly GCA_023089585.1). Lineage (NCBI taxonomy): Eukaryota > Metazoa > Arthropoda > Insecta > Diptera > Hippoboscidae > Melophagus > Melophagus ovinus. Next base: position 1,399,742 of record JAKKIB010000185.1, on the reverse strand, counting down.
TTGAAACGGTTAAAGCGAATGCTTGTAATATTTGGATGGCAAAACGAATGTGTGGGCTTGAGTGCTCTGTCAACACTCTACACACTTTACAATACAAAACAATCTGATACAATAAACAGTTAAAATAATAATAATAATAATAACAACAACAACAGTAATAATGAGAACGTACAACTATCGCTTCGTATACGATGAGTAAGTCGCGAACGCTGCATTTGACATTTTTACAGTTTACATTGCCATGATAGCCATGGATAATGATGACAAACTTATAAAACAGTAAATGTATTCGTTTGCTCCATTAAATTGTGGCACGACTTCTTACTCTTCGTTCCAATGTCACATTTCTTTTAATTTATTTTTTAATTTGACCATTTTTTTTTAAAATACCGGTAGTTGTTTCTCTTTTTCTTTTTAGTTCAAAGTGCCGTAAAAATTATGAAAATGCTTGATTAATCTCCTACATTTATTAAGAACTTTACACCTCATTAGTTCATTAAAATAATTAAATAATTACATCATAATCGGGGAATTATTTAATTTGTCATGTTAGGTTCATTTAGGAACAAGGACATTACATAATACCAATTTTTATCAAATCAAATTCAACTGATTTCAATAATAAAAAAAAATATCCAATTTCTCAAACAAAAAACAATTTTTTTTCTAAACATTTTATAAAGTTCAACCTTCATAAAACTGTGTTCACATTTAAAAATAATTTATCTTTTATAATTTTTTTTTATTATTTTGGTTAAACATTTGATAATGAACCAAAAATACGAGGTCTATTATTTTACATCGATTATGGTTAAAAGCAACAAAATTATAAAAATGTTGATACCGGCCCGTCCGTTAAAAACTCTACACAATTAAGGTAACATTCTAAAGAAATGCAGATGAGAAATGCAAAAATTAAAAAAAGTTAAGAATTCTATTGTCGGTAAATGACGATTTTTAAATATCGTACACCACTTTGCTTAATATGATTTAGACATTAAAGAAGACAAATGGAAGTTGGCGAACTAAAATATTGTAATTATTTTAAATTATTTCCAAGATTTGTTTTAGGCAAAGAGGTTACAAAAATGGACCATATTTTTTATGTCAAAATACAAGGCAATGCGTACTTTCATTAAAATATTTCCAAAATTGAGTGTTTTCTCCATATAGACATTTTTGGAGAAAGCAAGTGGTAGTAAAAATTGACTGATCTAGAACAAATGTCTTTTTATACTATTTAAAAATATGTTAGAAATTGGAATTTCTTTTCCACATAATCACTTTCAATAGGTTTAGTCTCTGGTTCAAAATCAATCTACGTACAAAAGTTTATATAAATATTTTAAAAAGCGCCACCTGTAGCTTGATAAAAAATTTACACCGACATTCAGAGGCGGATGTACTGACGGATAGACAGACAGACGGACAAATAGTTTTAAAACGAATCAGAAATTTATTTTGAATAAAAGTAGGACCATTTTAACTACTTTTGGATAATACAAACCTTTGCACAAATATCTGCACAAATGGTATAAATACAAACTTTTGAGACATTTGGAAAACTGCCGAGATCACAGAGAAAAAAAAGTCAATACAATTTTTCAACATTTGACTTTAATTTCGCTTTTATTACTCTAACTATTTATTTAGTAGACTTTTATATATGACATAACTTACCAATCATTGCCAGTTTTATTCACATTTTGCCTTTTACGACCAATTTGATGAGGTTTAGGTTCGGCCACCATGTTGACATCTATAAAATCGTAACCAAATAAAACAAGATTTTTTAACAACAAACATTAATGTATGAGTTTTTTCATTTTACACATTTAAGCATTTTCAAATATTTTTATTTAGAAATTTTCAAAAATAAATTAATAAAAACTCAAACTAGTTAGAACTATGTGCGTCTGATATTTATTTACTTGTTTAAAGTTTTTCGCAATTTCCTATTTTAACTTTCCTTCATTTTTTTTCTTTAGGTTCTATGCTTTTTGCTGAATTTATGAAAAATAAAACAAGAAAAATTACAACAACAATTAAGAAACTTAACTTTTCAACAAAGTCATTATATGAGAAGTGTTTGTAAAAACGGGCCGATTCTAACTATTTTGAAAGACGTTCGCCAAAATGCACCTACGTAGCAAATTTTATATGAATATCTCAAAAATTTCTCTCATGGCAGGCAATCGACAGGTGGACAGACAAAATTAAATCGAAGTAAAAAGTTATTCTGGGTGGATTGTTGGATACCAACTCTCCCTCTACATAGACTTAGAATACACTGTATCACAAGGTTATAACAAAATTAAGATTTAAAAAAAAATAAGAAAAATTTTATTCATTCATTGTCTTTGTTCATTATTGTTCATTTTATAGTTGTTGAGTAAATTAGATTCTCGTTTAAAGCGCTTATTGAAAGAATCATATAAATTTTGGACAAAAGTAACGCTCGCATCAAAATCTCAGAATTTAAAGGAAATGTATGTATTTACAACACTGCCAAACACTGACACAAATAATAAGGAAAGGGGAGAGGAAAGAAAAGAAGAAAACCGAAGTTAGTTCGGAAGTAGAGCAACCGAAAACAGTCAGTCGAGCATAGGCCAGCAATAGAGAAAGAACCAAGAGAAAGAAAACAAGCGGAGAAAATATAATTTATAATTAATTAAAAGAAAGAACAAGAAAGATAAAGGAGCACTGCAGTGAAGCACCCCTGAACGTCAAGCTGCCCCAGCAAAAATATAATAAGAGAAAGGATTCTTTACAAGTTAAATATTAAAGTGCGATTTTTTGAGTCTTTATGTGACCTAAATAGAATCGGCAATTACTACAAGAATATAAATCGACAAAGCCGCTCACTGAATAGACAATAATCGGTGAGTGCAGATTCAAACATTCAAAAATCAGCTAGGAAGTTTTTTCACATCTGCACTTTGGAACGCAGATCATGCTGCTTTGCTTATGAGCTAAGTTGAATACGCAGTACTATTAAAAGGCGTTATTCCGTGATGCTAAATCGTTAATGGAGCCAGCAACAAAATGGGAAGAATAAAAAACAGGCCTCTAAAGGAAATTTTTTAAAAAGTTTATACATTAGTACGCTTTGTGCTTTGAAGTCAGTTATAGAAGAGTAACCATTTTACTAATTTACATAACTTATAACTTAATTTGTGTAACTTATAACGTATAAGAAATTATTATATTTTGTAGATCTTGGTTCTCATAAATTCCGCGTAACAATTAGACAACGCTTTAAAACGATGGCTTTATTTCGCTTTCACATTTTTATTCCGTTAAAATTGCGTTTGATTTATTAGTGTTGCTGTTGAAGTTACCATTATTGTTTGTACAACAATAGCTTTTTTGTTTCGTATGCACTTTTTTGTGTAATAAAGAAAAAAATATTTCCATAAAATCTGACGATAGATTATTATGATGTTTTTTGCTTCTTTGTATTTTAGGCATTTTTTTTTTTAGTAGTACTTTGTTGTAGTTGTTTTAGGTTTGGTTGACCAAATATATTTTGAATAGATACAAAAATGTACAGATACACAAATCATTACCAGTCTCAAAACGTATATGGACTCTATCCATTTCTTTTTTCTTTTATACCCTACATCTGTTGTGAGGCACGATATTATAAATTTGTTCAGATACTTGTAACACCCAAAAGAAGTTGAAACAGATTGACTTTGATTTTATTAAACCGATCGACTCAGAATCACATCCTAATACGATTTAGGGCGCCTGAGACATTGTACCATTTTTATGACCATGCCCCATATATCGCCTCTTAAAAAATTCAATATGAGGAAGAATATTACAATTCCTAATATATTTGAATGTAAATGGGTGCGTATTCGTATTTGAACATAGAAACCATTTGTACCAAATTTGGTCTAGGTTGGTCCATGTCCATGACCCCTTCCCTTTCTCTTGACCTTTTTCCAAAAAAGTCATTACATGGATAAAAGCATCAATTTTGAATATATTCTGATAAAAATAATACATGTACCAATATTGGTCAAAGTAGGTCCAATTTTTGAATCTCCTCTTGATTTTCAAATTGACAAATTACAATTTTTTCAATTTTGTGGCTTTTAATTCTCTTGTTTGTCTTAAATAATATTAAGTAAAGTTGTGTAGGGTAATTAAGCGTCCACTCCAACCGACTATAAAGTTCTTTCTTATTTTGTTTGTTTTCTTCTACAAGCAAAATCTAAAATAAGGATAAAAAATATTTGTCATTAAAATTGCGAATTATTTCCTTTGTATTCATACATTTATTCATAATATTTTTTTATATTGAAAAAGACATAAATTGAGAAGTATTCCGATGGTCATACATTTAAACAGGATAAGTCCAAACGATCTGCTTCAATGCTAAAAAATTATCTTAAAAGGTTTGACATAAACATAACTTATTGTTTATAAAGTTTCAAAACATATTACAATTTGAAGCCTTTGAAAATTTAGAAAATAATCTAAGTTTATATTTTTTACGTTTGTCGTCTATGTCTACATGTCAGGTGTATGTAAAACAATGCCAAGTAACAGGTTTCGCATGGAAAAACACACATGATAAATGGTGTAATGTAATAATTAGCTAAATAGTGCTATAAACCTAGAAGCCCATAAAAAATTTTAATTATAAATTCTCAAAGATTATTAATTGCATTCTAATTTGGACTAAATTACACATATTCTTTATGTCAAAATGCAAAAAAAAATAATATTGGACAAATTATAATTTATCTATTATCGTTATATGGGAGGAGGTTCCAATATTGGACCTATCTGGACCAAATTTGGTGTTTTTTATGCATTTTCCCTAAAATATATTCAAAATTATACTTCTTGCCCGTACAAAACCTATTTGCGAAAAAGGCATTATATGGGGTGTGGTCGTAAAAATGGACCTATATGAACCGAGTTTTGTGCAACTATTTTCTATGTTAATGTACAATAAAAACCAATTTACTTTAAAATACATAATTTTTTTCCATTTAACAGCTTTTTTCAGTAGGGCGCCATATGGGGCGTAGCCACAAAACTTAACCACTTTTGACTATTTTCATTAAGGATACTCCCTGGATCAAAGCAAATTTTCTTAAAGTATCTCAAAAAATACGGCCCGGAGCTTGCATACAAACGAAGTCGAATTAGAAAGTCATTTCAATTCAATTTGTAGGTTGGTCTATTTTAACTTCTTTTAGGTGCTAATATCATCTGCCCAAACTTACAAAATAAACAATAAATAAAAATAAATATCTGCAATCATAGATTGAGTTATGCCAAAAACAATCGTCTGCTTAACTGATACATATTATAAGAATAGGAAGTTGACGCTTCGTTCTTTAATAAAGTCATCAAAAATAAATTAATAAAAATTGTCGATACGTTAATCTATCCCGCATCACTTATGATACAGAGTATTACTGGTTTGTGCGAATGCTGGTAACATGCAAAACGAGTTGAGATAAATCGAACTTTTGTCATACTGATCGACTTGGATTAACTTTCTCAATGGATTCGCTTTTTTCGAAAGAAACTCGTTTTATGAAGGAAAAGTTACAATCGGCAAAATATGTTGACATATGTTGACATAAAAATATGTATGACAAATTTAGACCAGATCGGTTCACTTTTATCATTCTTTCAATTTAATCAATTCAATTTAATCAATTTAGTTTTAATCAATCTTTACAAAGTAAGTCTAAAATATTAGACAACTAATATAAAATGGGGGACACTATTTCAAAATGTTTTGCAAAACTAAATAATTTCAAATTATAGAAGAATATTTCTATTTGATCTATCAATCGATAATTTTTTTTTAAATTACATTTACGTAAAAGTTTAATGATTGAAATTATTGGCGCAAGTCAAAATTTTAATTTTAATTCAAATATAACAAAATTTGCAAAATATTCGATCTGCTTTAAATTAAATTTCAGATAATTTTTGTAAAGCAATTTTTTTCCTAATGATTAATCAGAAAATTGTAGGTGTAACATTAATTTTTCGTAAAATTCTTTCATACAAAATTTTATATCATAGTTCCATAATTTTTTTACAATTATTTTTCGATTTGCATGGTAATTTCATTCAAAAGTAATTATTATGATTTAAATGCTTATATGCATTTCTCTGATATCTGTTTTAAAAATGGTAAAAATTAAAAGGTGAAGAATGAAATTGTTTTGTAATAAAAAAACGAATGAACCATTTAAATACAGCAAATGCATTCTTACTTGTTGTATTTGCTGCTTTTATTGTATTCTACTCCCAAGGCAAATTGGTTTGGGCCAAATCTTGGATACCCACCATCCATACATGGTGATATTAGGATTCAGAGCCTGGCTTCAGTTTTTCAGTAGCAGATCGAAAACATAAACATAAATAACTGGCAATTTCAAGAACGTCAATAGGAAATTATACGGTGTAACTTCCTGTGGGCGTGCTCGATTTGTATGATTTTTTTAAGACATTGAAGACCAATGGCCTTACTTCTTGTACTTAATTTCAACTTCTACCTTTCCAGTTTAAAGATAGTGAGCAAAAACCCAGCAAATATTGCTTTAAAAAATTGAAGTAGTCTTACTTTACATTGCACTGGAGGCGTGCCTCTTGACAAATTTTTCCCATTTTTTAAACCAATCTGCCTGCAAGAACTTCCAATGTTATTTCAAAATTTTAATTCAAAATCTCTTTTCTTGAGATTGTAAGAATGTTAACAAAATACAGACTGATGGACAGACAGAACAACAAACTTTTCTAAAACGATACTGAATGTAATGCTGATCAAGCATATGCATACTTTATGACGCCTTCTTTTAGGTTTAATAAATGTACCTCCAACTTCTGGATGATGGCTGTCAAAAATATAATCACTATCATATAAACATTTACTGTGCCATGTCTTCAGTTTTTTTTTTTGATTGAAAATGGTTAATATATTTTCAAGCAAATGAACTACACCCACATTAATGCATGCGTATCTGTATATTGAATTGTAGAAATAAAGAAATGTGTGGAACTTTATGGTCATTTATTCAATATGTGCATGCAATCATCAATATATTACAATTAATGAATAACAAGTTACAATCAAATATCCGATATTAAAGAATATAAGAAGTTAATGAAAAAGGAAAGCGAAATAATTTATCGAATTTTATGTACCTGCCACACAGATTTTACAATACTTGATGGAGGCTACTTTTTGGAAATTTTTGTAAAACATTCTGTAGAAAAACCATGGATAGTTATTATTTGAAGGAAGGAGTACGGAGTAAAAGAAAACTCAAACTTTTACTTAAAGAAATAAAAGTTTTGAAGGTTTAGATATGCCTTGTGGATGAACTTTTAAGTCGATTTGATTTTTTTTCAATTTTTTCTAGTATGCAAAAACACAACATTTTCGAATTATTATTCTACGAAGAGAGTTAACTAGATTAATCCAGAATTTTATGGTACTCAATAAATTTACCTAGTTGGTTCATTTTTTACAAAGTTTGATAAGTTCAATATACCCATAATTTTAAAGACGATGGTGAAAGATAATAAAAGTGTGGGAAAATGTGAAACTACACAAAAGGAAGATAAGCACGAGCAATGGCAGTAATATTAACTCATTCAATATTTCTGGATAAATAATTTTAATGCTAAGAATAATTGATTGGTGGGTCGTGACGATGCTTCTTCACATCATTTAACATTTCTTTCAATTTTTCTGAAAAAAGGTTTTTCTTCATTTAAATTTTAATATAATTGGCGAAAAAAATGCATTAAGAATAATGGCAATAACAAAAAATTTTTCAATTAATAGACATATGAACAATTCCAATAAAAAAAAAAAAATGGGAAAATGGGAAAAGTGAAGTAAAAAGGAATTAAGAAATTTATATTTGGCACCACAATTTTACGAGTCGGAAACTGATTAAGTTTTTTAAGAGTAAATTGAAAGCGTAAACAAAAAATAGAAAGTAAAAGTTTGGTAAGGTATAATTTAGATGGACGGACATGTATGTACATTCTACTATGAGGTAAATATATTAAGAAATAATTCTCTATTTTCTGGGTAAAGGATAAATGAAAATTGTTATAAATTTTTTTATAAGTTCAATAAAACGGAACAAAAAATGTAAAAAGTTCAACCACAAAAGTAAACTTTAAGACGTTTATCTTTTAGTAGAGTATTCTGTAAAATTAATTAAAATAAAATAAAATCATAAAACGCATAAAAAATGTTTTGCTTCTGACAATTGATTTAAGGGCCAATTGATTAACAATCATAATGAAATTGTTTAAACGTCCAAAACGATATAAAAACTTTAGTGTTCAAATTGCTTGTATCATAAAACTTGAACTTGAATAAAGGCAGCTGAAGGGGTAAACGATGAATGGTAAAATTCTATAAAAATATTTCAAGTAATTTTAATAAAACAATGAACTATTTGAATTATTATTTTGTTTTTAAATATTTTCTTAAATATCGAAAATCATTGACTTGGATTTAGATCATTTTGTTTATCAAATATGGTTTTTTTTAAATTGATTTCTAAATACTTTAAGCATATTTCTAAATACTCTAAAATATAAAATAATTTAAGAAAAATTATTTAAATTTTGAAGATCTCTTGAGAAACATCTCAAGTGAATCATCACAAAATATTATGAATTTTTGAAATACTTTTTCATACTTCTTGCGCTTCATTTGCAATTTCCTTTAATTTTTTTTTTTTTTTTTTTGGTTTTTTGTTTTGATTATTGTTAACAATTTCTTAACTCATACGTACCTAATATTTGACTTAAAACTGTTTTACCATCTTCACCCAAACAGGCATTGCGCGCATCGAATGGATTTGTAAATTGTACAAAGGCATAACCTTTATGCATTGAAATACCTAAAAAAAATTGAATTGAATAGAAAGCAGGAAAAAAAAGAGAAAAAGAAGAAGAAAAATAAAAAGAAGTAAATCCAGAAAATGTAAGATAAATAGTAAGATAATAAAATGCGATGTGTAATATAAAAAGAAAAAGAACTAAAACAACAGAAATAACAAGAAAAAATCATAAACAATAAACAATTCTTTTCATTATGTTTGTGTTTATCTTTTAAAATTATAATTATTGTAAGATATTCTTTCCATTGAAAATTATGTACACACATGCAGTTCAAGGAACATGACTTAGTTAGTTAGAAATGCAAATTATTATAAATTAATGAAACATTTATTTCAGATTCCTACGCTTATCAGATGTGACAAACAAGTATCGCGAAATACAGAATTGAAAGTGGAAAAGCCGAGAGTGTACAGTACTTTTTAATAAACGAAAACAATGTGACTCATGTTCGTATAAACATCAAAATCCCTTGATCACATAGCATGCCTCTAGCATCTTGAAGTGCTATTTTTGCTCATGTAATGTAGTTCGCTGAAATTTTTGCGTAAAAAGCAACTCTGGGGGCAATAACTCAAGTATCCTTTTATAAAAATGTTTCCTTGCAAATATAACACGTAAAATTTTGAATTATTTTAATTGAACTAAAAGGTTGGGGTAGAAGTTTCTTCAGTGTATTCTTCTTTATTGGTTTAGTTCCAAATTTTGAAATTTTTTACACATCAGGTACATTATACCCATAACTTTTATACTCTACACCATCCTACAAGCACAATCAACTCAGAATAACTTTCTGATTCGATTTAATCAAGTCGGCCCGTCTGTCTGCTATAAATTTATTAATAAAGTGGCAATTTTATAGCGATTTGTAGAAACTTTGCTATTTAAACGTATTTAGACGTCAAAAGGTTTGAGACAAAAACGCTCTGCGGTAATTATGAGTAAAATCATGATAGGACCATGCCCCATAAAACGTTTAATATTGCATAAGGTTATTACGTGAAACAAACTTAAAATTGTAAATATTTAGATTAGTCTGAAAATCGTATTTGGGCAGTCTCAATCTATGTCCAAAATTTGAATCATTTTGGACAATCAATTCATTATTCGAACCTCATAATTCTCTTGTGAAAAGTTGGTACATGAAGAAAATAATATTTGACCATTTTATGGAACTGTAAATCATTCTTCAACACTTTTAATATGTAAAGTGGTGTAAGGTATTCTTTAATCAGTCATGACCGACTGAAATGTATTTATTTGTTACAGGGCATATTACTAATGCAATTACTAACCTGCTAAACGTCCATAAATTTGAAACATACGCTCCACATCAGTTTTCGAACATTGAAATGTATTCAAGTTGCCAACAAATATACGCGAATTAACTGCTTGCGGATCCTGCGAATTGGTTTGATTTGATAATTTTGACATCTTCATCTTGCTAATTGATATTGATGTTTCTTGTTACTGCTACTGCTACTGCTACTGCTACTGGTACTATGTCGCAAATTTAAATCACTTTTTAACGTACTCAATTAAATCTTTTATGTTAGTGATATCGAACAATATCACGCAGTGTGCAAACACGGTTGTTCAATAACTGTAGCCGGGTTATCTCACTTGATATTTCTTGATTAATTAATGTTGATTAATGGATTGTTTACATTTTTTTTTAATGTTTTAGATAAATGAGGTATTTATATATATATATTTATTTATATATATATATGCGTAATATGTTTTTCAAACATTAGCCTGAGTGTAATTTTCAAATTTTGCAATTTTTTGTTTCTGTAAAATGAAGTTTTTAAGTTTTATCTAAAATGTGTAGCAATTTCTGAAAGAGAAAATTATTATTTGCATTAAGAATTTAATTCTGCTAAAAACGTTTGGTGGCTATTTTCTAACCCTTATAATTTTATATAGTTAGATTTATGTGTATGCGTGTGTGTATTTGTATGTGTGCATATTTTTAATATCGTTTATTTTATTATGAAGACAAAAAAATTTTTTTATTTATTTATATAATGTCACTTCATTTCATTTCATTTCATGTAGTGCTTCCACGCTCCTTTCAATCTTCCAGAATCACAAACATATGAAATTGGAATGATAATAATGATGATGATGATGATGATGATGATGATGATGTAGAGAAATTGTTGCTTTTATTAATTCGATTACAATTTTTTTTTTAGTTTTATCAAACTATCTCTTTATCTTTAACTTCAATCCTCTTCATTTCTCCTTCTATTTATTTTTTGCTTATTTTGTTATGTTTTCCTCCATTTTTTTTTTGTTATTGATTTTTTTTCTGTTGAATATTTTTTATGTGAATTCTTGCGCTGAGACGCGCTAGGATTAAGATTTATTTCAATAAGTGTTTTTTTTTTGTTTTATTCATCCTTGAATATACTATGGCTACCAACGTACACTTATATACATAAACAATACAATGCAATACAAATGTACATGCAAACACACATACACACAATACATGCAATCACAAATCTTTTACTTATAAATGTTCATACAGAAAATTTATTTGTTTATTTAACAAGGTTTTGTAAAATCTGTCTGTTCGTCCGTTCATCTCTTTGCATGTATTTCTATATATATATATATATATATATATATTTATGTGTGTGTATGTATATGTATGTATGCATGTGTACGAATGTGTATGTGTATGTGTGTGTGTGTGTGTGTGTGTGTGTGTGTGTGAATATTATAATCTCTCTCTTGTGTGTAATTTTTCCTTTTTATTTTTATTATTATTATTATTACAATTGTATTTCTTATTGTTGTTGTTGTTGTTGTTGTTATTGTTGTTGCTGTTATTATTATTATTGCTTCTATTATTATTATTATTGTTATTATTATTATTTTTTATATGGATTATCTTTATTTCAAGAATTCACTTTTTATCTATTTATTTATTTATTTTTTCTTTTTATTGTTTAATTTTTCGATTTTATTTACAGCTTGCAACTTCAGTTCCAACTGCAACAATACTTCAATCATATATGGGTTTGGAGCTATAGGCCATCAACAGGCTGACTAATGGTAACAACAATAATAACAACAACAACAATACACAATTATTATTGTGGTTGTTGTTCTTCTTTTATTTTCCATTTTAAATTTTTTATTTCTCTCTCTCTTTTTCTTTTTCTTTTTCTTAAAATCTGCTGCTTCTTATTATTTTGTTATATAGAAAATTTAGTCTGCGTTTAGATTACTTTGCTTTATTATTCATTCGTTGTTTGAAATATTGTGACTCCGTTTCCGTCTCCGTCTCCGTCTCCGGCTCCAGCTTCGGCTCCGACTGCTGTTGGAAGCTGTGTTTATTTTTTTTTGTATTATATTGTTGTGCTTTATTTTGTTTTTCAGTTTGCGTTCTAAATTAATTTCACTACGGCTTACGTTACTTTCTCAAATTGTTTAGTTTTTGTTTAAACATCGTAAACACAAATGTCTGCTTTATTTCTCTCTGCATTTTCTCGGTGTTCTAGTATGTCTTGTCTTTTTTCAAAATCAAGTTCAGACATTTTTGGCTTCTATGAATTTCTGAAATGAGAAAAACGAAATACCATAAATTATTATAAATAAGTAAAAAATCATTCTTAAACAATTAATTTTATTAAGAGCTAAAAGTATTATTTGAAAAAATTTTTATGTACTTTATTAGGTTGTTGGGGAAGTTATTTTCATTTTTTATTATAAAACATGTGGCTTGCATTATTCTTCAATTTGTCCATTAAACCGTATAAATATTAGACTTCATTGTTGCACTGCTGAGAGAGAAGGATGACTTGCTTGAGGGCAAAAGCTCGAAAGATGTTTAAGAGTTAAAATTTATGGTGCAGTGTAATAATAAAACAAATCGCCCACAAAAAGTTAAAGGTCTTTCAAGGTGATCAGATATTTTTAATATGTGACAACTTTTAAGGATCTTTATTTTCATCATTTAAAAAAATGAAAAAATTGAAATTAAAATTAAAAATTGAAATTGAAAAAATAAAAATTGTATACTTATTGCGGCTTTTAATTCAGATTTTTACATATGTGCATCAAAATGAGAGTGAATCGTACAAGATCAGATAGGGAATTTGAATTTGGTGGTGTATTCATATTATCATTAGGTTTGTAAGGCCTAAAAGGAAGCATCAGAGATCTTGGAAAATATTTCTAATCTAAGCTTAAAATTTTTAAATTAATTTAGAGATGCCTGTCTGTCTGTCTGTCTATCTATCTGTCGGTGCTTTGTAAACATCAACTGATGGTAAAAAAAAGTTATATGGATTTCAGAAACTTGGCAGAAACATTGAAAATTCATGTTCATATGGTTGGCCATACCTACCGGAAATTATACAACTACAAATTATTTGTCTGCATAATAAAATGCCAAATAGTATTTGAGTTGTGGTTAACCAAGATTTTATATATTTGGCCCCAACCTAATACAATTTTTACTTACTCATTTGTATGTAGACAACATGTCAAATTTTTCATTAAAGTTTGCTTAACGTTTATTGCCTAAAATTTGTTAAAAAATTTCCCTCACTTAAGAATTCTTGATCAAAATAAAATGTTAATCAGATTTTAGTAAATATCAATTGTCTTTAGTTCATGAACCAAAATTTATCATTAATGTCGGCATTAACGACTTCAATTGTCTCACAAATTTCCTAATAATAATGGCAGAAAATTTGATCCAAAGGTCTAATGTACATTTTTGTTAAACAGAATATTAAAAAGCTTAAAGTCATTAAATTTCTAAAAACTTTTTACAAATTCCTGAAACTTCTTTTTAAAGAACGCCTTTATAAAGAACAACATTGTTTTAGTACAAATTAGAGGAATCGGAAGGAAAATGGCATTTTAATCAAATGAATAATCTTAAAGTGGAAATAAGAAAAAAAAAAATGATATGAACAATAACGTTACCAAACCACCAGCAATGTTAACACCAACAGCAGCAAACATCAGCTAGGAAATAAGGCAATTGTTTTATTAAGGCGTGCGAGAAATCTCTTATTATATTACACATTAAATATAACAAAAAAGAAAAAAAAACAATAACAACAACTAAATACAACATATCATACGGGAATATGTTGTATGAAAAATGAACTGATGTTAAAGTGAACCACAATTGCAAGTAAATTATTAAAACGTTACGTAAACCTACCGTAAAAAGTCAACAACTCTAAAGCAGACTTTTTGACATAAAAAAAAAAAGAATAATAGAAAAAAATTTTATACTGCATGCTCATTCTAAGCAACAACAGTAACACCACTAACAACCAGGTCATCAGCAAGAACCTACCACTACGCTACTGTTTTTTCTACAAGTTCGACTTCGGCTACTGCTACTTAAGTTATTCAGAGATTTTCGAATCGGTGTATAATAATATGTCAGCGGCAGTAGCAACAATAATGAGTAAGGAATGATTAAATTCTTCAAGAAGTTTTCTAAAAACAAGAGCAACAGCAGCAGCAGCAGCAACAATAACAACAACAACAATAACCTTTAAAATTTATAAAACTAAGATAGAATACGTTATAAATAAATTCATTAATAAATATAAAATAATATAAGCTTAAGTATGTGTTTATGTATATGTGTGTGTATCCGCTTAGTTTTCTTAATTCTTAAGAATCCTTATAATCGTTTTTCGCATTGTTGGTGCCATTTCCTAAGTGTTTGGAATAATTCGCTTATACTTAAGACAGTTAATAAACAGTTTCATTAAAACTGCTTAGACAAAATTCTAGATCAATAGCAAATTCTACATCGATTTATCCATGTCTGTCCGTCCAAGTAAATTTCCCGTCATTTGTTGTAAGTATTCTCTTGATCTTAAAGCACGAGATGTATTTGTATTTTGAAACTAAACAGAGATATTTAAAATTTTTCACAAGCGATTTTGTTGAAAATGGAAAAAATCGAATAAAGGACACGCCCACAGTGAAAATAAACTTTTATGAAAGATTTTACAATTTTTTACAATTTTTTATTTATTTAATTTTATTCTCGTATATGGAAAAGCATTGAAATTTTCTATGACTGTTCTTCAAGTTTTGATTTTAGATAACTAGAGCCACGCCTACTTATAAAAATCAAATTTTCAGGCATTTGATGAATTTTCTTCAATAATCTTCAAATGCATTAAATCCAAAGACAAAGTATAAGTCTGGTGCTTTAGAAAATAAAAAAAAAATCTGTCAAATTTAACAAATTTAATTAATGCAATAATTTTCTAATGGTGAGCATTCAAGATTTCATCTCAGTCAAAATATATATTTTTTTTTATGTGTTTGCTTTTTACTCTTGTTCTTATTCTTTAATACGAATTGTACTAGGCGACTTGAAGGCAAAAGGTGTGATACCATATAAAATAAACTGCTTGTGAAGTTGAAAAACTTTTACGTTAAGTTTATTTTCATTTCAGTTGTATAAACATAACACACACATTCACATACACAGACATGCGTATGTAGAATTTTGCTGGAGACTGTTTCATTATAAGGTGACGCGCTTTTGTTTTCATTTTTAGCATTTTATGACTTTTTATTTTGGGTTGTTTTATTTTTCTTATTTCTGATTATTTTGATTGTTGTTATTGCTGTTGTTGATAATGATATTAGTGTTTGTGTGGGTGTTTGTACTCTTCTTTTTACCTTCTTGATTTCATTTCTTCTTTTACCGTTCTTTCTTTTTATTGGTCTTCTTTAAGTAAGTTAACTTAAAACTAAAGTGGTGAGTTAACTTGACTTAATTATAATTAACTACACTTCAGTGAACTTAACGCCGTCAGAGAGACCAAGCAGAAAAATGTACAACAACAACAACAACAACAACAACAACAACAACAACAACTATAACAATTCTAATAACAACAACAATCACATTAAATTATTTTAATAGCTTGAAATTCAACGTCTTTTCATTTTATTTGCCATTTTTTTTTTTGCTTTTTTGCCGCTAAACCCTGAACAATAAACTTTATTTTTCTACATACAGGCTTCATATATTCATATGTTGTACATAATATACTTGCTTATATAAATATTGGACTATATTGTTTGTTTTGACTTTTATATAAATATATCCATCTGTATATAATTTTTTCAAATGAGTACTTTACTCTTACACTTGGGATATTATTAAGAATTTTTATAAACATCATACCGTTATTGAAGAATTCTATAAAGTTTAATGAAGTCCTTGTATCATTTAGTGTACTTAAAAGCATTCGTTTGCTCATTTGTCCATTCATAGCAGTCGTTTCATACGTTAATACAATTTGAAATCACAATTTTGAAGTTTGATAGCAACAATGACTTTTTGCCCATAAGATGCTTGCTAAATTTTTGACGAGATCCATTTCGATGAAATAAAATATAGACTTGTGCTTATTATTTAAGAAACTATTGATTCTTAAGCTGTTTAATCTTTTAAATATAAATAAGATCCTTCAAAAAGAAGTCACGACTTTTTTTCAAATTATAGAAAATGGCCCATTCAAATTTACAAGTGCATACTTAAAATTGGGTTCATATCAAATAAAAATTTCTTGTCGTTTCTATTTATTTATTTAATACTCTTATAATAGTTATTGTTACTGTTATTGTTATTGTTATTGTTATTGTTATTGTTATTGTTATTGTTATTGTTATTGTTATTGTTATTGTTATTGTTATTGTTATTGTTATTGTTATTGTTATTGTTATTGTTATTGTTATTGTTATTGTTATTGTTATTGTTGTTATTGTTATTGTTATTGTTATTGTTATTGTTATTGTTATTGTTATTGTTATTGTTATTGTTATTGTTATTGTTATTGTTATTGTTATTGTTATTGTTATTTTTACAACTGGTAATTACAATTTTACAGCGTTGTCAAGACATAAAATGTTGACATTTAGTTAATTAAATTAAATTTATTAAATGACTAAACTGTCACAAATGTAATTCCAATTTACATTACACGCGACCACTCTCTACGCAATTTTTATATGGATTCGAATTATTGTAAGAATAAGAAATAAAGACGATTAGTCGTTAATTTTTAACAGACAATTGTTTTTTTTTTTTTTTTGAAGAAGGAAGCCATGAAGATGCATTAACATTAATTTTGGAATAACGCATTTTAAATGTCTTTTACATTTGACTAAATAACATTTAAAAATTATATTTTACATTTTTTACAAACAACAAAATCGAAACGTTCTGTAAAAATTATATTAAAATTAACAAAAAAAAAAACAAAGCTGAAAATTAAATTAAACTGTTTCGTAAATTTGATGCCATTAAAATCGGTGAAAACTGTTATGCTCTATTTGAAAATTGTAGTTTTTGAATATTAAATAAATTGGCCATATAATTTAATCTTATAAAAGTTTAAAGTTAGTGCCTGAAATAGATGAATCTTCAATTTTGCTTAATAATCGGTTTCTTTCCACACCGTAACATCTTAAGCTAAACAATTATAAATTCATGAAATTTCTATAAAAATATTTATCATTTCATTGGAACATCACTCAACTTGATTATAATGAAATGGAAAACTTAAGTGTAATCAAATATTCTTCTTCATTTACATGGTTTCAACATCCAACTAAAACTTTTCATTAAATATAAATTTAAGTATATTTATATGAAAATGCATATAAAAAGAAGTTACATATAAATTTGATATGACATATAAGTTGATATACAAATCTCCATATCCATAGATGATCATGAACAATAAAATGTAGATGCATTTATTACATCAATAAAATATCAGATGTAACAATAACAGCACCAATAACAATAAATACAACAGAGAAATACGTGAATGTCAATTTATTACTCTCAGTTATTGTAAATAAAAAATGGGAATTGGAAATGGAAACGAGAAGTAAAATATATATATATTTTTTTTTTGAAATTATAAAATTTGTTGACTTATCATCAAAGTTGCATCATAGATATGAACGTGATGATGCCATTTTGATGATAAATAATTAAATGATACAAGTAAAGCGGAAAGCTTCATCTTATATGAAACAAATAATTTCTATTAAATGTCGCTTATCAATTAAATTTCATATCTAATAACACGAAATATACATGATCTAAAACTTTGAAAGTTCATAGAAATTTCATCAAAAATATCTTTAAGTTCTTTTACATATCTCAATGGTAACAGTAGTATATTTTTATAGCCTTCCTCTAAAATGAAATTAGAGACCTTCGAATATCCAAAGTAAAAAATTTTTTCTACATATTTTAAAAGTTATGGCTTCGACTCAGAGACAAATCCTATTGAAAATAGAATGGGACAACTTTTACGATCAGACCTCGTACAACGTCTTTATTAAAAATAGTCGTTATATTGAAAATATTCAGAAAATTTTCAGAAAACTAAATACAATAAAAATAACAAGAAGTTAATGATTCAAATATATAATTTGATAAATGCGAGACTTTCTCGCACTTTGAACTCTGAAAGTTTACTTATAGAAATTACTTTTGGCAAGGTAAATGTCAAATCATTGTAAATATGAAATGCACTTAAAAAGTGCACAAATGGCATCGTCTTCACCATCTTACTAATGTACCTTACAATAAATATTGTTTACATTTTTGTAATTTGTTTCGGTTTTATTTATGATTTTATTTTATTTTCTTTTTTAGGGCAGAGTGTTTTAAAAACAAACAAATGTCCACATAAACTCATGCGATATAAGAAAAAATTATTTTCCAATGATAACGTATTATGGCAAAATGATGCTTTCACGTGACCTATTCGTTATATAAAGAAATAAGTTAACTCTTTCTGTTTCTGTTTCTGTTTCTGTTTCTCTGCTTCTATCCGTGACACGTGCTTTAATAAAGAAGAAGAAAAAAGTGAGAATGACAGAATGTTTTGCCTTTAATTTTTCATGTTTCATCTTTAAACACATTACGTGTTTATTTAAAAAATTTTTCCATTTAGATGTTTAATTTTGATTTTCATAATACCGTACACCCCGTGGCACAGGGTAAAAGTAGTAGTTGAGGTAGTCCCAACCTTTATTCTACCGATTCACTCAGAATGACTTTTTGATACGATTTAAATCTGTCTGTCTGTCTATCCTTTTGATATCTGTCTATGTAAATTTGTTATCAAGCTACGTAGGTGTGCTCCGACTCAGAGACAAATCCTATTTAAAATAGAATGGGACAACTTTTACGATCAGGCCTCGTACAACGTAAAATACAATTTTACTAATAATTTGACGTAAATTAGTGCTGAGTTGTGTATTAACATATAAAACATATGTATCAAATTTGGTCCATATAGATCCACATTTTGAAAGAAAGTTATAATATGAACGAACGCTTCAATTTTGACTATATTATAGCGAAAATTGGCGCCACCTTGTCTTTTGATATATAACATTTGTATAACAAGTGCGGTTTAGATAGGTCCATGTTTTGAATCTCCTCTCATAATTAACTGATCTGAATTAACTCTCTCTTTAATTAACTGAAAATTGCAATTTTTGCAATATTATTTTATTGGTTTGTAACTCTCTTATAAAATTATAAAATTAAAATAAAAATTAAAATTAACAACTAAAGGACTAATATGAACTACTACAAAGTTTGATCTTTTCATACCTGGATGAGCTTTGAAAGGACCATCAAGTATACGCATAATTCACGAAGAAGTAAGCGTATTCACAAATGACGTAACTATTGGCATAAAACCGCATTCTAAATATAGCCTATAGAGTTTACCGACGGCCCAAACAAATGGTTATAGTCGTTATAAAAGAAGAGAAGTATACAACTCATATTTAGTAGGGCATTAATGCAGCTTTATCGGGACAAAATGTCTCGAAACTCTCGCAGGTACATTCAATGAAACGACCTGCAGTAAACTTGGCTAGCTATATCAGCTTGAATCAATTTTACTATAAAAATTGCAGTCAGCATTTCGCAACGCCTTAATAAAGTAAACAAATTAATTAGTTTCAATCGATTTTCATACGGAGGTAGAGGACAATTAACATCCCACTTTTTTGCACAGATTCGATTAAATCTATGCAGTGATTACAAGAGGGCATCCATACGTCAGACGAATATTTTAATAACGGCCTCACAAGGGACATGTACAAACATTTAGCACCTTTTTACAAATTCTAGAATCGATCTTGCTTTATTTCCCCAGGTCACAATGTGTATATTAAATCTAAGATTCAGGTCGAATATAATTCCAAGATCTTTAACATTTTTCACATTTTCTTATCCACAGTCATTAGTGACATATTGTGTCGTGAGAGGTGTTGTTCGGCTGAATGATATTGACCATCTGAAATATATTCTATACTCTAAGAGAGTTTTATAAAAGTTGAACAAAACAAGCATTGAAAGTGTAATGGATGGATTTTCTCATTTCCTTGGCTTTCTTTGTATCTTCTGGTAAACGAAATGTTTATTCTGTAATGTAGAATTCGCTCTTTTATTATTCTTTTATTTAGATTTTTACACAAAATAGAAAGTAAAACAAAATAAAATAAAATAAGTAAAAGATTTTGTTAAGGGAGACTTTTTGGTTTTTTATTTGTAATCGGTCTATTTTGTTGTTTTAAGTCCATTCAATAATAGAGCTACTTTTCACCTTTGAAATTACAGATAAAAAAGCTTTGGTATTTACATTTTAAAAAAAAAAAACACACCCGCTCTCTTTCCCCTCATTACAAATTACAAAACACCCAACAACAAACATTAAAGCTAAAGGCAAAATTCATTCTATTCAATTCAAGTCAACACTCGCTCATAGACAAAATGGACCAAAATTCTATAGAAAGAAAGAAAATTAAAGTGCACATTTTTTTGTATATGCAAATGTACATACAAATGTGTGCATGTGTATGGATTATTTCTGTGTATGAGAATATTGATAATAAAGTACAGACTATTTGCGTGATATAAAAAAAAAAAATTAACTGAAATTGTATACATTTTATGTGAAATATAAAACGCAAAGACCGAGTAAAACGAGAACATGAAAAGATAAAAAATTGAAAAAAAAATTTAAAAAAATTGAAAATATTGTCAACCATTTCAATGATATCATTCATTCACATTCATTACGCTTATTATTATTTTATGTTTATTATTATACGTATTTGTGCTCATTGAAGTATCTAAATGTAAAGTTTTTACTTGCTTTTTCTTTATTATTATTGTTGTTTTTCTATTACGATTAATGTAAGCGATATTGTTTAAAAAGGGCTTCATGTTTACTTAACTGGACGCATATTTAAAAGAAGTTTTGCTTATATTTCTCAAACCATCGTATTCTTCCTCTAATGGCCCGACAATGGCCCGACAATGGCCCGATAACGGCCCGATAACGGCCCGATATTTAGGAAAAAATATATCCAAAATCTTAAATAAAGAAAATTTAATAAAGATGCAGTAGACTCAACCTAACTGCCACCTTTTATTGAACCTGCTACGAAGAAATACATCTCAACGAAAGCAACGTTACAGTCGATTACTTCGCTTAATATAAATGAGAAAACCACTAACAATACTTCAAGGGAACAAAGATTTACAGAATTTCCCAAATTCTGTATGTAAAAGAAGATCCAAAAACTGATCCAATCTTATCTAAATTTGTCCTAATTTTAATTTATCAATACTTATTAATTTTTTCAAAACAAAGGGAAATGTCAATGCCCCAGATTTAGAGAATTTCCCAAATTCTGTATATAAAAGAAGATCCAAAAATTGATCCAATCTCACCTAAATTTGGCCTAATTTTAATTTATCACTTCTCAATATCATTCTGCACAAAGGAGTTTTTAGATTATTTTAAATCTAATCTTACATGGGACAAGGCGCTATAAAGTATTTAAGGCCATAATACGCCATTTAAAATAAAATCGTTTGAAATTTAATGATTTGTATAAAATGAGCAATACATGATGATATATAAAATAATATATTCCATATATGTTTAAAAATGTATAAATATTTAAATGTAAAATTATTTCAAAAGGACACAATTATGTTATTGTTGTTATATGATAAGTGTGAGAGCATTAAGTAGTTACAACAATTGAGTAACAGTAGAATTAACGCTTAAACATACTGCACTTTCATAAATTTTTACATATATACAATTGTTCAGTTCTTTTATATCAGTACTATTGTTATAATTTGTTAGTAGTATCGTTTCACTTTGGAGAGCAATTATACTAAAGCCATTTGATGACATTAATACGCATCATACATACATAAAGGGTCCTTCCAAATTACCGCTTGAATTTTTATTACAACAATTGCAAAGAAAACAAAATGGGAAACTTATGTTTTTCTCATTTTTTTTTTTAAGGCATCCAACAATAAAGCAGAACCATCCATTTATCCATCTATTTGAAAGTCAGAAATTTAAAAAAATAGAGAGAATTATTGTATGGAAATATGGAATTATTGGTGGAAATATCCACTAAATAGGCTTTCATAATTCCCATTTTTAAATTTTATTATAATTATTTTATTATATTATTATTCTAAAGGCTTTTCACTAATACGTTCAACATTCGAGAATGTCCATTCAAGATCCTTCTGCATTTCCGATTTAAAGTTTTAATAGTAAATCCATTTTCATTTAGTCAGAAAACTTAAATAACAAAAATATTGATTAGAGCCTTTCATTTGATAGATGCCCAACTTTTGTTGAACATTCGAAAATGCCCATAAATATGAAATACCACGAAATAAACTGATTAAGACAATGGTACATTTTTCAAAATACCTCTTAACTAGAAAGACACAAAATGAAATGAACTAAGCCGAATTTAAACTATAAATCGAAAAGCCAGGAAAAAGGCAAAGTTCGCTCAAAATATGGATGCAATGCTTAGGTTTGATTCAGATAGAAAGCAAATTTTTCGTAATTGATGGTCGATTTAGTCCACTACAATTGTGACATTTTATGCTTCTACAAAAAAACAAAATTTCTTATAAATCGTATAAAACGTGAAAATTGAAAGTATATCAAAAAAAAATAAGTTTTCTAAGATTTTTATCTTAATATTTATTATTAAATTTACGCAGACCTTTCTGTTTATACGGAACTTACAGTTATAGATGCATGAAACCATTATGAAGGAAACATTGGAACAATAAAATTTGAAAAGCTAAAATTTAACAAAGTCATATTCAGATATTTTTTTATAATATCCAACAAAAAATGCCAAATGATAATTACAAATATATGAAGACCCTGACCCTGACCCTGACCCTGTCAATATGTAAAACCCTTTATAATAAAAAATTTTAAGACAATATTAACACTAATTGTATGCATTCGTTATTGCTGCTGCAATTGCTACTGGTATTGGTATTGGTTTTGGTAAAGCGTTTGTTGAAATCTGCGTGTGATTTATTATTACATATTTTGTGAAAATTTTTGTGTAAATAATTAAATCCGCCAATTATTATTATTATTATTATTATTATTATTATTATTATTATTATTATTACTATTGCAATTGCAATTGTGATCATTATTGCTATTGCGGGTGTTATTGTTGTTATTATTGCCATTATATTTTATGGATCGCATTTAAATATATCCAACATTATTTATTGTGAATGCAATAATATTTCAACAACATTTTGTGAATGAATGGAGAGCACATAAAATGCTTTAAGCAGATTTGGATAAAGAAAATGACATTTATAAAAGCAAAAATGTATAACAGAATAATAAGAAGGGTAATATAAATTATACGTCTATACAGTTAATTTGAAAAGATTATTTTAAAGAATACGGTACGTCGTCATGGACATCATTATAATTATTCCAATAAATTGTTAAGTATCAAATAAAAAAATAATTATGGAATTATACATAAATTTAATTTGATCCATAAATTGTTATAACAAGACAAAAAGAGCAAGTAGAAAAGTATGAGAGGGTGACTATAAATTGCACTGACTATAATAAAGTCAGTCGTAAAATTAATTGAGAGGTGACAAAGGTCTTCCATACAAACCGGCTGTACAAAGATGATAATAAATTTTTACTTCATATTGGTTTTTTCAATGAGAAAATGAAAGAGAATATTTTTACAAATAAATATTTAAGTGATTATAAACGGTAAATTCCGCTTTTTTACTTGCTTTTTTGGTTTGTCTAATGACTTTATTGAGTTTTCAAGTATCCTACAAATGGCTTCAAGTGACCCTCCAGTGACCTTTATATGGCATTCATAGGATTTTTAAACGGCATTCAAGTGACCTCAACAGGCGTTCGAGAAACCTATTAGAATGTGGTGTCGCCATCTTTAATACTGAAACTTGAAAAAGCGCAATTTTGCGAACCAAATATGCCAAAGCATCTTATTTTCACTTTCCCGGTAAGTACAAAGCAAAGTATGGCTTCAATGCTATGTCTTGCTTTTCAAATATGAAATGTCACCAACGAAAGTCTAAAACGTAGAATAAATCGAATTTTCTCAAAAATAAACCTTGCTACATATTTATGAAAAATTATGTAACTGTTTCATTATAACGTTATCTCGAATCATTGGCCGTTCAATAAATTTGGTCCTTCAGTAAATTGCTAAAGTTATAGATGCGATCATGATTTTCTTTAGAGCAATTTATATTGAGAAAAAATTTCATTTTAATTTCTCAAGATTTTTTAAAGCCCGCACATTTAATATCACAAATTTCATTAAACGATTAAAAAAACACAATTTAAATTCTAAATAGGGCGATGGGAATATTGTCACGCGCCAAAACAATTAACAATATTTTAAAGCGAATAGCAGAATATGACAAAGAACTGTACAATTTTAATAGAATCGCTTTCTCATCTTAAAGATGCATTTCTCAAATAATTTATATGTCAAAAATGTTAAGTTTCAACAACCAACATAAAATATCTCAAATGCCATAGAAGTTACGAAAATGAAATTTTTTTATATTCAACTTATTGTTATTGTTAAAAAATCCATATATATTGAGATTATCAAGACGTTTGCCTAGGCCGGGTATGTTCAGCCGTTACCAGTGTCCACTCCTTACCGCTAATTCCAAGAGAGCGGCCCAATGATTCAAAGGATGTCAATGCAAGTGTTAGCGTTGATGCCGATTATGAACGTAGACTGAGGATTTATTTTGGCAGCAGCGTTATCCTCGGTATGAAACTTCTGCTTATTATGATGAAAGAAAATGAGAGGAGGGCGATATGGGTCGTTGTGTTACATATAGATTTCTTATGATTTTTGTCTGATTTTGATTTTACTGTTGTAGTCGTTTATTTAAATTTTTTCGATCCACTTGAAAAGACAAAAAGCCACAAGGTCTCTACTTTTCTTCCCACTATCCCTTTTTAGGGCAGACAGACGAGTCTATTAGTGATGGCATAAATCGAAATAAAACAGACAGACCATGGACGCTACTTTTAGTTACCCCTATAATTAGATAAAAATTTCATGGCCATTTTTGCTCCTTATATACTCCCCTTACTTTGGCGGAAAACGGAACATCTTTATATGACGTCATTTGCCGTTGACTATGCCCAATTTCTATGTACTCTTATGAAAGAGAACTGTAAATAAATGAAACAGATTATAATTACAATTTTTTATTTATTCATCATTAAAAATTTTACATCATTTTACTTAATTGCCTCTCACAATAATAAACAATTCCCTGCCTTGATATAACCATGAAAATATTGCAATGTATGAAAATATGCCAACACAGAAGAGATTTTTTTTTAATTTTCATTTCTCTTATAATTAAATCTTTACAATTGTTTTTATATAAAGCAGAAAGAATGAAATTCTTTTAACACATTTCACTTTAACTTCATTAAGTTTAGTTCAATTCCATCCAATCCATTTCAGTTCAGTTCAATTGAATTCAACTCAATAAGTTAGTTTGATCTACATTTATGTTGAACCATCTCCAAAAATATTGAATGCATATACGTTGCCTCTGTGGCCTCAACAACGAAATGACCTCAATTTCCATCCATACAATGCAATCACATATCCATGACTATGGAACTGTGTAATAAGCCAAATAAAATGCGTAAACAATATGAACAGTAGCAATAAAACAACATCAATAGCAACAATCGTAACAAAACCAGACAGTAATATTTTCAGACAAATTAAGTCGAATACATATTTTTACATGATGCAGTATATTGAAGCAATTACCTGCCTCCATTCAAATATGCAACTCTCATACTCATGCCATGACAACTACTGCATTTACTCACTCTTTGTCTACATGTCTGTCAAATTGCTGTTTCTGTTTCTGTTTCTGTTTCTGTTTCTGTTTGTTCATGTATCGTTGACCTTCCATTTATTCAACTTTCATACCATTTTTACCATTTTTTTCCGGTATTCCTTACATAAATAAATTTATATATACACACAAACACACACATACATATACATATATATATGTATATTTAAGCAAACCAATTGTGAATAATTGAATCAATGTTTCACATTTTACTCAACTTAATAATGACCAAATAATGTAATGAGACATATAATAAAATTAAATAAAAAGAGATTTTATATTAAAAGTGATATTGGTAAAAAATTATTTTCATTTGTATTTAGTAAAATACCGTTTAAAAAGTGCACTTACAATTAAAGAGATATTGGGATATTTGCCTTGCAAGAAAATTGATATAAAAAAAAATTTCCAAGAAAATGGCGAAATTTTATTGATTTGCATTTAATTTAATTACTTCAACGCTAAATTCATTTTATAGACCTAAAATTGTTGAAATTTTAAACCCTAAGCTGGGCACCTGCGTTACCAATACAAACATTTTTTACGATCAAAATAAAATCAATAAAAGATTATATTTTTTTTACTCATTCAAAGTTAATTATCTCTACTGAATTTTACTAAGTATTTTACAAAATTTTACATATGGAAATGCAAAAATGAAATCGTTTAAAATTTAGCAATTTTTAGAGGGGATTTTAATGGTAACCTGTGTAGACCATATTTCTGTACTCATCGCTTCAACTTCAATTCAATTTAATCTTCTTACATTTTTTTTTTTTTTTTTTTGGAAACTTAAATCATGTTTAATGTTAATGTTAATTTTAACGATTATTTTCAAAAAAGTGAAACAAGAAAAATATTTGGCATTTTTAAGAAACAATAAAAAGTGTATATTTAATAAATATATAAAATACGAACGATGTATAAAATAAAATATATTGTACATGAACAATAATATTTAGTGTATAAAAATGAAAATCCAATTAACATAAAACACGTTTGAAAACGTGCACAAATTTTTTTATGAAAAACGCGCAGCACATAATTATGAAATTTTGTTCTCAGTAGTAGTTTGAAGTGCGCACAGCTGTGGCCCATATAAATATGGAATGCAAACAATGCTAAATACTTCTGCATGAATTTATATAAAATTTCCAAATAAATTTACTCTATTTATTAGATAATTTATTATGAATTTTAAGAGGTTTTTTTTTTATAAAAATTTATCTATAATACATAAAGAAAAGAAATCTAAAAAAATTTAATATTAAAAGTTTTAGATACAATTTAAATTCGTTAAGAGAAATCTAAAATTTAACTATAAATATTTATATAAAATATTGAAAGATATATTAAGTTTAGACGTTGATATGTAACAAAAAAATTATTATAAAAAATTAGTCAAAAGAAGTCGTTTGAAAGAATAATATATGGTTGTTTGATCATCCGTCCGTCTGATTCTTTTTACATACAAAATATTTTACATATCAATTATTAAAGAATCGCATAAAAAATTTTAATATACTTTGTCTGGCTGTGCTGGTGATACGCTATGTTAAAATCGCACTAGGAAAATATCATTTCACATTTATAAATTAAAAAATTTTAAATATTTTCTGAAGGAAATCAAGAGAAAGTAACATTTCGATGCT
This sequence comes from Melophagus ovinus, assembly GCA_023089585.1. Lineage (NCBI taxonomy): Eukaryota > Metazoa > Arthropoda > Insecta > Diptera > Hippoboscidae > Melophagus > Melophagus ovinus. Next base: position 1,371,842 of record JAKKIB010000185.1, on the reverse strand, counting down.
CCACTTTACTAGAAGCGATAATTGAACAATTAATTAAAATAATTTTTCAAATCTTTTTGCCTTAGTAAAGGCTTGCATGTGTATTCTTTAGTCTTTAAAACTATTTGCGCTAAAAAAAAATTATTAGAGAATTTTCAACAATTCAATTACCAAAACGGACTTATCTAGTTTATTTTTGTATATAACATAATTCATCTAACTGAATTGAAAATTAAATACACGTGAGAACTTATCATAAAAATATTTTAAGCTTCAAAACGTGTTAACTAAAAAAAGCCAGCTAAATTTATTATGCCAGAAAAAACAGAGAATGTATGGTGCAGAGCACACTTCAACTCTCACCATTTAGAAATGTTATGAGAATTGATATGAGATCTCATCTCTATTACTAAATCATACTTACTCCCATATAAACAAATTTATATAATTGGTAAGGTAATATAAATAGATCTTTTAATGTAAGTAATCATTATATCTCTGAGAGTAAAGACCCCCGTAAACATTTAACAATGACACTGAATGAATGAAGAAATTCATAATGAGAAAGAAGTATGAAAAGATGGTTTTTGCTTTTTCTTTATTAAACATTCATTCCTAAACATTCATTTTATATTTTTTTAAATCAAAAACATATCTCGAGCAGAACTAACTGAAGCAAAACAAAAAATGAGATACAATTAAATATCTCATGACTCATATTGTAATAATTTCATTAATGATTTCATACAAAAGAAGAAGCATTCATAATACAACAAAATATGTAGAAAACATAACAAGATTAAAGTTTAAAGCGATCAAAAATTCAATTTTTATACTGCAAGACAGAGACAGTTATAGTGACGTACGAAAACAAAACAAAATATGAAGAGACTCTGCAGGCGAGACCTATTGAAAATATATGAAATTGAGAGTATTATGATGATCATATCTGGCTGGTACTCTCTATTATATTTTATATAGATAGAGTATAAGAGAATAAATTAATGAATAGCTTTTGCTTTTTTTTTTGTAAATGATGCGGGCCTTTTTCAACATGTAACCAGTATATTAATTTCAGTTTCAATTGAGCATTGAAATTAGTTGTTTGTGATTTTGGTATTGTTTTGTGTTTTTCTTATATGAAAGCGACCTCCCTCACAAATTTTAGTGAATATAATGTTCAAATTATGTTTTTTCTTTTTATATACAAAACACAAAACAGTTGAGAAAATGTTATGAAGAAGTAATGGAAAATGTGTGAAATAAAGAAAGTTTCAGTAAAATCGCAGCAATAAAACAAATTAGCTTGTGAGATGAAAAAATTAACAACAATAATAATAAGAATAACTAGTAATATTTAAACAACGAACAAAGAAAAAAAGGGAAAAACAAGAAAGAAAAAGTATTCAAAAGTAAGTTAAGAAAAAAAGGGAACAACAATACAAAACGTAGACTCGCTGAAGGTACAAGAAAAAACATAAAAAAAAATGCAAGCGATAAAATGTGTAGTTGTGGGTGATGGTGCTGTGGGTAAAACTTGTCTATTAATTAGTTATACAACGAATGCTTTCCCCGGCGAATATATACCCACAGTATTCGATAATTATTCGGCTAATGTTATGGTCGATGCAAAACCAATCAATTTAGGTTTATGGGATACAGCTGGTCAAGAGGATTATGATCGTTTACGTCCATTATCTTATCCACAAACTGATGTCTTTCTCATATGCTTTTCTCTAGTGAATCCAGCCTCATTTGAGAATGTTCGTGCTAAATGGTATCCAGAGGTTAGGCATCATTGCCCCAATGTCCCCATAATATTAGTGGGTACAAAATTAGATTTACGTGATGATAAAGCGACCATTGAGAAATTGAAAGATAAAAAATTAACTCCGATTACATATCCACAAGGTTTGGCAATGGCCAAAGAAATTGGTGCTGTCAAATATTTAGAATGTTCAGCATTGACCCAAAAAGGTCTTAAAACTGTATTCGATGAAGCCATTCGTTCAGTATTATGTCCAGTTATGCGTGTAAATAAATCACGAAAATGTATTGTATTGTAAGAAGAAATATATAAAAATGCATTAAAATAAAATAAAAAAATAACGGAATGGGAGCAACAATAATAACAGTAACAAGATATTAATTATAATAATTATGAGATTATATTAAAAGATCAATTTATCGAAAGACCTTAAAAGGGAAATAAACGGTATACTATCGATATATATGAAACAGCAATGTGAACGGATTAAGTGAAACGATGAGAGAGAACAGCGGAGTCAGAGAATCAATTTTAGAGAATAAGAAATAATTTCCATTAGATAAGTGTTTTCATATTATTTCTTATAACCTTATTATGAATGGGCAGTACTCCACTATTTAGGTGATCGATTAAGTAAATTTATCATTCGATTTACAACGACATAACAGCAGTCTACATTTTTAATTAAATTCAAATATGTTTTCAGCACATAAACAAACATTCATATTGATAAATTCTTTTAGTAATTAATAAATTAATGATTTGAACAATTTGCAATTTGTCCTATTTTTCAATTAAGATAATTATATAAATTGCTAACAAGAATAGAGTGTCCAAAGTGCATCTTAAAACGTCACTTTTGATATTTCTTTAAAAATTTCTGTACAAGAGAATTAAGCTAAACAAGAGACAAAAGAGACGAGACTACACAAAAAATGAGCATGCATTTTATCTAATTTTTTCTCTTTCTCTCTCTTCATTATACTTTTTAATTCGTTATCTGCTATTATTTATGTATTTATATGATAAATGTTAATTTTTTGAGTGCAATGTTAATTTTATGAGCTGGTTCATTGACAATATATCTTAACGAAGTGAATTTTTTGTTGTTGTTGAGCTTTAGTTTAAAGTAACAATACTTCCGAGAAGAAGAATTACATGTCCAAATTTTTTTATTATTTCATTATAATGTATAATTTTAAGAACTGAAAATTCTTTCCGTAAACATAATAAGTCTAATTGAGTCTAATTAAGTCATCTCATCTAAGTCAATAAGTGAATCTTTTATTAAAGTTTAAGAATTATTCAATTTTTTTTGTTCTTCTCTTAAAGACCGATAAAATTTTTAAATTTTTAGCGTTTCTCTCAAAAATCTTTAAAAAAAGTCTTTTTAAATCAATTCTCTAGACACGCCTATTAACTTTTAATTAGTTATGTATAAGCTGAAAGCGAGAAGCATTATTGTACTTTTAATGGTAACTAAATAAAGACTTACACTTCTAAAGCTGGTTTATCCATATAAGAAATCATTAAAAATTTATTGGAAAAGAATTCACATATATAGAAATTTATTTTGCATTTAATGTAAAATTGAATATTTAAGATGATATAAAGTAATTTTTTAAATTGCAAAATACTTTCACAAATAATGTTATTTAGAATCTAACATTGAGAAATAGAAGAAGAAGAAGAAAAAAAATTTATAATTTACCATTTGATTTTTTTTTTAAATGCTCATAATATATTTCTATTTTCTTAATTTTAAACTATTGCATGAATGACGTAAAATCATTTAAATCATTTTAATTATAATTAATGACATTTTCATTATCATTAATTCTCTCATTCGTTCTTTCATTCGTTTTATCTGTTATGAGTCTTTTGTCATTAAATATAAAATATTACTTGGTTTTTTTATTTTTCATTTAAATTTTCATCTATTTTCTCTGCTACTTCTTCTTGGTCTCAATTTTCACATTAGTTATAGTTTTTCTGATTTTTTGAAAAGAGGAAATAACATCTCTTTATATCATAAATCCTACGTCCCTTTGAAGTATAAATCATATTAAATTAAATCAAATACATGTTTTAAATCAAATAAAAATTTTTTCAAAAAGCATTAAGTAGATCCAATAAATTCTAAATCATTCCAAATTTTCATAAAAAAAGATAAGAAAAACAGGAAAGTTCGATTCAAATATATGCCAGCAAATCTAAAGTCAATTTTGTAAAACTAACTCTTCTATGCAGGCAATTTTTAAGCAAAATAAATACAAGCTAGAAGGTAATGCTTTCATTATTTTAGAATAGACATGGGCCCATAGTCTTGATTTGATAGAATGTAAATTAACAGCTTGTAAGATGCCATGTCATAATAATTCAAAATTTTACACGATGGAATTTATCAAACTAATAAAAAATTTTTTTTTGAAAGGCCAAGTGGGCGGTGTAGGCGAAGTGTTGTAGTTCACTGAAATGACGGGTATCATTAATTACAAAATATAAATAGTATAAGTAATTAAGTTATTATTTCTAAATAATTATGAAAAAAGTTCTGCACGAGTACAAAGCAAGTAAAAAAACTTATATTGTGCCTGGAGCCATCACCCAAGCTTTATGTAATTTTTGTATGGCCTTTGTAGATCAATATTTTGCTTTAAAGGAAAAAGTATCCTCATTTTACGTTAACGTTTCACTGAAGGGTGTGTCTTCTGAATGATTTTGCCTAATTTTAGTAGCAATTTGGCTGCAAAAACTGTCAATGTTCTTGCCAAACTTGAGTTTCGTATCTGCTTTCTTTACGCCCAGAAGAATGTTAACAATATACGTACAGACGGACGGACAAACAGCCATGTCTAAATCATCTAAAAATTTGATACCTCGTAGAGCCTGTGAAATTTCCTTATGGGTTTTGCAAACATAGTGACAAAATGAATATGCGCCCAACTCCTGGTTGGTGGACATAATTACTTAGCAACTATTAAAAGAAACATCAAAGAAGTTTGGCAATTTTTTTCTCAGCATAATAACAAAAAAAATATTTAAATTGAGAATTAAATGATTATTAAATTACAAAAAAAAACCATAATTATTATTTTAAAAAAAAGCAAAAAAAATGAATAGACAATAATTACATAACAAAAAATAATCTTGGAATAACAAATAAAAATTTTCAATGTAACAAACAAAATAATTTGTATTTTTTTTGTTTCATTTAAATGTAATAACGTTTTTGTAAAAAATTAAATAAACATTCTTAACATAAATATATAAAACAATATTTTTTTTATTAAAAAGTTTCAGTTTTTTTATGGTAATGTATTTATTAATAAATGGAAAAAGATCTTTTTAAAAAAAAAAGAAAAAAGTAAGTGCAAATTGTGGGAAATTTGAAATTAAAATTGTAGATGTAATTAATTTTTTAGGAGAAAGATTCTTTGCTTTTTAACGAATTTCATTTAATAAAACATTTACTGGAGCGAAATTCGATCAATAAAATAATTAAATTCGATAGTGAAAATTCTATTCATTTATAGATGCCAAATATCAAACTAAATTGACTTAATCAATTTTTGAAATCTCTATAGAAGTTCTTCTATATCGAGAGTAGGGAAATGATTTTTTAAATAACCTAATTTTTTTTTATATAACAATAATTCATATTGCTCTTCATTACAATTGTTTAAAAAAAAAAGAGAGAAAAATTAAACAAAAATTTTTTTTTAATAAAAAAGGCAATTTCAAGTGCATGGCATTAGAAAGAAAGTAGAAGCTTGACGGGAAAGCACTATTAAATACAATGAAGCAATCAATGAAATATTTAATATTCAATTGTTAAAAAAAAAATAGCGGAAATATTTTACGGTAAATTATATTATTATAAATTAATAAGTTCATTAATAAATTAATTGATAAAACACAAAACAAATTTGAAGTGCATTTAACGATTTAAATTGAAGTGGAATTGGACCTTGTTCTATTCAAATTCTATGAATTTCCTATTAAATTATAAGCAAAAAAAAAAACAAAAGTCGTAATTTGACTTTTCGGACATTCAGAGGAGAAATGACGATATTTGATGAATAAGTCCATCAATTATCATCACTTTATTTATGCAACATCTTTCAGGGCAATTTGTTCAGTTGATTCAAATCCCATCTAAATTATTTAACGTTTAATTAGAGTGAGAAATCATTTTAATTGGTTTTTTTATTTATTTGTACAATGTTACAGATTTGATTTTAATTGAAAATGATTTTTTCGACATTGTCATTTACTGTTTTAATTTATTGAGATTTTTTAATTTATGATTCAAATGCAAAGTTTTGTGAAAATTGTGAAATGAAAATAAGAACGTTCATTCATATATTTAAAATGTACATGAAATGAAATGAATTTAACAAATTTAAAAGCCTAAGAAAATTTATTTGTGTACTTATTCGTTGTCATAGACAAATTTTAAAGTTACATTTAAAGCACTGTAAAAGTTTATGTCAATTTTATATATCTATAAAATTGGTAGATAAATTCCATGCCATGAATGAAAAATTCTATGAAAATCACTACAATTAATTATGATTTTAGATTATTTATAAGATTTTTGTAAAAATAAATATCATCTCCCATCTCTCAAACGGATCCGCCTAACTCATTTAACTCAATTAAAATTGACTTTAAATGAGTTAAAGGCAACAAACGTTGAGAATTTAGCAAATGTTTGCTTCGAGGTAAGCCCTTGGTTGTCACTCACAAGAATATTATTTTTTATATCTTAATGTCTTCAATTAGAACAAGTAAGAAAATTATATATGGCTGCGGCCAAATCTTGGATACCCACCACCAATACAACGCAATATTACGATTTAGAACCTGATACAGTTTTTATGAGTATATTAAAAACGTAAACATAAAAAAATTTAAGTTTTGTATTGTATGATTTGGCGCAAGCGTACCCGATTTGCATGAGATATTGCAGACCTAAATTCCATCTACTTGGACAAAATTTCGGTTTACTATCTTTTGCAGTTTGTAGATGGTGAGCAAAATCTATAAAATTTTACTTAAAAAAAATTAGGTGTTTTCATTTTATGTTGCACTGTGGGCGTGACCTTTGACTAATTTTACTCATTTTCAATGCCAACCTGCGTGCAAGAGCTCCCAATGATTCTGCCAAGTTTGAGCAGATCTATATCTCAATTTTACGACCTTAAGAAGATTTACAACAGACAGACGCCCAGACGTATGCAGAATATGATGCTGATCAAGAATATGTAAACTTTATAGGGTCTACGACGCTTCTTTCTAGGCATTATCTACATAATATCAAAGTGAATATACGAAGTGGGTATAAAGATATTTATCATACATAAGCGATCAAGCGTTCATTTATTTAAAATCCAAGAGAGCAAATTATGTATACCTTTCACCCTACAAATGAAAAAAAAATCTCACATTTAATAATTTTTTTTTTAAATGATTATATTCCATACTTAAAAATTCAATAATTTCAAAATATTATTACGTTTGCAAAGGATATGGCCTGTAATAATAATGCAACAGACAATATCAGCACTCGCTTGCACACATGTACGCATTTGTAAACATTGAATGAGATAATCTAAAAGGGAAATTTCAAATATTGTTCTTTGCTTTATGACAAAATGCTATAATTCTTCCATAAAAGAATAATAATAATAATAATAATAATAATAATAATATTAACAATATGTTAATATCATTCATAACACTAAAAATCAACACCAACACCAACACCAACACCAATACCAATGCCAATACCAAAAAAGCCAACAATAAAATGCAAACAATTCTGGCAAATAACAATAGAACAATTCATCTAAAATTTCATGCTAAATCATAATTTACATTTACAATTTCGTTTTCTAATATTTAAATATACAAAATATACGTCCATACTCGTATTAGCATAATCTTTGTTTGTGCGTGAGTGTACAAAATGCAAAGACATTTGTTGCTACAGACCAAGGAAATCCATTAACAAGCGTTGAGAATTGAGCATTGAGTTAGTATTAAATGTTGCTTAAATAATATGATTGTAATTATTCCATCATGATATTTATTATCTATCTGTATGCTTAAGTATGTATAATATATATAACACACACACACACACAGACCCACATATATATATATATATATATATATATATATATATATATATATATATATATTGCCTGTAAATTGTTGAATTTTTTACGTACGCTCAATAATTTATACGTTTAATTGAGATTTTAACTTTTTGTTATAGGCATTTTATATATATATATATATATGTATATATATATATATAATTTAATTAAACATTCATTACATTTTAAATAAATATTTATCATATTATTTTTCATAATATAAATAACTGTTTTTTCTTTTCTCTTTTTTATAAATATTCATGATAACATTCATATCTAATAGAATAAAAAATATTGAGATATTTATAGTAGCATACTTTCAGGCTTTAATACAATTAAATATAATCGTAGAAAATTAATGAATATATAGACGAATTTGAAAAATGGAATGACATTTGGGCTGCTTGAATTTATTATTCAAAATCGGACAGTATTTAAGTCAGGCTTTACATGCATACCTGCCGTGAAGGCTTAACTGCACGATACCCAACTGTACAATGAGCTCTAACGTTGGTAATCACCTACACACGGTACATGTTACCGTCACGACTAGCTTCCAATTTAAAACTCGTATTGCACCTTATATACAAAGCTTAACCTTTGGTATTCAGGTTCGGAGCTTTCCCATAAACTCCTTGGCCTAATTTGGTTAGCTCAATAAACCTACGCAGCTACCTATTTTATTCGGGAAATGAGACCCTGCACGATAAACGTATGGTATGTTTGAACGAATATCGCCCGCGATATGGGCATCACAGACCCCACAAAGTCGAAAATCTTTGATCTGATTTCGCGACTCGTGATGCCCCCTGATGGCCGGCAACACCAACGATCATCTCATGAGGCACTCCCAATTGAAAGGGTGCTTCTAGGGACTCGTTGCCTACATCGGTCAATAATATCTTCATGGAAATCAATATTGTCATCGACGTCGAAATGTTTACATAAAACTTTACAAGCAAATTACTGTCCAAGCAACCTCAATTTTTAAACATCTAAATAAAAACAGCGCCATCTTAGAAGAACCATCTTAGAAGAACTAGCAAAACCATTAAAGTTTGAAAACCTTGGTTATTCCACAATATTTATATGTGATGTAAATATTTATTTAATCATTTCAGATTTTTCAATAGCATCCTCAATAAATTATGAAAGAATTAAATTATGTAATTTATGGGATTCACCTTAAATTGCAAAAGAAATATAACTCAGGTCTACTTCTTTAAAGTCATAGTTTAAGAATTTATTCTATTTGGCGATGTCCATTTAAAAAATAAAATCTATGTATTAAATAAATTTTGTCAATCTATCAAAAATGGTGTCCATGATTTTCAAATTACGGATCATTTCAAATTAAATATAAAATTAAAAGTAACCAAATTATTTATGCATAACATTCTTAAATATCTGAAGTGCAGCAGTTGATTTAAAATTTAAGCAAGCAAATCCCCAATTCTTTTTGGTAATATTTTAATAATAATTTTAAAAGAAATCATCAAACTCCATTTTTAGTAAATTTTTTTTTTTACTTTGTTAATAATTGAACAAATAACATTATTTAAAGATATTGACAACAGTCATCTTTTGTTCTTGCTATAACCCTGAGCCCAATTTTATTTCATATTTCTATATGATATGAAATTTCTTTAATTAATTGCTGATTAATTACAAGTTTCTCCTTCATGAAAGTCTAATTAAAATTAATGATGTTTGGTGATAATCAAATTTGATTTGGTTTTTGCCATACTTTTTCTCACACCTAAATTTTATCTTGTCGAAAAGCTCGTCGTTCATGATTAATTAAAAATTCCTAATTTTTTATAATCTGCATACACACACACACACACACAGACACACACAAATATATGTACATATATGTTTTTGCCTGTGTATAACAATGCTTAAATCTATTTATTGTGTTAATGTCAACAAAATATTATAATAATTACATGTAAAAGTCAAAAATTCTATAGAAAATTTCATCATATTGTGACAAGCAAATAAGCAAACGAGCAAACGAGCAAACGAGCAAACGAGCAAAGTGAATCATAATATCAAACAAGTAAGAATAAACTTTATAGTTGGTTGTGGCCGATCACTTATAAAGTTCCCTACATCGCTTTATTTAATGTACATGAATAAATAGCCAACTAAATAAATAATAAGCCAACATAATTAAAAAAAATACAAAAATATATTAAAAGTTGTAACTTTTGGCTTATTATCGGAAAAGGTATTACAATACAAAGACTGATCGTTAAAACTGTGCAAATTTAATCAATTTTAATAGAGGTCACTTTTGGGCCAAAGGCAGCAAGACAGGCTTGAATTGATTCAGAAAGTGTTTCTAAATGGATCTGTATAATAAATGACGATCTGTATCTGATCGCAATTGGTGTAGCGTTTGTGCTGTACATTATATGAAGGCAAGATTTATACTATTTTGTAAAAGGCTATACTGGAAACATTTGGAACCTACGACTTTTTAAGAATTATTAATTAAAAGTACGCAATAAATTAAATGAAAAGTGGATGAATACGACTTACGTAGAATACTATGAAATGATTTATACGAAGCTGATACTTTTTAAGGTCTTAAAAGTTTGGTTCAATTATTACAGAAATTAACTTATTGGTAACTTATCAATTGATATTGGCATCAATTCAAAAAACTGAAATTTGCTTTGTTGTTCGTTAGATTGTTGACTTGTCAATAGTTCGCGATTTTGTGAGCCGCTAAGTTGTGGGCTGTTTTACTATTGCCGCAGTTTACATTTTTTAATAGCATCGGCCAAAACCTCCGACTCCAAAATTCAGTGTATTATAAAGTAAATAAAATAATTTAGAAAGATATCTTCTGCAGCATCATAAAATGCTTTTATAGCCGTAATTGAGATCACCTTTTAAGCTTCCTAAAGCATTAAAATTTCCGATGAAATGCCACCACATCTATCACATAGAATGAACTTTTCTTTATAAAACTCATCGTACATCGATAATGCTTAAAGTATCTAAGTTAAATACAAATTGTTACTAAAATTTATGGGATCTATGTTAAAACTTAGACACAGCTTTTCGTAGATTATCGTAGATTGCTCTAAGGATTCTGATTATAATAGTAAAAGGCTCAATAAAAGAGGTTTGATTCCGCCTCTATTTCATTAAAAAGCTTTTCTTGTTAATTTTTTGTTTCTTGTTAATTTTCTGATATAACATTTGTATTGCAAACCCTTAAAGGAAAACCTTAAAAAAGTAGAAGTACAGATTTCGGGAGATGCTTTAATCAAATTTGATAGGAAACTATGCTATTTGCTTCTTAAATTTAAAAATCATTACTTCGGATCTATTGGACTTTTTCTAATTTACTGTTACCTTTGTTGAGGTCATTCATATGGTATAAAAATAGGCGTGGCACTTCTTCTTCTTTTTTAAACTCAATTTTTTTAGCTATTCATATAGTTTCCTTTTTATTAAGTTACAATTTTGCAATAGCCTAGTTTAATTTGATTATTCCTGTACCTTAAACTCCAACCTGGTTGCCTAGTTACTTCATGCAACACTAAACGTGATAAGTTTGAATTGGAATACTTTTTACTATTCAATGACTTCGGTAGCAACTAGTACCGAGAAGCACCAGCTTTACTGAGAGTAAGCCATTAGATGGTTGTTGATAGTGTCGGCTAATAGGGGCGGTCATGAAGCACGAGATCGGGCAAAAGATTTAATTTGGCACCATCAGTTTTGATAAGCCCATCATGGCATTGCAGGCAATTCTCGTTCAAACATACCATACGCTTGTCGTGCATGGTCCCATTTCCCTAATAAAATGGGTAGTTAATCAAACCTATTAAGTTAAACAAACTAGGCCAAGGAGTTTATGGGAATGCTCCGAACCTGGATATAAAAGGTTCACCTTCGTATATAAAGTGCATTAGAGGCTCTAAGTTGCAAGCTAGAATAACAGGGCCATGTACCCGTGACTACCAATGCTAGCGTTCAAGTTGTACATTTGTGTACCATGCAGTTGCGCCATCACGACTGAAAATAAATAATGACTTCATAAACATAGAATGACTACCTAAATCTCATTAAATGGTGTTATATTATTGAGCGAACAACCTACATTTAAGAATTTTTGAATTTGTGGTGCCTTTCGCTACAACGTTATATTTCATACAACAAAAGAATGGATTACTAGAATAAAAACGTACATGAACAGATCGAGTCGATTTTTTGAATTTTCTACATTTATTCATTACATTAATTCAACAAGCATCAACTGCATTCAATTGTTGTCATTCAATTGTTGCAATTAAATTACATACTTTTATTATTAAAATAAGCATTCACTTCATGAATTTTGGCAAAGAAAAACTAACCAAAAAAGCGGAACGAAAAAAATGTGAAAACTAAATTCATTTGGATAATGTTTCACTTAATTTATATTTTTTATTTATATTTGAAAGAAGGTTAGAAGTTGAAATACAAAAAATTAAAATTCGAAATGTTTTATTACATTCCTTGGATTTCTCCGTAAAACATCCTGAGCACATTTGAACTATGTTTGATAAATACGCTAAATTTCGAAAGTTAAGATATTTCTGCATTACAAACATAACGGATAAATTATTTAATACAACATGCTGTTAGTGTTTTATATGCATATCTGCCGAGAAGGCTCAAATTCATGGTACCCAAACGTACAATAATGATCGCTAGCGTTAGTAGACACGACACATCACGTGCATGCCACCGTCACGACTAGCTTCCAATTTAAAGCCTGTATTGCACCTTATATACATGGCTTAATCCTTGGTGTAAGGATTCGGAGCCTTCTTATTACTCCTCGGCTTAGATTAGCTTAGCCCGATAAGCCTACCCAGCTAGCCATTTTATTCGGGAAATGGCACCCTGCACGACAAGCATATAAATATGTTTAGGTCGAGCGACGCAAGCGACATGGGCACCACAGCCCCCACAAAGCCAACCTCAATATCGCCACTTGGCAAATATTAAAACTGGTGATCCCGTAGTACCAAATTAAATCTTTAGATCGAATCTCGTGAAACTCATAATGAACCCTAATGGTAACGGATTATCAACAACGACCATCTCATGTGCCACTCCCAGTTGAGCAGGTGCTACTCGGGACTGGTTGCCTCCATTTAATGCAACAGAACATAAAATTTATTTATTATCTACAAATCGTCTTGCATTTTACAATTTCTACAAAATTGTATGTAAAATAATGTTGATGTTAAGGCGACTGCTGATTATGCTGTTTTTGTTATTACAATTTCAAAGTTCAATGCAATTGCGACTTTGGTTGGCTACATAAGTTTATTGAACGAATAGATAATAACAATTAATTTTAGCATTCGATGATTTCAAAGAATTTTCGCACTCAAAAGAACGCAAGATCTTTTTAAAAAGATAAATATTTGACATTTTGACTAAGAGAACTAATTTAAAAATTATATTAAAATGGGCATGTTGCCCTAACGAAATGTTAGTGTTGTTGTTGTTGTTGCTGCCACTGTTATTCTTATAAATAAGTTTTCTATATACACAAAAAATATTTTAATATTTCTTTCTCCTTTGAAATTACAAAACAAACTTGTATGATGAAAAATAAAAAGTTAAATGCTCTTATTTTTTTGAAATCATAAAAAAACGCAAATTAAAAAAATGTGATGTACAATTTGCTTTAATTATATACATATATTTTTTTTCTATTTCTTTAGGATAACACGTCTATCACTGGCCTATTGATTTGTGAACACAACACTTCTTAGATATCTCAGTTTGGTAGTGAGTTTTTTTTTTTGCAACTAAAAGGACTTTCTCGTTACCTTTTGTGCGAGTCAAAATGGCGAGAAAATTTGTATGTTTAGCATCCTACAAAGTTTATTAGTGGGCGGAGCAGCTTTATCAAAATATTCCCTTATTCAATAAAGGTGAAAATTATTGATGATTTAAGATGTTTACCTGAATGGGACTTTATATTTCAGTACTGTTCACAAATATAATTTACGGCCAACTGCAGCGATACAACTCACGAAACATTACATGCCAGATCTTTATTGTTAAGTTTCTTTGATATTTACAATTATGGTTAACGAAAAAAAGTTATTCGAACTAACCAAGTAACAATTTCTATAAAAAAAATATGAGAAATTAATTTATCACATGTGACTGCTTTTCTAAGTGGTAAGTAGAGAAAGCGCATGAGTAAAATGGTAAATCGTTTTCGATTATTATTTTTATTATTACAACTTTAAAAATTTTCATTATTGTTGTAACAGTAATATTTCGGTACAGTTATCAACAATTTTTTTCCTAAATTATCATTCAAGGCATTGAAAGATACGAACATCTGATTAATGTCCGATTAATGTTTCTCAATAAGTAAATTATTTACTTTATAAATTATTCAATGGTCAAAATTTGAACTCTTAAAGTTATTATTAAAGGCTTTGTATTTATATATTAATAGAAATAAATCTACCACAAAAATTACCATAATTAAATTAATTTAATATCACATTTAATGCAATGATATTTTTTTGTAAGTTTAAAAATCATTTAGCATAAAATTATCTATAAATTACAATCAACAAGTGGTTTTATATAGGAGAAAAAAGAAAAAGGGAAATGCAAAAAAATGTAGAAAAAGTTAAATAGAAAACAAAAAAAAAAAAAAAAAGGAAGAGAAGAAAATGCAATACATACTAAATAAAGTTAAATTGAGAATAACAGTAAAAGTTATAATATAAAACAGCGTACAGGTGCTGAGGTCAACAGCAACAGCAACAGCAACAGCAACAGCAATAACAACAGCAACTAAAAGTTTATAAATGTCCTTTTTTAAACAACGCACATAAACAGCAAAATAGAATAGAAAAAATAAGTATATGAATCCAACACACAGAAATAATGATGAAGGTGTTGAATGGAATTGAAATGCAAGAGTAAAGAAAAACTAGTTAAAAGTTTGTGTTTTTCGTTGGGGCCATTTGTTAAATTCCCCAAATTATTGGGCATAATTTTATTTATAAAATTCAATAATTTAGCAAATAATAATAATTTTTGAAAAATTGAAAACTTTTTTAAAATCTGCCATATGAAAGTGAATTTGAAACAATAAGTTAATCTAATTCCAAAAAATTAGACAAACAGATCTGAGATAGCTCTGATAACAACTAAGTTGGAAACTAAATCGTTTAAGTTAAGAGATTTGTATATCGAAATTGTGCATTCTTGATCTAAAAAAATCAATCAAAAAAAATCTACATGTTGCATAAAATTGCATAAACTTAATATAAGATTTTATATGTAGAAAAAGGCAAACTTATGAAAATAGAAAAATGGTAGAAAAAAGGCACAAAAGAAATGCATAACTTTTTGTTACATGAATTTAAAAACTTATTCCGAACTATTACTTAAATATGAAAAATTAAATAGACAATAAATTTTTTATAAGTATAAAGACTCGATAATAGTTTATGCAAACTAAACTCTAAGAACAATGGAAAACAAGTAAAAATCGAATCACTCAGGTGACCGTTAAGTAATCTAAGCAATATCATCTGATAACATTACAAAGAGTCTACAAAGAGATGTTTAACAGTTTTCAAAAAAAAAGTTTGCTTATATAGAGTTCCAAAAATTGGAACGATATGGTCCATGTTTTATTCACGAATTTATATCATTTTATTATTAGTGAGAAAAAAAAAGTGCCAAAAAAAAATGTGAAGAATTTTGGATGAGACATTTCATTTTCAAGTACAGGCATTTTTATATTAAGGCTAAGAGTATTTGAGTCAAGTATTTTAGGGAAAGTATGTTCAAATAATTTTGACTAAAGCTTTGAAAATACAAATAGAGACAGTACATTTAGAAAATAACTCTAAATAAATTGGCAGCTCTCTGCACGTTTAACAACTCACTCATAAGTTATGTTGAACTGAATAAATTGACGAAGAGGTTTTACCGTGTCTTAGGAATTTGAATAATAACAGTGGCAACAGTACCAGTATAAATATCAGAAGCTTAGTCGTAGTCAGTTAGAGTCACAGCAACATCAGCAGCAACATCAATATGAATATGAATATGAAAATGAAAATGAAAATGAATAGTGAAAAATCAGGAAGCAAACCATATCCGGTTACCAATATCAACATTACATAACAATCGACAACCAACAATAGATCCACTTCTATAGAGAACTTTTATGATTGCCATTCTAAAATATTCGAATTCATTTCGTTATATGTATTGTAGAAATATACGTACATAAGCACACATACATATTTTGCGTAAAAGACCATAAAGCATTTTCTATGAGTAATGCACATAAACAAGCGAAATTTGTAAGTTTTATTTCATGAAACGTCTTCATTGACTTTTTATAGTCAATGCCACATACTGTGCTGCATATGCATGTGAACTTATTGTACATATATATATGTATACATATATATATATATATATATATTTATGTATGTGTGCGTTTGTGTGTATGTGTGTGTATGGGTATATACGCATAGTTTCATAGTTAAAGCAATGAGCTGGAAACATTAGAAAAAAGTTGTTGAATAGCAGTTTATTATATTGGCCAATGCACACTAGAACAATTTATGCAACAATTCAAGCAATAATACTCAATTCAATGCTTGTCATATTTTATAAGAGAAAAATGCATGTTCTTATTATTATCAACTACTACGATTAATAAGTTATACCTTTACTAGCATCTACACTACATTACGCAAGATAAAATAATAAATCGTTTTAGATGGAGTTTTAGGTGGGGCGATTTTTTTGTTCTTAATATCAATTCACAAATAATTTCTGATTTTCTTTAGTTTTTGGCCAATATCCCTGAATATTTGCGAACAAATTACCCAAAAAATTTTTTTTATATTGAAAATTGAACGAATTGCAATTTCTTTTTTAAAGAAAAAATTTACAATTTTGAATGCATTTTTAGCTGAAATCGATACAACTTTTTGCATAAAAAACTCTATAAAAACTTCTGATTAAAGTTTCAGTTAATTTTTTATGTCCCTTTGGAACCAAATTTTCGAAAATGTGCACCCTTTGCTTCTGAAATTATTCATTATCTTACTTTTACCTTCTTAAACCAATCACTGAATTGTACAAAATTGGTGTGAAATATTTAACAGTTTGTATTTATCAAATTATCCCATGTTTGTAATGTCACTACTACCTCTTGTTATGTGCCATTTTATATGTACGCCTTCACAGATGGATGTAGCGTGCATTAACAATTCGCATATTAAACATGAATGGCAACATGTTCCAGTTAGTTTCTTCCGTTTTCTTTTTTTTTTTTTTGTTAATTTGCTTTTTGTTGCTTTTTCTTTTTTTTTTATTAGCCAGTTTCTAGATGTCTATCTTTTGCATGATGCATCCCACTGACCATTAGAAGTCATGAAGTGTGCGTTCATAAATCTATGACTTACCCATCTCCAATCATTTATTTTTAAATGTAGCTCTGCGTGCTAACAATTTTTGTAATATGCGTTGTGTATATGACATGACATATACAATGCAATGTTCTTATGTCTTCTTCTTCTTCTTCTTCTTCTTCTTCTTCTTTTTCAATTTCGATTCGCTCTCCATCTTCTTCAATTTCATTTCATTTCCCATTCTATTTTCATTCAGTTAAATAAAGTATTTAAAGTACTGACCCAAAGTACTTCACAGCACGCAATGGTCAATCAATGTTAGAAATCATCATTGACATATTTGAAAAGGAAGTACATAAATGCAACGATCAAATGATATATGTAGCAAATAATCGAAATTTTCAATGAATTTTGAATACTCTGCCGTCATTAAATATATTTACTGATTGCTCTCCAAACGAAGTTTTATTGCCTAAATGAAGATAATTTATAATTGCTTGATAATTTTGATATCCAAATGTCGATGCTGATTACAAAGCTTTACGTAGTAAACTTTTATCAATATTTGGGTCAATGCTCCTTTATGTAGATTTCCTATATAATTTATTTGTGCGAAATCTTTTATAATTTTCTTTTTCTATTTAAATCTCTTAATTAGTTAAATATTGTAATTTTATGCTAAAATTGTTATTATGTGAGTTTGCTTCAAAATGAAGTCAAGTTATAAGTTTAATTTCAATCTTAATTTTCAAAATTAATAACAAATTCGCTAAATTAATAATTTTATAACATTCAAAATTGCAGCAACTTGAGACTTTTCTCTTTATGATTTTAATGACACCTAAATAAATTGTTTATCAGTCAATTAGCCTAATCAAAAAATAAAGAAAGGTCCATCGAAAAGTAAAGAATAGGTGCCTTAGATTTTCTAGAAATATCAGTAAATCCAATAACAGAATTTGAAATCAACGAAGTAAGAAAAATGTACTTTCTAAATTATTTGAAAGGTTCGTTAAATGGGAGAATGTTTAAAAGGTACACCGATCTGGACCAAATTTTTTCTTTTCTTTTTTTTCTTTGGATTTTGGATTCTATAATTTTTCTAGAAAAATTCAAGACATTGTCAGTTTTTATTAAAATGAATTTCAAATTGCAATTTTTGACCCATATAAAAACTTTTTTCAGAAAGAGGCATTATACGTCATTATAAGTCGAAAATGGACCGATTTGAATTAAACTTTTTATGTTAAAAATTGTACTTTTTTGTAATAACTGCATTTTTAAAATTTTATCTATAAGCAAAATAAATAATTATACTTAATTAATGTAATGAACACCGCAAAAAACGGAAACGTATTTATTAAAAAAGCAATATAATTCATTTCGAAGGTACGTGTACAAGTAAGTACAACCAATTACATATTTCAAAATTTAAAAATTTGGAAAAAATAAACAAGACAAAATATCATTTGCAGGCACTGAGCCAATTCAGTCAAACGTTTTCGTACGAGTGGACTGATTTATTTATTTAAATAAACTACAAACGGGAATGGCCGACTTTTAAGGGATACAAGTAAAAAATGTTTAAAACTTCCGACATAGAAATTTAAACTTTAAATAAAATTTTACAAAGAATTTAATTTAAGAATGTAACTTTAAAGTAATTTATTTTACAATATGAAATTATTTTTATGTGAGTCACATGGATAGATTTAGCCAGAATTGCAGCCATAAAATACAGAGAAAATGATATGAGTATAGAAAATGTACAACAAATGCTACAAAAGGCAAAAGCAAATTTTAAAATATGTATATGATTTTATTAATTATATTAAATGTAAATATTAACTTATTGTTGTATATTTGTACTTGCCACTCAAGTGAGTAGTGTAGTAGCGTCTTAAAAAAAAACATTATTAATGTCAGTGAAATTCTGTACAAATGTTTTAAAGATTTTTCTTCAAAGACAGAAATTGATATGTAAAAAAAGTATATAGATCTTACAAACTCTTTAAGGTATATCGTATGTTTCCTATAACTTTATATTATAAAAATTTTTTTTCAAATGTAAAATAAAAATTTTGAAAATATTAAAAATTTTTGATGTATGACAAAGTACTTGGAATTATAATTTAAGTATCTAATACTCTGGTATATTTTATATGTCTACGATTTCTTTCGACTTCAAATAGATAACGCGATATAATTTGTATGTTTTTGACATGAGTTTCAAGAGTTTTAGAGGAAATCTTTAAAAAGTGTAAATAAAGTGCAAATTATTGGTCTTTTAATTAAGTTTAACAAAATACAGACGGGCATATGGGCACGCAATATTAGATGAAAAATTGATGCTCAGTAAGCATATCCGTAATTTATAGAGTTTGCAAAGTCTGTTTTTGAACTTTTCATATAATTTAACAAAACAATCT
This sequence comes from Melophagus ovinus, assembly GCA_023089585.1. Classification (NCBI taxonomy): domain Eukaryota; kingdom Metazoa; phylum Arthropoda; class Insecta; order Diptera; family Hippoboscidae; genus Melophagus; species Melophagus ovinus. The sequence goes on along the minus strand of JAKKIB010000185.1, from coordinate 1,352,065 downwards.
CTAAGGCCCTTTTTTTCCAAGATGCATTATCTTTAATAATTGGTCTAGCCAAATGAATGATTTGAAAAAAGAACACATTCCGATCTTTTTAACATAAGACAAAAGGTTATGGGGTATAATTTCCAATGAAGAGATGGACATGAGGCACATGTGATATGTATATACATTTTTTAGGTCTAACAAATATATAAAAATTTTATAAACATTTTACAAAAGAAATCTCTGGCAAATCTGACAGATTGTTTTATGAATGTAACAAATTTTTTTATTTGAAACAACGATAAAGGGCACAGACAAATCTTTCTTAGATTATTTGTTAGATTTTTTCTGAGTAAATTGTAAAAAAAAACGATCGTTTCTTTACAAAGTAAATGAATCATTTTTCATTTTCAATGAACATATTTAGAAACAAGTAAGAAAATTATATTGACTGACGCCAAATTTTGTATACCCACCATTAATAACACAATGATTTTACGATTCATAACCTAATTCAATTTTTTAAGAGTAAATTGAAAACGTAAACATAAAAAAATTAAACTTTGGTGTATCCGAATTACATAGACATTGTACTTTCCTTACTTCGACAAAATTTCAGTTTACAAGTGATGAGCAAAAATCTACCAAGTTTTGCTTAAAAAAATGAAGTGTTCTCAGTTTATGTTGTAATGTGGGCGTGTCCTTTGACCGATTTTGTCACCTCTCAATCCCAAACTGCATGGAAAAATTTCTAATTATTTTGCCAAATTTGAGTTCGATATCTCAAATTTTACGATTAGGGAAATGTTAAAAATAGATAGGTAGACAGACGGACAGACAAGTCTACAACAGAATTTGATGCTGATGAATTTGATGCTAATCAAGAATACGTATACTTTATAGGGCTCTTCGACGCTTCTTTCTAGGCGTTACCAACATAATGACAAATTGAATATACCCTCAACCTCTAGGTAGTGGGTATCAAAAAATAAAAATACAAAATCAAGACTAAACCACAAAAAAAGAAAAGCAAAATTAAAACAGACAATTTAAGAATAAACGCTAAGTGTTAGAAATAAATTGAGCGTGATGGCAAATGCACACACTCTTTTCAATGAAATCGAAAATTTCATATTCATCAAAATTTAAAATATTCAAAAATTTCAATACATTTTCAGTTGAACTAAACAAATGCAGCGAACCCAAAAACGAAACCAAACATTTTGCACATATAATTTTTCTTCTCTGTCTCTTTCTCACTCTGTGTGTGTGTGTGTGTGTGTGTGTGTGTGTGTGTGTGTGTGTTTGTATGTATGTCATTTTATGATTGTTCTATAAATGCCAACATTTATTTAAGTATGAAAAAAGAGCATGTTTTTGGGCAAAAATTTTGATTAGCAGCTGTCACACACAATAAATGGATAAATTGTTTGATTATTAGATTGATGGATAATTGATGATTATAATTTTTGCATTCATTTACAATGCCATTACATTTTCATTTGTCCCTTTTATACTTTCATATCTAATGGAATAGTTTTCCATTATGTTGATTCTGCATAAAATTTAAACTTTCTCATCATTTTAAATTTGAATTATAAAGTGTTTAAAAATGCATCCATTAAACCAGTAGTATATTTTCAGGTTACATAGTAGAAATTTTTACAACTAAACTTTCATAATATTATGGCATAGAATTATTGTCAACTATTGCCAGAGCTAAATGTTGACGTTTAGATGATAATGATTTGTTTGTTGTTGATTCAATTCATTTCAATTCAATTCACCCAATTGACTTAAATAATTATGCTTTTGATAATTATTATGATTATAATATCAAAATATATTCATTCAATATTTAAACGAGTGACAGAGAAAAAAAATGCATTGAAATAATGTTGAGATTGTAAGAGACCTATTTCATAAAACCCTCGAACTAAACTAAATTAAATCAAATAACATGTTGAAAAATATTCTAAATAGATTTTATAAAATTCATTAAATCTGTAAATATGCTGCTATTCTATCTCACTCCATTTTTGTATACATTTATATATGTATGGCCTCTTGGGCTCTTGGCCCTTGGCCCTTTTTTATTTTACTATTCTATTTCTAGTTCTCTATCTATTTGAAACAATTGCCATGCCCATTATAACTGTTTTCAATGTTATTACCACCATTTTCATGTTTTGTCATTATTTTATGCCACTGTCATAGAAATTTTAATATGCCTTAAGTGTTATGCTTATGCATAAGCATATGGCATATGGCCTATGGCATATGTTTATTTCTAATTTACTTTATGCAACAAATAAAACAAAGTAATCTCATTGCGTGTGAAATTTTTAATGGAATAACTGTTTTGGCTCAATATCCATAAAATATTAAAGTATCTCAACAAAATTAAATATCTTTAAAACTCATCCAGTTTATTTAATGATAATCCTTAATGGAATAATGCGGCCATATAAACAGAATTGGAAATATCTTCGAGTTAAAATTGCTCTAAAAAATATTCATATTTTTTATGAATGCATTTCACTTATATTTATATTTTGATACTTAATGGGAATTTAACATATTTTGAATCCTTTATTTATATATAAATAAATGTAGTATCAAATTGAAGTTTTACTCATTTGATCACTCATCATTCGATCTCTTCAACTATAAAATGTAAAATTTTGAACACGGATGCCTTTTATAGGAAGGGATTCCAATAAAATTGTTTATAAAAAAAATTCCTTTTAAGGCACAGCAAAATGGATAAGTAAAAGTTTCTTATATTTTATATTTAGAAAAACAAGGATGCACGTTATAATCGATTGACTATTAAATATGACACATTTCCATAAACGAATGCTCAGAATTTTCCTTATGAAAACCTTTTACAAAATAAGTCGTTGTATGAGGTGTCTGGTCTAATTGTACCTACAATTATTCTCGGATATCTTGGGGCTTCATAAGATATTTCATTCAAATAGTTTTGAAATTGCTTCCCTCACATTGATAACAAATTTATGTAGACAGACAATAGACAGACGGACAGGCAGATTTAAAGCTTGGAGTTATTTCAACTATATTTGGGCGTTATATGCGTCTGCACTAACACATACCATCATAAATGGTGTACGGTATGATAAAACGGGTACATCGAATCTATAAATAGGAGGCATATCGATTTTAGCATTTTTTTAATGGCCATAGAATTAATTACAAAAAATCTGCTTAAATTTATGAATGAAGGCTTTGAAAGTGTAAGATCTGAGTGAGTGAAGTATGCAATTTAGTGTTTACAAACAAATTTTGCTATTTTACTTTTTTATTTATTAGATCAGTGGCAAAGAAATCTATTTATAAATATTTCAGCATCCGTTTGGCCTTTGAGTCCCTTTACTGAAATTTTAAACGATACTTCTTGACGTTAATACATTACTTGTTACCGAGCCCATTCCATTCTACATTTCAATTTTCAATTTCTTTCATTAGTTTCTTATATTTTTCTCCTTATAATGAGAATGCGAAAATGCTTTCCTCGTTCTATGAATTTGCTTTTTTTTTGTTGTTATTTAGTTTTTTTTTTTGTTTTTGCAATATTGTATTAAACGGTGGAAAATTGGTAATAAATTGAGAATAAAATGGCAGGAAGAGAACTTCAAATTTAAAAGTTTGCCTGATTACAACATTAAACAGTTTGTTTCATTGTTGTGTAATTTGTTTCATCGATAATAAGTTTTTGCTGCGCCATTATTATTGCTATTGTTGTTATCATTGTTAATGTTGTTTTTATCGCATAATTTTCTTCTATTAAATAACTATTTATTATTATTATTATTGTTGTTATTATTGTTATTATTGTTATTATTGTTACTGTTGATATTTATACTTGTTATTCTGTTATTCTGTGTTGTTATAGTTATTGGCGGGATACACCAATATTTATTTTGACTTTTTACTTTGTTACATTGCGGGCAAGTGTGGAAATGTTGTTACTTTAAATGCAATTTCACTTTATTTCATTAAAATACTTTCTTTTTATTTTTTACATGAATTTACAAGCAAAACAAAAAAAGTTTAACTGCAAAACAAAGCAAAACAAAATATATATATATAAAAAAAAAAAAAGAAACCGTAAAAATAGTAAAAGTTTAAGTAAACAATTTGAAGAGTTTTGAAGGTAAATTTCCTAAAAAATTTCACATTTTTAAATGTAGACTGTACTTTTCTTTAAAGTAAAGACTACTCATGTTTAACGTATTGTTATTGCCATTGTAATTGCAAGTATATAAAATTATATCAACTGCCAAAGAAATCTTGATGAGAAAATTATTTGTATAATGACGAGACTTTTTCATTTCCTTTACATTTCGTGATGATGATTTTGAGTGATTTTGAAATCTATAGATATCGAGCACACTTTTATTACATTTCAAGGCATTGATTATTTGAAAATTTTCAGCTCTTAAAAGTTTTTAATATTCTTGGACAATTTGCACAATCCAATCATTTATTTTAAAGTGTTTTGTAAATTTTGTAATACTTTAATATGCAGCACTAAGTATTAAATCGATGAAGAAATGGTGAATGAACATGGCGAATTTCGAAACTCTTGTACTGTACATAACGTTCTACAATTAAGATTTTTCTGAAGCAAATAATGATTATATATTACGGGAATAATGTTAGAAAATTTATTTTTTGTAAGAGTTCTAAAAGGTAAAAACAAATGTACCCGTTGGAAACGGGTGGGGCCCATATCACATTTTTATAATTGGAGTAACCAGAATTGTTAATTTTATTTTTTTTTAGTTTTTTTTTATATAAAAATGTTATAAGAAATAGATCGCTGTACGGGGTATGGTCATAATAATAATCTGATTGATATTACCCATAATAAACCACGACTACATATGAAATTTCACTCAAATAGGTGCAAAACTCTCTCTACTCTAATAATAAATTTTTATGAATAGTCACAGAACAGATTAGAAGTCGATCGATTAAAAAATACAATACAAATTTGCGTATGATTATTTTAAAGGAGATTTATAACAAATTTCCAAACTATTTATTATATATTAGATATGTAAATTTTTTCGTTGCAAAAAACAAAATAAATACAAATTGGAAATTCTGCAAAAATAGAAAAAGTTAATGGCCACGCCTAATATGCATTGATAAATGAGAACACTTTAGTTAAAAATGTTTGTTTTTCTTGAAATCGGCATTTTGACATTTTTCATGTTTATTCTTGAAATAACACTTCATTATTCAACGCATAGTGGAACTGGGCGATATATAGTCCAATTAAATTTATAAAATATTAAATTCTCTCATTATTTAATTTTTATGTAATTTATTAATTTAGTTGTAGCTTCCTTAAGATACAAGTGTGGAAATTAGTTATTTATTGAGTGGGATGATTATTCAAAATTTCACCATGACCAAACGATATTATATTCTTACCTAGTAATTTTGTTTTTTTTTTTTTTTAATTATATATAATTAATAATAAAATATTTGAATCTTTCACTTCTTTTCCGCCTCTACCAGATTCACAAATAACTTTCATTCATTTAGTTTATATGGAAAATATTTAACACTCACATGCCAGACATGGTTGGATCGATCAAATATGTACTTTATATATAATGAACACTATGTTGAAACATAAATATATATAATAAATGCACACGTTACGTTTATGGTATGTATAATAAGAAAGTTTTATATTATTACACTAAATATAAGTCGTTGTTATTTACTGCTGTTAAGGCAGAACCACAGAAAGCGACTTAAAGAGGCAAAAAGGATATTTATTGCAAAAATATTTTTCACATAGCAGTCTATAATGCTTTTCACATATTTTATGCGGCTTATAAAACAGCTGGAGATAATAATGTAGAGGAAAAAAAAGGAAACGAAAAGTAAAAAGGAAAAAGGAAATATAACAACTTCTTGATCTTTTTTTTTTCTTCCTAAATACTTCTCATACAAAATAATAGACAATATGTTTATAAAATATGACTTCGATGGGCACATAATTTGTATATATATACATATTTTTTTTTTCATATATAAGGATAAATTCACTTTCCAGAAGAATATAGAAAACAAATTTTATTGTAGCTAAAGCATTTTTTTTTTTTGATTGTTAATAAGTGAGAGTATGCGAATTATTCTCTTAGCCATTATGAAGGTCACACGAGACTAGAAGTTTCTTGTTTTTATTTTTATGCTTATATTTTAAACTATTGCTAAAGGATTCAATTCAGCACAGAAAGCAACATGTTTCATATATCAAGAAAGCCTCTTTCAAAATGGAATGTTAGTTCATTTTTTAATGTTTTCAAAAAATTTTTGTACTTAGTGCGCATTTTAATAAACAAAAAAAAAAACAAGTTGTTTTGTAACAAAGTTATCAATTACTTATTAAAAATATAAAATGCTAATCAAAAAATGTAATCAAAAAATGCATAAATGGATGCGGGGATAAAAGAGTCTAGACATACTTTACTTTACTTTCTGTTAATTTCTTGTAATTTCAATATAGATTTGACAAATGCCACTAAATGGCATTTGTCAAATTAAAGTATAATAAATAAGGCAACTTGATATAAAATTATAGAAGCCCACCTCTTGCAACTCTTATATTTTTACAACATTTATTTGAAAAGGAAAGAGAGAATGTTTTGCAAATGTCATTCTTCAATCATCATTTATCATTTTAATTTGGCTTAAATCAAATATAATGCAATAATATGTAGAAACTCATACAAGGCCAAGAAGAATGATAAAAAAACAAAAACAAGTTGACATATAATAAATAGCCAACACTACTTGGTCTATGAAAGTATATAGAAAGACTGCTTTTCAAGAGAGCAATTTAAAAAAGTACCGCTCTAGATTTGGTGCATTAAAACTTTGTCATCAGTTAATATTTTACTAAATGAAAATCAAAAAATTTTAATTGACACAAAACAAGTCACATATCACAAGACACATAATCAATGATGAGACTGCTCTTAACATGATCATTTATGAACAAATACTCAACGTATGAGGCCAACATTTTTCTAATTTTTAATATTAATATTAAAATTATTTGAATTTTTACATAATCTAATTTAACACTTACTTAACGAGAACGTAAGAGATATACATAATCTACAACTGCCTAGAGGAGTAAAATTATAGAATTTCAGGAAGCGATCACACATACATTTCGTATAATATTTATTAATGATGGTACAATATTTTAATTATATATGTAAATCAGTCAAATTTATTTCGCTTTGTTGTTGTGCGTACAAAAAAACAATAATATTCTTTATCTAAACAATAAAATTCATTTCGATGAAATGGCAAAATGGCAAAATGGCCTTGCAAAATTAATACACTTTCCTTTAATTGTCACGCATTCATCATTTACCTAAGTGATTGATTGTCAATTATATTAATCTATTAAATACTCATAGATCGTTATTTAAAATATATAAATAAATTTTAAAGGGAAAGATGAGCAACATCAAGATATATATGATATATATATTTTGAATTGCTATATGAACAATATAAATTCTAGTTGAATAAATTAATTTCAAGTGTTACTTACAGTTGTCCAAAATTTCACAAAATATGGATCTATCTAATGTAATTGACTATGAAATATTCAATTTAGCCAGATTCGCCAGAATATTGTAATGAATTGTTAGAGCTTACTCTTTTAGAAAGGTCAAAGTGCAACCTTTAACTAATAATGCCTTTTTTTATAAAGCAGCATTTCCTTAGATTTTGCTTATTGCTTATAAAAAGTATTAAGGCAAAAGGCAAGCTGAATGGCCCCTTTTTTTGTGATTCCACAAAGCCTAAGAGTTTGAAGATAAAATTTTTACTCTCTTTTTGTATCCACCATCCAGAGTTTGCATATAATGTTTGTAACATCTAAAGAAAGCACTGAAGACTCTACAAGATATGTAAATTCTTCATTAGAATCAATTTCTGAAACGATTCATTCATGTCTGCCTATTTGTATGTTTGTGACTCTTCTGATCGTAAAATTTGAATTATCAACTGCAACTTTGAAAACAATATTAAGAGATCATGTTAGTTAGTTGGTATTAAAAGTGGGACAAATTGACTAAAAGACACGCCCAGAATTCTACAAAAAATAAAAACCCTTCGATTTTTGTTTTAGCAAAAATTTATAGAGTTTTGGTTGTAATACAAAAACTAAAACAGATAAAAATTTGAAGTTTGGCGCAAGTATACCACAATGCGTTCTAACTGGCCACGCCAACTGTTATTTCCTTACTTTAGTGCAGTTTGTAATTATTTCTTAAAATCTGCAAAAGATAGAAAACCGAAATTGTGCGTTAATATGTAAATCATTTTTTTTTTCACAGTATCCATCCGAAAATTGCACAAATCGAGCACTTCTAGCAAAAATTATACAATGCCAAATTTCTTTTTGGTTTTTTTTTTTAATTTTCAGATCAGACTGGAGTCTAATTTTGGTGGATATACAAAATTATGCCTCAGTCTAATTTTATACTTACTTTACATTACGCAAGCCGCATTACGTGCGGCATAAAACATTGAACATTTAATTTCTCCTCCAAAATGTAAAGTAACTCGTTCAAAGTTAGAGTAACTTGGAAACAATAATCAAGTAATACGTAAATGAAGGTTCTTCAAGTACGTTCATTCAAAATGTACACTAGACTGGCCTTTTTTTTCATTTACGAAAATTTATATAGGATATTTAAAAATCGGCTCCAATTTCAATTTAACTGTTTGTTTTTTTCTATTCTTTTTAATGTCAAATTTTTGTAAATATTTTTAACAAATATTTTTGATTTAGATTTTGATGTTTTATTTGATTGTTTGTAAAATGTATTGCAGTATATTTGGTTTATTAATCTTATTTTATATGAATAATCAATCTTTCAGTGATCTAAAGTTCGACCCAGGGTATTTTAGATTCATAAAATTTTAACCTTTTTAAAAAACTATATATAGAGAAAAAAAAAAGGAAAAAACAACAGGTTTAAAAAAAAGAATTCGTGTAATAAATTTTGTCAATTGCATTTAATTTTAGACGTATAACTTACGCCCTTTATACAAAAGATGTTACGCAAGCAGATATAATTTACACCATCTCGAAAAATAAGAAATACGACTTTTTTCAATGGCCATCATCTCCAGGAGAGCCATCACGTGTTAGGGTATTACCAGAAGATCAATTGGCATTTGAAAATATTTTACAAAAAGCTCATATTAGATATGAAATTTTGGAGGAAAGTGAAGCAATGTTCGATGAGGACAATAATGAAACATATTTTGGAATGACGCAAAGATCCAAGAACGATTTAATTGATTTTAAAAAATTTTTAACATTAGACGAAATTTATAAGTATCTCGATAAAATAGCGAAAAACTATGGCCAATATGTTATAAAAGAGACGATTGGTAAATCATTTGAAAATCGTGATATATATTCCATAAAGATAACTAATAAAAAATATAATAAAAATAATAAAAATAATGCTGTCATATTAATTGATGGTGGAATGCATCCCCGTGAATGGATAACACATGCTGGCGCTTTATATATAATAAATCAGTTAGTTGAACATTATAATGAAAATTCTAAGCTATTACGTTCTATTGATTGGTTGATAATACCAGTCGTAAATCCTGATGGTTATGTCTACACACAGACGCATAATCGTTTATGGCGTAAGACGCGTCAATCTTATAATCATACAAATTGTATCGGTGCAGATATAAATCGTAATTTTCCTTATATGTGGCAATATAAAAATAATCCATGTACTGAGTGGTATAGTGGACCAGATGCTTCCTCTGAATCTGAAACAAGAGCACTTATTAATGTTATGTTAGCGGTAAAAGATCGTGCTATCTTGTATATCAGTTTACATTCTTACGGCCGTCAGATATTATATCCCTGGGCATGGACCATGTTAGTAAATTATTTCATAATAAAATAATAAATAAAAAAAAACAACAACCAATATTACACTTTCCAGTAAAGCATCTTCCAATCGAAAGGAACATCAATCAATTGCTGCAGCGGCTGCAAGAGCAATGCAGAGGTTCTCCCATAAAACTTATCGTATTGGTTCACCACCAGAAATCTTATACTCTGTTCGAGGTGCAAATTTGGATTATGCCTATAGAGTTGGTAATATACCCCATGCTTTTGCTATAGAAATGCCTGGTGATAATTATACTTTTTTTCCACCGGCAATAAATATTTTACCTTATGTTCAAGAAACATGGATCGGCATTAAGAAGATTGTAAAAAAAGTTTCAGCAAATCATGTTTATTCAAAAAATATTGCTAAATCTATTTTCAATATTAATTTTATACTCCAGCCGACATATTGGAAATTGTCATTTATTATGTCAGTTGCAATCGCTATATTAATTACACGTAACATAAACCATATTGGCGTGTTACATTTTTTTTCATAATTTAAAGCATCTGGGTAAATTTTCAGCTAAACTGCTTCTCTAATTCATTCATTATTATTATAAATGTATAAATATCTTTAAATAATATTAAAATTTTTTAAAGAATATCTATGAAGTATTTAGCATTCGAATTGGATCAATATTTAATGATGGTGTTTTTTCTGTCACTTTCTCCAAAATGAATGTAACTTTTGAGGTGGCAAATCATTTCATTGATATTCAATTAAACTCCATCACTAATTAAATATTATCATGGTAAATAACTTGTAAACGCATTTTCACATTTTCCATTTTAAAACATTTAATTTTTGTTATTTAGTAAAACTTAAACAGAAAGAATTAATAATAATTTCAAATATTTATGATAGTTTTGGCACAACACTCTTCTTGACATAATAAATTTTCTAAATTTTTCCCAATAATTGTACCTTCAAATACAATACAAAATATTATTATTTACGAGAAAAATATTCATATTGTACGGACAGCATTATAAAAATAAATCATTAAATAATTAGGCAATTTAAACAATTTGAATAATTTGAGCAATTTAATCAGGGAAACTTTTAGTAAAAGTATGGCCATGTGTATTTTTCTATTCTAATATAATTTATAATTGTTTATGATATAAATTAATGAGAAATCGAATAATCAAGTATTGGTATTTGTATATTCATTTAATATTTGTAATATCGCTGCTAATAACATAAATTATAAATTATAGAAATTTTAATGGCCAATTAAACGAAATATGGTATTTTTTAGGTATATTTATTATACACTCACTAAATATACATAGAAAAGTACAAATATGTGTATGTATACGTATGCCATGAATAAAATATGACTTATAATATATAAGATAATAAATATTTCAAAAAAATGTACAAAGGAGAAATTGAAATTGACATTCAATCAATTTATCGTATTATCCCTTTATGCGACGTGTAGCACTCTAAGCGAAAAAAAATCATCTTTCAATAACTTATATAAATATAGTCAATCGGAGCCGAATCTTGAATACCCTACTCCACTTTGTCTAATGTAATTAAATAAGTCAACAAAGTTATTTGAAAACTATTTGAAAAATTTGTTATATATATTTGGAAAAAAATTGAAATGTATATGTAAATAATAAAGCCACAAAATATCAATTTTCGTTCAAATATATTTAAAATTGTCATGGTGTCCAATTTTAATAATTTTTAACAGACTTTGTCTTTAGACCAAAAATCCTAAACCAAAATCCAACTATGTACCAGATTTCATTGAAATATTTTATAAATTGCATAATACAGTTTTGTAACAAACAGACGGACAGGCGGACAGACAGGCAAAATGATGCTGGTATAATAAAAAATGGATCTATATCAACGTGCCTTCCAAACATTCGCACAAATATATAATTCCCTGTATCGCAAATGGTACAGAGCACAAAAAGGTGAATAAAAATATATTGAATTGAAAATTATTTTATATCGATTAATGTGAATACAAGTTGCATAAATTACAAAAAATCTGGTTCACATTTATTTAGGTACAAAGGGGAAGAACTAATATATAAAATAATATTCTTTTAATAATAATAAACAATTGATATAAATATCTAACAAAATTTATAATAATATTCGAAATTTTCAAAAAAATAAATATTATTATTTTTATGGCTTTGTCTATTAAATCTAAAAAACAACATTTTAGCACTTGATTAAAAAGTAAAACTTTATACACCACATGTAAAAATTATCAATATATCAATTATCAAAATATTAATATACGCATCTTTGCCCAAAAACCAAAAAACCAATCAGTTTACAAATTAATTGATTTGTTTCTTTTTTTTTTTTGTTTTTTTGTTTTATCTTTTTAGTGAATCGATCATGCCATAAAATATTTACTGTAAATGAATTCTACATATCTCTAAAAAGCTAATGAGCAAAATTGCATATGTCCCATAAATATTGATCATTATAATCGCAACAATATGGATGACTTGAGTTACTCATTTTTTTTTTTTTGTTAAACAATACCTAAATTTCATCAGCTATTGCCTCCATGCAACTTTATTTTATAATCTTTCAAAATTATTTTATAATTTGTTACATCAAATGTAGAATTAGAATTTGTAGAATGTAGAACTAAAGCTAACAATAAATCGTTGCCACAGATTTATTGTTCTATAATATTTTAAATATTTAATATTGTTAAAAGAAATCTTTGCATTCTCAATCTTAAATATTATTATTATTGTAAAATTAATATTTAAAAAAGAAACAAGAAAAGAAAAAAAAAATCAATATCGAAACCAACATTTACTCAAAAAGTATTTCGTTCTCATATTCGCATATGACAACTGTGATATTGTCATTATTGATTTAACATTGAGACTGACATTTGACCTTTTTATGCTTACATACATACATACATACATAACTTGTGATACAGACTACTATAAGTTCTTGCACAAGTTTGTAATGCCCGGAAAGAGTTACACCCACTTTTTATTATACTGATTAACTCAAAATCATTTTCTGAATAGATTTAAACATGTCTGTCCATCTGTCTATCCATCTGTCTGTTCGTCCGTCTGTTATTCAGTTGAGGGTAGCAATATACTATTAAAATTTGGTACATGTTAACTTTATTAAAAATTCTTCAAATCGGATCATTTTTACGACCACTCCCCATATAAGGCGTTTTTCGGAAAGAGTTGTTTTATAAAAAAAACACAATTCTAAATATACTTAAACGAAAATTGTCACATTATTGCAGTTTAGCATGAAAATTATGTGTACCAAATGAAGACCAAACCGTTACATTATTAAGACCACTCTCCATATGAAGCCTGTTTCGAAGAAACTTAATGCAAATTGGAAATTGGTATATACCTATAATAATACGATAATAATTGTGTACCAAATTTGGCCTCCCTTCACTCACTTTTTGAACACCTCCCATATAACAAACTTTTAAATAATTTAGGAATTGCGTTTTCCGTGATGTAAGATATTTAACAGTCGAGCCGGATCCTTTGTAAAGTTCTTACACGTTTTTCATTAACTATTTGGAATAATTTTTTAAATATATTTGCATTCAAATAGAATGAGAAATTTTTAATTATATTCAATGCAAACCATAAACAAGACTTATGAAACAAACGATTGACTTGTGACGGCCCAATGTCTACTATTACAGCTTTCTGATATAATTATAAAAAAATTTGACAAACAAAAACTTCCTGCAATTTAATTTGTAGAACAATGTTATTAAAGATGTTGATCATACAAAATTTTAAATGTTTTGCTCTTTTAAATTCTATTAGAAAAATTGATTCAAAATATTTTACGAAGTACAAAACGTATATTTAAAAGTTGAAATAAATTGGCAGCAGTACATCTATGGTTGAAATTGGCTTTTACCAGAATTTGCCAAATTGAGAATTATTTTTATTTTAGGACATATATTTAACGTATGATTTTCATCATATAAAATTTTTAGGACTTTTGAAAACGCATATAAAAAAGAGAAACTATTAAATGTCATTCCTTCTCGTTTATTTCTATAGAAAGCGAATTGAATTTATTTACTTTTGTATTAATAATAATAATAATAATAATAATAATAATAATTTATACATATAAAATAAATTCTAGCAATATTATTATTATTATTATTAAATGAACAAATTGCAAGTTGCTAATGCTTGGAAGTAGTAAAATAAATAAAGTAACACATAAATGATGAATCAACAAATAAATATAAAACTTCAATATGAAATAATTATAATTGGCACAAATGAAAAGTCAACAGTTAGTTTTCACAATCATATCAAAATATATTTTCCTAATGTACATTCAAAATGTCATAAATATATAGATATAAAATTTTTGATCCATATGTGTGTGTGTGTGTGTGTGTGTGTGTGTGTGTGTGTGTGTGTGTCCCATATCATTGGCATGATATTTATGTGATATAAGTTTAAAATAGCAAAAATAAAGAGCAGGTAACAAAAGTACACTAACATTTAACATTAAACATATTTCATTGGAAAATATTTTGTTGTAACCGGTAAATCAATGTAAAGTGGCGGTTACTTTCCAATCATCATTTAATTTTCAATGTCTATACGATTTTATTTAATAAAAAATAGTGCATATGAAAATTGAAATAGAAAAAAGCAAACTATTGCATGTTTTAACAATTCACTATATTCAATGTCTTTATGTAACATTCCCAAACAGATAAACTATTAAAATGTGTATGAATGTATCTGTAAATATGTATATTTTGGAAAGTGTTCTTCTTCCACCTGCACGTCAAATTTCATTTATTTTCATGTCATTTTGTTTCCTTTTCTTTTTTTTTTTTTTTCTGAATTTACTACACCACAACACTAAGAGTGGATCCATTTTGTTAAAATGTTTGCTGTTGCAGATCATAAAGTGTTTATATATTTTTAATCAGTTATAACTAATGAAACGATTCATTTTTTGCCAACACTTAGAATGCCTCGAATGATTCATATGACACGCTCATATCATCAAATTTCGTGTCTCTTTTTTATTTTTTAACAAGGCTAAAAAAGACTCAAACATTACCCTTGTATTTTATATAAAATCTTAGAATATGTGGCAGAAAATTGAAAAAGCAGATCGCGATTTTTACGACTGATCCTGAGTTCTATATGATGCAACTTAAAAAAATCTAGCATTTAAACATTAAATATTATCTGTGAAATAATTAATGCAATGTTAGATAATCGGGCTAAAATTGTATGAAAAAAAATTGCCAATAATTCCATTACGACTGTTATGGAATGCTTAGATGGTGCTTTTTCAAGATTTGACCCCAGCCAAATAAAAATTTTTTTACTTTTGCTTTTCGTTGTTTTTTTGTTTTTTTTTTTTTCATTTTGGTTCTGTATTTTGTTTTTTCTGAATTTGTCAATTATTTCGTTAGACATTTTATTATGATTATAATAAATGTTCTTAAACATGCAAAATTGTGAAAGCCATGTCTAAGTAAATATAAATAAATAAATAAAATGTACTTTTTATAGAAAATACTTTAATTTTTATTTTACCTTTATATAATTTCTAGGGCAAAATGTAGGCAAGAAAAATGTTAAAACGTAAACAAATAATAAACCTGGGAAAGATAACATCAAAATAAACTCGATTACACGGATAAATATATTTATAGCAATATTATTAAATGCTAACAAATTTATAAAATACTTAACAATAATAATAATAACAATAATAACATTATTCAAATAATGCGGGCATATTCAAATTTAAATAGAAGACACTGCAAAGGAAGATCAAGTTAATTACAATTTATTCTTTTGAGTTTGACAAAATGACTTATTTATTTATTTACTAAATCAATTTTATATTACAACAAGCAAATAAAAATATCTGCATTGATGGTCAAATATTGTACATCACTACGCTAAACATAATTGAAAAATCAGGAATCAATTAAATAGCAAAAATATATAAAATTTATTTTATGGGAAAGAGTTTAAAAAAAATTAAACAATCTTATAAAATTTTTTGTCAAATATATTGCAAAATCCAAATAAGGCTACTGTTCCATTACAACTTCTTAGAAGTGAAGAAGTTATGAACTGCTTCATGTAATAGAACTCAACAGAAATCTTCTTGGAATCAGTTCATAATTTTATCACAATTTCATTAAGCCTTAATTGGTACAAGAAACATGATTCTAAATCGATCAATATTATAACAATAATATAGATAAGCCATCCAAATCTATCGGTCTACACATTCTACCGTATAACCGTTTAGGGTTCCATAATAAAGTTCGTATTTGTTATTTAAATTTGTAAGCATTTGTAATTAATTTAATTGCTTCTTATTTTAATGGAAAAATTATTTATATTCTTTAGAATAATAGCACATTTGATAAATATTTGGTGTCGTTCGTTCAAAATTTCTTTTTGGTATTTATCAAAATTTACGTTTCACTTCTCATTAGTCAATTTTGCGTTTTGATATTTTCCTTTGAGCGTTTTTAAAATATACATGTGAAACTTTTACTTCTAGTTATTTTATCTAAGTATCCCAAATTGCAATACCATGCTCTGACTTAGATTTCAGATTTTAGAAAATTTCATATAAGGAAAAATTGAATATACAATTCTTTCAGTTACATATAAAAATATTGATCTTCATGAGAAATACTCAAGAAGCCGGCATGAAGATTTTTATCATACCGCAAAATTTATCTTAACATTAAGATAAGTGAATAGAAATGCCAAAAAAAAGTACTACTTCTTCCATTCAATCGTTGTGGAAAAACTTTTAATTATTCTACATAAAAACAAGTAAGAATTTTGTAGTAGATCGGAGCCGGCTCTTGAATACAATAAAGTTCTAAATTTTATTCAAGTATTTTTAAAATTGTAATTTTTTTACATATAAAGACTTTTTTTAGGGAACGCTTCATATAGAGCGTGATCGTAAGAATGATCTAATTTTAATCATTTTTAATCGGGCTCGTCTCTGAGCTAAGACCTAATTTCACTAAAATATCTCAAAAATTGCATCTCTATAACAAGTTTGATAACAAGTTTACTTAGACAGACAGATAGACATACAGCAGACAGACAGATGGACATACAGACTTAAATTGATTCAAGATGGAATTCTGAGTCAATCTATATAATAAAAAGAAAGTCTATAGCAACGTACAGTGAATGATACAAACATCCGCATAAACTTCTAATATGCTGTTTCACAGAAGTGGTGTAGGGTATAAAAAAAGTTTGTTCAACAAAAGTCGTTTTTGCTATGTATTTTGTATAAACTCTTTTTTACCTTCAACTTTACGAAAAATGCAAAAAAATATCATCAATTTGTAACTTATGGTTTCTTTGTTTTTTTACAAATGAAAATCATTGTTCTTGTTGATATTTTTATATTTGTTGTCACATAATTTTATTTTCTGCTATTGTCAGTTTCTGTTTTATATCTATTTCTGAAATAGCTAAAGATTTTTTTTGTGTGTAGTCTTTTTCTTTCTTAAATTTAATGTAATATAACACACGTAATTGCTTTGTTACAATTTATTTGCTTTTTTTGGTTTTTTTTTTTTTGCTTTTTGATTGTATAAAGAAAATGCAATTAAATCTATTTAACAGATTATGAATCTGAAATTCAGTTAGGTTGTTGTTATGAATTACTTCATTTTTATTTTTGTGTAAGAAGTTGTACATTTATTAAATCACACAGAAAATCTTTTCAATTTATACCAAATAGAAAACTTATGTGTAATTTTGTAATAGCTCATGAATACATTCGATTAAGTTCTGAATGTAGTTTGAAGTCAGTCATCCATATCAATTATCCATTTTAAATATGCTTGTACCAGGACTACAGTCTTATGAAAAAAAAAAAAACAGACGTGCAAAGAACAAGTAGAAGCGATATAATTTTTCTTCAAGTTTCTTAAAGGCCATAAAGCCGGTATAATATAAATTAAAGGCAATTTAAAGACAATAGATAATCGAAAAAGTTAACATTATTCTGTCAATTATGATCATAGAAAATTTTTTTATGTTTCACAAAATTGGATTTGGAATTGGAATTGGAATCATAGAACACATGAAAAATTAGAGTTTCAATTTAAATTCAAAATGGGTAGTATGAGTGCAATGGACCATTGGAATCTATCGACTTTACTTATTATGCCAATAAGGAAGAAAATTTGTCAATTTAAGAGTAATATGACAACTAATTAATTGACAAAATGTATTTAATTTGAAAAACGATAAAATTATAAAATAATCAGGCCCTTAAAAAAAAATTAAAAATTGATTGTTATTTAGAATAGACATGTTACATAAAAAGTTCTTAATAACGGGTTATAATGATATTTTATAAGAAAGTTCTAAAACGATTTCTGATTTTACCTCAAATTATTACGAACAGTGCTAATTAATAATAAACTATAAACGAAGCAAAATAAATCAGACTTTCTAACCAACTAAACACGCCCACAAAGAGAGTTTAAATTCTTACAAATCCTTTTATAGTTTCTTGGAAATATTTTATTAAAATATCTAGATAATTTATAATAATTTTATGCGAACACGATCTTTATATCGGTGAATGTGTTAACTTGTTCATAAAGTTTGCGCAATATATACGAAAATTTTTGCATATTCTCTAACATTATATTAATCTTTTGAACATTTACATTTTGTGAACTTATTGAGCAACCTAACACATAAAAACTTTTACAATTCTATAACTGAATATATTGTGAATTTCTTTTATTAAATGCTTAAACTTTTATATTTAATAACATTTCATATCTTACACGATTCATGATGATTTTGATGCATCCACAAACAACAATACTTAGCAGAATCAATTTAATCAAATATCACTCATACGCCTTGTAGTGCATTAATAATCTACATGTATGTAGAAAATATGAATCATTTTTAAATAATATAACATTTCTAATAAAATAAAAGGAAATTCATAATTTTAAATATGGAAAAATGTATTAATCATTTTATTATTTTGCTTATTACAAGATATCTTAATGCATAATTTGAAAAGATCGATTCGAATATTTTGTATGAAATGTATTAAATTGAAAGAATTTTGTTTATGTTTTGCTTATTACTTTACATAAATTGAACAAATTCCAATTCCACAATTTGAAAGGCTTTCACAAAAGATACCTATATGATAGTTACTATATTTATTTTGTAGTGATCTGCAAAATTAAAAGAGAAGATTTTAATTGATCAAAATTTGAATTTGAAATCTCTTCAAAATTGAATTTTGTGAAATACAAAACGCTTCAATTTAAGAATAAACAATTAAAGTTTAATTAATTATTTTAAGTGAGTATAAAAACAATATGAAAATAATTTCAAATAGTTCCTATAATTTTTATCACTTTAAATCCATAAAATAATTATAATCATGCCATCTCTATCGATATTTTAGATATGATGGCAGCTGGTAATAAAATTTACTGTTCATATCGTGTTGTAGCGTATTTTGTTTGTGAAGATATGCATAATTAATAAATTTCCATAATTCTAATAATTTATTGTATATTCTTTTTCTTTCTCATTATTCAAAATATCAAGAATTCACTTTAATTGTGAAGAATTTTTTTATGATTTTTTGTTTACTTTTCTGATAGATCTTAATATCGTTTAAAGTATTTAATTGTTTACAAATGTTCATATTTTTTTTCTTTGGCATTTATAGTTTATTTATTTTATATATATTTGTTGTTGTTTGCTTTTATTGTTATATTTATATGGAATGATCATAAAAATGAATATAAATTTTGAAACTTATTGATGTAGAATTGATTTAATCAGAATTTTATGTAAACGTAAGCGTTTTACGTTTTCGCACATTTTCTCACAAATTTTTTTTTTGTACAATAAGAGAACCAAAATAACTAAAAAAAAATTATATGAATTTTATAAATTTTTTTTGTTCCAAATTTTTATAAATAATATTCCAAGTGTTTACCTTGATGTTTGTTGTCTGAGTTTAAAGATATTAAACTTTTACTTTTTTCTTTTTCATTGTTTTTTTTTTTTGCTGAGTAGAGTGTTCATTTGCATGAAAACGAAATGAAAACTATACAAAATATGGAAAAATATTTAAAAAAAATTAAAATATTCATTTAATTTGGCGTTGTTTTGGTTTTCGCCTACTCAGCGTACTTATTGTTGCATCGATTTTGAATAATATTTAGCGTTGTAAATAAATAAAAATAAAATTTATATATGTACATGACACATGGATCAATAAATTACCGATTATATACAAAACAAGATTGTTGGTAAATGTACATGTTTTCTTAATAAAATCAGTCTTCAAAATTTCATGTTCTTTAATTTCTATTAAATATTACAGGCTGATGATGGAACTGCATAAATTTCTTACGAAGTCCGATAGTCCCATAGTCCGAAATTGTGTTTGAAATTGTTAAAATGGTTCAAACCATTTCTATTTTGGAAATTGATCAAACATTAATTCATTTCTACATATTTGAGTCAAACATTTTATCATTAGGACGGTCTAACTCTCAGTGTTACGAAATTCTTATTAATAATGTGAAAGATGTAACATTTTACTCAAGGATTTTTTAAAAGAAAAGTTAAATTCTTTTAAAAAATGATCGTCTGTATTAAAAATTTATTGATCCATGTGTCAATACCAAATTTTATGCTAATATAACACTTCATATCGTGATATTACAATTAAAAAAAGGAGCATTTTTTTAAACAAAAGAAAGTCCTTTAAATTAAGAAAGTTTCTCTTATTTAATTTAAATAAAATTTTTTTTCTTGTACTCAGGATATAAATCATTTAAATTAAATGTGAGAATCATATTTCAAAAAAAAAAACTATAAGACAACCAACAGAAGGGGCTGGCAACTCGCAACATGTAAATGTCTAATGAAATGTAATTCTTTATAAGTGATCATGAGATTGGAAATTCAAAGTTGCATTTTGAGATTTGTGTGATAGTTAAGAAAACCAAAGATGATTGAGAAAATTAGATGCGTTTCAATATTTAATACTGGTGAAGAAAATGTCCAAGGAAGTAAAATTTCAACTTTGAAAAATTTATTCTATTTTCCTTTACAGAGGACTTATTGTACATTTATTCAGTAAAATTTGTAGGCGATGGGCACATTCAATAAAATTGAACATTTCAAGTTACTTAATGACTCAATGATTTTTGGCAATAAGCTGTTTTGGAAGGGCTTCAGTTAACGATTAGAATACCTAAACTTTAAATTAAGAGGTAACTTATAAAGAACAAATTAATTATTCCTTATTATCCAACACAATTTCTTTTTTTATAACTTTTCTCAATTTTCTCAAATATTTAAAAGTAGATCAAAAAAATGCTTTCTAAGCATTCTAAAAAATTTAGCTAAAACGTGCAATTCTAATTCAATTACACGTAATTTTGAACTATTCAAGGAAGCAATATAAAAAAAAATATATACGTTTCCATTGACTTCCACTGCGATCTTCTAAAGTCATTATCTTAAACTATTAACAGTTAAAGTATGCCTACAAAAAAAATTTTAAAATTATCAAATTTATTAGTAACCATTGAAATTTACTGAAATCCAAATCGAATACTTTTCGTATCTTCGGATTTAAATTAATCGTAGAATATAAAATAAATTTTATCTGAGAATTTTACACATTTCACTTGCAGAATTTTTCTTTGGCTCACATAATTATTAAGTTCTTCTTCTACTTCTTCTTTAAGTTAACAACATTTATATATTTTAATATAGCAAAATTTAAAACAAAAATTTAAGGGATTCGGAATAATTCACCTTCTATTGAAATATTAATGTAGATCATTGAAAAGAGTTGTATTAAATATATAAATACAAATTATTTGTAATTTTTCAATAATATTAAATTTCAATTTTTTAATGTCATCAGATTTTGCCCTTTGCAGCAGGCAAATTAACAGAGACAAGAAGAAATCATATAAAACTTTTTCATGGAAAGTTTTTTGAAATTTAAATATATTTTCAAATACTAACTGTGAAAGAGAAGAAAAAGGCATAACGTTGAAAATTCTAAAGCAGCCCAGGCAGATAATTTTTGTTATTGTCATTTACAAAGTTTATGCTAAATAACCGAGATCAGTAAATCAAAACAGACTAAAAAAAAATTTTTCTAAAAAAGTGCAAAATTACGAGTCGAACGATTTTACGTATTTTTTTATTTTTATTTTTTTTAATAATAAATAAATGTATAAATAATAATTTCAAATATTAAAACATTTTTCTTTAAAAAATGTTTTAATAATGTTTTTTTAATGTTTTTTTTTATTTTCAACTAACTAAAGCCAAAAAAAAAGGAGTGAATGAACCGTTATCAAATTTGCTCGATCAATCATAAATTTTAATTAAAAATGCAATTTTATGTCAATTTATTGTAAAAATAAAAATAAATATTTTATTTTCCATTCTTTCGTAAAGTCTAAAATTAAAAACATAAAAGAGTTAATTTTTTCTTTTTAATTTCGAAATTTTCATTACCTTTTAATTTAATGATATAGAAATTCACATAAATTAATGTTCTTTTTCGTGTTGTTGTTGTTATTATTATTATTATTATTATTATAGACTGCTATAATTTCTAATAAATCTCTTATTTATTTTATTTTATTACACATTTCTTACAATTTTTTAAAAAAATTTTCACTTAATCATCTTCTCGATTTTTGCAATTATTTATGCAAACAATTTAATGTTAATTTATCACTTCAAAATTTCACATAATTATAGGAATGTTGAATGTTTGAAAAAAGATTTTCAAAAAAAAAATATAAAAAATAATTTACAATATTTCATTAAAATTAAATATTATTTGAAAATTTTAATTAATATTTCTTGCGATTTGTATATAAACATAATTGCAATATTTTTAACAAAAAACGTGTAACATTTTTTACTAAACTTCTTTTATTCTGATTTATTTTCATTTTATTTTTTTGCTTATTTTATAATGAAACACTTTCGAAATACGTAAGTAAATTATTCGATCAAATCGAGCACATAGCTCTACATGTATAAATTATGTTTTCAAAAGTATAAATCATATGATTGTTGCGGTTTGTTGTTTGTGTATTTGTAAATGTAAAATGTTTTGTATACGCGATAAATATGACTTAACTAATGGAAAACCCGTTACCAACTGAATTGAATACAATTCTCAATTGTGTATCGTTAATGCCGCATTATAAACAAAAATGTACGGCTATATATATATGTATGTGCTTGTGTATATGTATATAAATATATATGCACATGTGCTTAAATGCATTGTTAACCAACAGTCAGCAAATAATAATTTGTTAGACGAAGTATATTTTCTATTACACTTCGTTTTCTATCGCATTTTATTCGGCTTAATAAATCGGTTTTTATTGTTGTTGTTGCTAAATTTGTTTTATTTTTTTTCTTTTTTATTTCTTTTCTGTGTTCAGCCATGCTCTCTTATTGTTGTATGTGCCGATAAAATCTAAGAGTGCATTTTGCATGAAATAAATGTTGACAATTTTTATGGAAACATGTATCTGAAGAATTTAGCAAGAGAAGAAATGTTTATATTTAACTCTCTTTTCTATCAATTAGAGCTACTTTTTTGATTGACACTTTCCAAAACATTCCAAAGAATATTTTGGAAAAATTTTGGCGGGAAATTCTTCAAGTATAAAAAAAACTGAAACAAAACAATAACAATAATTTTTTACATAAAAATTTGATGCAATTAAACTATAATAATCATCTAAAGTGTTTATAGGCATGTTGCTAATGATATACTGTTAAAGATTTTTTCTTTTATCAATGATTTTGTAATTATAAAAAATTTATTATCTGGTTGCTTAAAATTGGAAAAGACACGTGTTGTTTATAAATTTTTTCTATTATCACGTATTCTTTTCTAGACACATCAAAGGAGCATGCGTTAAATGTGAAGGAAGTCCTTGTCATATATTATACTAAAATTCTTTTAACAACAGCAAATGCATACAACAACACTTATAAGAATAATAATAATAACAAGAAGAATATAAAGGAAAATAAATAACACGAAAGAAAAAAAGAACTCACTAAAAAAAAAACTGTATCATGTTTTGTATATATACAATGTTTATTCAATATAATACCTGTGTGGTGTGTTTGTCAGCTAATGCATATAATGCGACAATCGGCCAATCAAAATTCTGAAAAAATAATGCGCACTAAAACTTTGAACATTAAACATTGAAAGCATTCTACATTTGATTGTGCACTTTATTTATTTAGAATTAAAATTAATCTTTGTGTAAGAAATTTTCATAGGATTTTTCTAACAATAATACATACATATATTTTTATGTGTATGTACGATAGAGTTGTATGTATAAATAGTACAATGACTGTTTTAAAATATCTACATAAATAAATATTATTTTATTGAGCACATTGTAATATTTTTAAATCATGTTAACAGACACTTGTTGATATAAAAAAATTTACTTCAATTATGATAAAAGAATTTGTTAAATAAAGGTATAAAATAAGTGAGCTGCATAATTATTTTCTAAGGTAACAAATCAGAAACTTTAGGCTTTTCAATATTGAGAAGGATTGAACTCCTTAATTAAAATTCATAAACCCAAAACTAAATGAAAGAAGGAAGCCCGAAAATCTTATTATTTCGTTTTGTACAACCATTTTGATACATCTTATTGCAAAATTTAGTAATACAAAACAAATGTTTCAGATAAACTCAAGTTTTATTAAATCGTTTAGATTTTAAATGTAGAGGCCTACTTGTTCGTCTGTTTATCTGCATACCCATATTTTTTTTCTTATTATATTTTAGGTCGCTAATTTTTAAAAATATTCAATTAAAATTGTTTATTGAAGTTATTCATTTTAACAAAATTGTTTGACAAAATTCGTCCATTTTTTGTTTTCTTTTTTTTCAATCTTTTCAAATATTTCGAATTTTGAATACAAATATTTTTCAGTCAGCAAATAATCAGATTTATTTAACTACAACATTTTTACTTATGTCATTTATGCAATAACTTTTTCTGATGAGCCCAAATTATACAGTAAACATGTCAAAATAAAAATAAAGGCAAAGGAAATTGGTAAGAAATGCAAACACCAACAAGTTAGTTGTAAATTGAAGTGTAAGTAAAAGTTGAGTAAATTTCTTAAATTTTTATTATAAATATCAAAATCAAATTATGCATGTGAAAGCAAATTAAAGAATAATTTTAATTGAAAAAAAAAAACAAAATGATAAAGAAGCTCTTCATTACTCCATTACTCCATTTCTCATTATTTCAAAAATTTATAAATTTAGTAATTATCCTCGAAAGGTTTTATCAAGAGCAAACATATCGGTCTGGAATATTTAAATATAACTTTATACTTTGTTAAATGATTTTATTGGAATGTCTATTGTTGCTCATTTTAAGATAATTTCGCTACTTTTTGAAGAAAATCATCTGGGCCTTATGTTACCCGAATAGACTTTTTTTTAATAAATCTCTCGATGTCTTCTTCTTGCACAATTATATATGATCAAAGAAATTTCTCACCTGTGCGAATGTAAATTGTAAATAAAAACAAATTAAAATGAAAAATTGTTAGACAATAGAAATCGACATAGAAAAAGTTATTATAAAATAAGAAATGCATAGAAAAAAGAAAGAAATTAAAAAAAATAAGACAAGCAAGTAGAAGAAAAAATACAACAAGAAAAAAATGAATATAACAAATTTAAGAAACAAACAAACAACTTTAGATAATTTGGCATAAAGCCAAATTGCATATTATTTCAAGTAGATATGGAATTGTTCGATTTGCATTCATTTCTGCATTTCTTTTTCACTCTACTTCTATATTTGTTCTGCAATACGTTTGTTCTTTTTTTTTTTTTGTTTGCTTTTTATGATAATTATCTGTACCTTACACATTTCTAATTAATAAAAACACATTTCTAATTGTAGACACGGCACCTACAAAAATACATTAAATGGCAATCTTTCAGTAAAGAATAATTAATTAAATTTATTGGAACATATATAAAAAAAATTTTTTTTCATAAATCAATTACAATCTAATAATAATTTACATGTATCTTGATATTCTAATAAAACATTTTACATAAATACTTTACATGAGCCAGAAAGAGTGAAAATCCAAATAATACAATGTAAAAGACTTGCAAAATAACATTTTAGATTGAGCAACATGTATCTACAAATGTTTATAAACAAGCAAAGCAAAATCAATTGAAATTAATAAAAGATTTTGTATTATTTAATGTATTTGTTGTTTACACAAAGCGATTGTAAAATAACATTTTAGATTGAGCAACATGTATCTACAAATGTTTATAAACATGCAAAGCAAAATCAATTGAAATTAATAAGAGGTTTTTGTGTTATTTAAAAGTATTTGCTGCATTGAAATTACATAAAGTTACACTCCAAAATGCGTTTAACTAAATATTTACACAGAAGTTAGAAAACAAAGCGATTTTTATAAAGTCTTTTAAATATACAATAATTATTATTTCTACACAATATTGGCAGCGAACATTTGCAAAAATTGAAAATTTTTGATTTTTTAATATTTTGATATTTTAATTATGTTGGACGGACTTTATATGTTATATGAACATTATCAATATTAATGCCATTTTTTGCAAAAAACAATTCTAATGCCATGCCTTTGAAATAAGAGGCAAAAATGTAAAAAGGCAAACGAAGAATTTTAATGGATTTTTAATAAAAGGATATAGGACAATATTTTAATTATAAATTTTTAATTATATTACTTTTTAATATAATTAAAACATATATTTTAGTTAATAGAAAAGCATATTAATGTATGTATTTATGTAAAAGTGATTATAAAATAAATGGCTGTAACATTTTTATGATTATTTTAATAAATTTTCTTCAACCATAATTGCAATACTTTATTTTATATTTTTACTAATTTTACTCTTTGTCCGTTTTACCTTAAAAATTTTTTTACATATATACCGTAATAAATATTTTTTGATGATGAATAAAATGATATTGCATGTTACAAAGGCATAAATTGTTTTGTCCTCTTTTCCTTTTTCACTCCTTCTTCTGCTATTTTCTTATTTTTCTCCTTTTTTTTTTTCTTACTTTGCGAAGGCATTTACTTTTGCTTTTTTCAACTTTTTTGCCTTCTTTTTTGCAACAGTTGTTGCAGCAACGAAAACAACTTACTTACTCACTTACTCACACTAACACAAGAGAAATGGAAAAGTAAAAAATGTCAGAACAAAAATAAAAAAGGTAAAAAGTGAGGCACTAATTTGTTAATGGGCTAAACACATAAAAGTCGAAAATATTCACCGGAAACGTAGCAAATACTATGAAATTGAGTGAAAAATTGTATAGATAAATATACCACACATACACACATAGATAGGTATGTGTGTGTGTGTGTGTGTGTGTGTGTGTGTATGTAGGCCTTATGATATTTACAAAGTAAGAAATCAGCACAATATCTAAATGAAATGGAAATATAAATGTAAATATTTTGCGGTGAATGTTTGCCAGTCAATTTGTTCATAAAACTTTACTAAATACGAATAATAAATATCCAATACACATACATTGGCACATACACATGCACATACAAGGACACACTTTATATCATATAATAAAATAAAAAATAAAAAAAAAATAAAAAATAAAAAATAAAAAATAAAAAATGTAAATGTAAAATGTTAAGTAAGTAACTAAAAATTGATGTACAAACAAATGCGAACATTATACACGGTCAAAATAGACCACCATCTAACAAGTAGATCCATTATATGAGTTGGAGATTCCAGTTAAAGAACTAATCTCTGCGAAATTTTATTTATATTAATTTCTATCTCAAACAACAAGCTCTATCAAGATAAAAAGTCTTATGGTAACTATCTTCAAGCAATTGTTAGATCTCATCTCGTTCCAATTGTAAAGCCTTCATATGAAATTTAATAAAAATATTTTAGAAAATGAAACATGACGAAGGCCGAATATTTAATTAACAAACAGATCTACATCGATTTAAATAATAATGTAGAAATGATTCCAATCAATTTCGGTCCCTCATTCTGGGAGTACCATTTTTTCCCATATAAATCTCTTATACCTAAAACCTAAAAGATATTGTTTAGGGTATGAGAAAGCTTATCACAAAACTATGTTCAAATTAAAAATATCAAAATAAAATTTTAAAAATGTTAACTTTATTGGAAAAACAGGCAACACCCATATTTTCATATTTCGTATATTTAAGTAAAACCGCCACCGCCAGAAACACCACACCAAACAAAATTATACGTGAAGTAAATTGGTTTGCTTGACTATTATAGAATGAGTGATTGACCTCAACTCTAAAATATATCTAATGAAATGCTATGCAAGTAGCAACAAATGTGAATTTAAAAAATTGACGTAGTAAAAGTATGATAATCACTATCGCGTGTTTTAAAAACTAAGGAGTGAATGTGATTTCTTTTTCCTTTTCTACATCCTTTTATATTTATCTTGTTTCTTTTACATTTTATATCATCCTCTTTCTTACCAACACAATTTTGTTTCGAAAAGACAAAAACTAAGAATATTAACCAAAAAAAAAAAAAGGAGGAGGAAAAATTCCAAATAGATGACCATTAAAATGTGACGTGCATTTTATATATTTTATATCATATTTTATACATACATACACACATACACACATACACACACACATACATATATACATATATAAAATACAATTATAACCACTCCTTTAAAAGCCACCTTAATATTTTAAAAGAGTTTTATTTGAGAATGAGTAAAATAACAATTACACCAGTCAATTTATATATTTGCTTTCAATTTCAATTATATTCCATTCATTTCTTTCATATACATTTCTTTCTTACATTCCCAAATTCTCATTCTTTTAACTAGAATATATTTTATTAACAAGCGGAAATTACAAATTGTTAAACTAGAAATTATATAATTTACAATTCTTTTATTGATGTATTAGTTTTTAAAGTATTAATAATGACAAGTTCATGAAGTTGCATGAAATTACAAAAAAAAAAAAAATAATTATTATTTAATGTTGACTACTTTCTTTCTGTTATTTACTTACCAAATAATTTTAAGTTATGCGTGTCCTTGAGGCAAATTATCATTTCATTTATATTTAAGTACCATAAAGAAAAACAACAACTATATTATCAAAATTTCTGAGAGTCTGATTCTTTAGGCATAGGGAGAAACAAAAGAGCGGCTGAGAGTTCCATCACTGAGCTGAGATAACAAGGCAAAATAGTGCAAGCATCTAAGCTTTGAATTGTACAAAAAAAGGTAACTTTAAATTAATTCCTATGTCCGCTATTAGATATGATTTCTTCAGATATAGAATGCACAGTCATTGGCTGAATCGAATATTAGAAATTTGATGAATTAATTATGGCACAAAATTCAATAGATATTTTATAAAAGTCGTCATCTAGTCTTAAAGTCTTAATCTAAAGGGCTATGAGCTGAGAACTTTGTCAAGCGATACAATTTAGCCATTTCATAATATGAACAATAACATCATCCATTAAACAAGTTAAGTTCATGTTCATTAAAGCTAAATAAATGTTCATTATAATAATGCCACGCCTTTAAAAATAGTCCCATTAAAACGTTCATTAAATGATTTTTAATGTATTTCGTAAATGGTATAAAATACTTGATTCATTATCACGCCTTCACTCAAGTTTAATAGTACAAAAAATCGTTTTTTCTTATGAATGTTAAATATTTTAAAGAAAACTTTCAAAACTCTTAAACATTTCCATTGTTAATGGCATTTTTCTATTTTAAATAAATTTAAATAATTTAAATTACTTTCTGAATACAAATTTAAACAAAGACTGAAAATATAATAATTATATGGAGACGAAATATAAAATATGTGCTTTTTTCAGTCTCAACATTTTATTAACGATTTTTAAATTGCCAAAATTGCCATAAAAATAAATATAAATAAAAGTAAGCGGAAGGTAGCGAAGAAGTAAAATCAACTTTCTTACTTTCTTACTTCAATAGAAGAATTGAAAAGGACTCATGTAAAATGGTTGGAGAAAAATAAAAATGAGAAATGTTTATGTAGATGTAAAGCTGATTTTAAAGAACAGCGGCGGCAAGAACAATGTTCGTGCAATTAAGGCTCTTAAAAAAATTTCCTTTAGATGGCATCGAAATGAAAAAAAATTAGTAAATATACTTTTCAGTCTATTTTTTCAGTCAGTTTTTATCCATTTACCCATCTATTTGTTATCTGTACAAGGGCAGCAAAATTTCTACTGAAAATTATAATTTTTAAATTTTTATCAATTTTATATATTTTGAAGTAACTTTCACCTCAGTTGTTTGTCAAGTAAGACATAGCACGTTTGTGAGCAATCTTCCTTCGCAATAACAAATGGCCGATTGTAAATATTTCTTATATGAAATTATTGTATCGGTTAAAATCTTTTTTCATATAACACTTCTCGAAAACTAATACTTTTTGGGGGCTACAATGTCTGGGCTTTATAATAATTGGCCCCAAAATTTTATACTCTACACCACACTTGATACAAGGAACTTGAGTAATTGTTTGTAACATCCAGACGGAGTTGAGACAGACCCAACTTTTATTGCGCCGATCAACGTAAAATCACTTATTGATACGATTTAAGACTGTTTGTCCATGTAAATTTGTTGTCAAGTTAGAAATCAAGTTTTGAGATATTTTAAAGAAATCAAGAAATACGCCCATATAAGGCCTTTTTTACGAAAGGGTAATGTAAATAATTTTGAATACATTTTGACGAATAATTGCATTTTTTTATACTTTTTTATAAAATAAAAAGTGTTGATAGCAAATGTAGTTCAAGTCGGTTCAAAGTCAACCTTTTCCCAAAGAAGAACGACCTTTTTTTCTAAAATTTCGAATTAAATGAACAGAAACTACAATTTTGAATACATTTTATTGAGCATGGACACTAACTTAGATTTTGACAAAATAAAAAAAATATATATATGTGTATCATGTTTGTTTCAGATCCATCCATGTTTTTGATAGCCCTCTCCCAAAGCGAATCTTTCAAAAAAATTTCAATTTTTTACTTCATTGATTTGTAATTCTCTTATGTAACTTAAATTAAATTAAGCAAAGAACATTATTTAAGAGGTTTATAAGTGTCTTACTGATTTTACCAATAAAATAATTTTAAAAAATTTCCTTCAGACTTTATATTTTTTAAATTTGAACACCAATACAAGAGTGAATACCTAGAAATTCATGCCCTTTATATTAAAAATGATTTATGTAAATTGCGATACGTTTACACCATAAATAATAAATAAATTATTTTATATTTCCTAGAAACTGAAACTGCTAATTATTACCATCTTATTCATTTTGTTTTTTGGTATGAAAAATGAAAGAAACTTTTAAAATAATCATAAACAGATGAATTTGATAAACTAAATCTCTCAGTGACTTTAGGAGCTCCTATGGACAAATTTACAAGAAGAAACTCTCTTAAGGCGACTTTAGCAATTTCAGAAAATGTATAAAATATCTACGAAATTGGGTCGAGCTTTATTAACGGTGGACAGAAATGAGAAGTATAACTTAAGTTTAACTATGAAATTGGTGGTGAAAATTATTAAAACCATTACAAAACTGTTTAAATAAAAGTGACTTCAGTTAAGTTCAAGCTCCGCACGTAAAATTTGTACAAGTGATTTTTATATGACGACAAAGAAAAAAATTCAAAGAAGCGCAAGCAACTTTGAATGTTACGTTACAGAAGTTATAATTTCTCAATATCAAATAATAAAAATTTACAATTTTTAATAGATGCTTTCCTGAATACAACAGCAACATAAATTTGAATTAAAAATTTATTTGTACAATTTGTAAAGATTCCTTTTAAAAAAAATTTTTTTTAGAAGATCAATGCAAAAAGAAAAGAGGGCAGAAAGTAAAAAATGAAAGAAATCAAAATATATTAAATATTTGCAAATATGTAACAGATTTTAGCCATAAACCTTATCAATGTACAAATGAAAGAACATTCTCACCAAAGGAACTACATAACAAAAAACTACATAGAAAATTTCAAACAATTGTACCAATATCATACCCATGCATATATATGAATATATATATATGTACATGTGTATGTGTGTGGGTGTTACCTTAAGTTGAAGATTTGTTTAATTTGCATTTTTTTTTCAGCTTGTATTGATTTCCTATTTCCTACTCTATTTTCTTCATTTTAACAACTAACTAAACCTTAAGCGTTCTAACTTTTTTAATATGTAAACAAGTATTTCTATTTTTATATATATTTATATGTGTGTATTTGTATGTATGTATTATTGTAATATGGAAATTAGTAGAGGATAATATTTTGTTATTCTATGAATACAATACAACATGAAAAACAGTCTCTGGAGTCATTTAAAACAAGCAACAACAAATAAGTGGCAACCAAACGTTTGCTGTTAAATCAAGTAACAAGAATGAATAAGTCTGCCTTTTTTAATACATTTCAATTTTAACTTAATATCACACGGCCGATTATACATTTGTACCTTATTATTGGGTAACAGTAACAGTGTAATAATGGTACAAGCTAAAAAAGGGCAAAATCGTGAAGACTGAAAAATTAGATGAGAAAGGAAGAGAAATGAATGAATGAGAATGAATGGTAAGAAAAAGGTAAGATGAGGTAGACATGCATAACAGGAAACGGAAGTTTTCTGACACTAAACAAAGTGTTTAACTTTTAACCAGATGGTGGCACCATCAGACACAAAACAAAACAGAACAAAACAGAACAGAACATTTTCTAACAAACTGATTGAGAACGGTACACGACACAATAATACTAAGCAAATAATATAAAAAAAAAGAGCAATAAAAGAATTGACCTGCTCTACAAATCTAACTAACTATTTATTATGTTTATTTACTGCAATAAAATACAACGTCTTTGTGGTTTGCGTTTTCGAAGTAAGAAAGAAAACGCAATGTAATACAAGTCATAACCAGACGCTCATACGTGGATCGTATGAAAAGTTTCTGTTTTGCTACAAAGGGAACACATTTCTTTCATACAAAAAGCGATTCATTTCCCTTTAGCATGATTAAATTATTTAACTTAAATCGCTTTTGCCAGCATCCTTTAAATAGAGGTTTGCTTAAATAGCAACTCTTTATCTTCCTCTCCCTGGAGAACATAAATTTTTATCACTGATAAAGTGGAACTTTTTTCACACACAAATACAATGATTCTTGTTTTAAGTTAATTTTGAATCTGTTATCATCATCATCTCTTTATTGACCAACAAACCTTAACTTTTCGTGAGGCATTGTAGTGAAAGTACACACTGAAAATTTCGGCTCTCTTATATTTGCGATTTTAACTGTTTTTAAATGAAAGATTATAATTTATTTGCGTTTTTTCATATTCCACGAAACTTTTGAGTTTTTTTTTTTTTTAATCTTAATGACTGCTAAGTACGCAGCCGCGTTTCTATTTAAAATTGTTAGACGATAAAAATTTCATCCACTTATTAAACCACCCACGTATCTAAACATAAAAATAAATGTTATAAAATCTGCAATTGGGAATTAAAAAAGTACACAATAACTTTATATTTTAAGTAGATATATATCACACACCGCATTTAGATAGATCTAAGTGTAAATGTTAATGTAAATGTTAATGTAAACGTGTATATGTATGTGTATGTGTATGTGTATGTGTATGTGTACGTGTATGTATGCATTGCAGAAGAGAATTATTGTTATTTATTGTTGTTAAATTGTTGTACTTTCCAAACCATTCTATAAATATAATGATGAATGGTTTCGTTTCTTCACTTTTACAATGATATGCATAAATACAAATATGTGTGTGTGTGTGTGTGTGTGTGTGTGTGTGTGTGTGAACGTTTCTTGTGTTTTTACTTTACTTTTCTTCTTGTTTAAACACGTTTAAAACTTTCAAATTAATTTCATATCATTATGTTCTCTTTCATATATTTCCTTTTTTCCCTCTTATTTTCATATTTATAAGAATTTTATGGAAATTTGTTTTATCATTGTTTTTTAAACGGTTTTCTTTTTAACAAAATAACTACCGGCTGCAGAAATCATTTCTTCTTTCTAAAGGATCACCTTTCCCCATTTTTGGTATATTTCAGTCGATTGCAATTTACAAAAATTACTAAAGCCCATTGATAATAATACGATTTTGAATAAAGGCATTAAATCGAGTTCTTATACTCACCCAATTTGTCCAGCATTAGTACTACAATAAGGCACATATTTTACTTTTATAATTCGAGTCACTTTAAAATAATTAGCCCAAAATGAAAAAATTTTAACATGGAACATGGAATTAACATGGATTACATGGAACATTTGAAATATTCGATGCGACACCTAATCGATTAGATTAAGAAACTAATCTTCCATTATTGCTTTTACTATGGCAAAACAATAATGGCAGAATTTAAAAAAATTATTCCATAAATGATGTAATAAATGTCAATTGTTTTCATTTTTGGGTCAAAAAAAAAAGCAATCATTTCAATCTCAGGCACATCACATAAATTAGGACATAACAGACAGACATACAAATTTACACAAATGGATTAGAAATTTCATTATGAATCGTTTGGTATAAAAATAAGCCTTTCAATTTTTTAAAAATTATTTATAACCATATAAAACTTTGATATGCATGGAATCGATAATTATTCTGAATATTTTAAACTATCTTCGAGAAAAAAAATATTTAAGTTGTCATTCAAAATCACTTAAAATATTTTCATCTAAAGTTTCATTTAAAGAATTATTTAAATTTCTAGAAAAGTGAACATTTTTTTAGATTATGACTTTTTAATTATGACACGCTTGTCGTTTGATTCGAGAACGTAGCTCAACTACCCCCAACATTTTTTATCTTCTGATTGGCCAGTAACGTGTCCTTTGATATAATTTCATTTAGTAATGTTGAATGTTGCAATGTCGCTTTACACTATAATGTTCAATGTTTCAATGTTTGTAACAAAAAAAAATTTTCTACACGTTATTTCTTTCCATGTTTTTCATTTTAAGTAAACTATAATAAATTACACAATTGTAGTTATTTATATGTAGAATTAAAATACTAATTAAGTTAATGACATGCCACTTGGAATGTTAATTATCTATTTGTTTAAATATAATTTAAAGTAAATCTTGAATATTTATTTAGAGTTGGCAAATATCAATTATAAAAATTCGAATATAATCGAATTATATTCAGCATATCAGAATTATGTTGAGCATACAAAACAAATGCATGTTTGAGTATTTGAAAGACCCTTTTATTATGATTTTTTTTTAAGTTAAACTTTCTTGTTAAAGTTTAATGATTTTAAAAGACTTCTTAAAATATAACTTTGGTTTTGAATTATATCAGAGGTACCATGAAAAGTTTTCAATTACCTGAACTCGTTACAAAAGCCCTTTCTTTCTTTTTTCAATTGAAATTTTTTAAAGGGAATTTCTAAATCTTACTTTCATAGAATGTTTCCATTAATATAAATTGTAAAGTCATGATTTTCTACTATTTTCCACAATGTAATATAATTCTAATGAGATTTGAGCTAGAGTATCAAAATAAAAAACGAAAGTATCAAAATAAAAAAGTCTTAACTTTGTCTACTTTTTTTTTTGTTCTTTACAAATGAGTGAGTGTAAATTATTAAAAAAAAAAAAAAAATAAAAATAAATTTACACAATTGTTAAGCAATATAACATAAAAAACATTAACTGCAATATTAGCAGAAGAACAACAATAATAGTAACAAGAAAAAAAATAAAAATAAAAAATAAAATCACAATCTAACCGCCATCAATGTCTTCATAAAAAGTTTACCTAGTTAATGCATTAGAAGTAGAAATCTTTACACTTCGAATGACCTGACCCAACTTCACCTAACTCAATCTGACCACAATGGCTATGCTGACATACCTTACTAGCGCCCAATAAATTTTATTACAATTTTTCCTTTAAATAATTTAGGCATGTTCCTGTTATATAACATGGTTACACACATACACACGCATATCTCTTTGTATGAATTTATTTTGTATATTAGCCTTACACTAAACAGTTATATCCGTTCTACTGTTATTAAATCTTTTATACGCTACGTCTACCTTTCTCTCATTCTCTCTCTCTATCTCTCTCTCTCTCTCTGTCTCTCTCTATCTCACTCTAACTGTCACTCTATCTCTATCTCTTTTTTTCTTTAGCTTATGCACATAAAATGTGACAATTTGGATTTCTATTCTTTCGATTTTTGCTTTAGCTTTTCCCTGTTCCCATCCATCTGTTCTCTTTTACCTACATCACTTTTTTTTTCCTCCGTTTTCATTTTGTTTGTTATGGTCTTTTGTTGTTGTTGTTGTTGTTATTATTATTATTATTATTATTATTATTATTATTATTATTATTATTATTATTATTATTATTATTATTATTGTTGTTGTTATTGTTGTAAAATGGTTTAAGCTGATGGTTGTTAGTTATGTTGTTTTGTTAATTTTTTTTCCGGATTCGTGTCACTTCTAACTCGTTTAATTATACAGAGAATTTGTATGTTGGCATTTATAACTGGGCGTATGCGTGTTATTTGTGCTTTTTTTTTGAATACCTAGCAACTAAACAGTTAACGGTATATTCATTTCTTTGATAAATTTTTACAATATCTGATCGCGCGTTATCGTCCATCTGTCTGTTTAGCAAAATGTTTCCTTGTCGTCTTAAAGTTTTAAATCATCAAATATGACCGAAGCTGTAATTTATAGTTTGATTTTAAAAATTGTCTAAATCGATTGACAGTTCATTCTCATTGTGCCTGTTTTGAGAGAAAAAATTAATAAAATATTTTTTTAGCTTTTTCTACTTAAATTATATTAAACAAAATGCAATAATTTTGCTACAATTTTTCAGCTTACAATTCTTTTAATTTATTCTTCAATTTAAAGCAAATATGAAGAGAATCGATCTCACCTAAATAAAATGGAATTTTCGAGAATTTCGAAAAGTTTTGCACTCTTAAATTCTGATTATGTAACTAAATTGTTTATTCAAAGTTAAATTAAAGTCAGTCAAGTCCATTAAATACAAAATAGTTAATGGTTGGTGAGTATTCAAGATTCGTTTACAATGACATTTAATTGTCTTTCTGTACCAATATTATTATTATTAAATCTTTCATTCAGAATTTTGAGATAATTTCGTTTTGTTAAGAGATTTGCCACAATCAAAAAGAAAAATTGGCATATAGATTTAAATGAAAAAAATAAAAAACATCCTTGAACTCAAATTATAATAAAAAAAAATAGTCAAGTCAAGCAAAGGGCACACTCGCGTGACAATCTAAAGTAGGAGCCTTTGCTTTTTAAAAATTAACAAAATTGAGCCTTCTTACTCCTCACTTTTAAATTATCTAATCAAATCAAAAATTTGCCGCCACAGTGCAAAATTCCTCTAACTGAGATCTCAGCATAAAAATTTATAGTAAAAATTTTAAACAATATTGCCACGCCCATCAGATGATGGAACTGGGTGTGCAGGTATTTAAAATTTGCCTTTAGCCATATATAATTTTTTCCTTGTCCTTGTTATTGTTATTATTATTATTATTATTATTATTGTTGTTGTTGTTGTTGTTGTTGGTATTACTTGTTGTTTGTCTCGTTATTTGTACGAGGGTTATAAATTACAGAATGCAGTTGTTATTCCATGAGTATTTTGTTTATATTATCACATGCATTTGTATTTATTATTATTTGTTGCTCGTTATTATTATTAAGAGATTTTTCATTTCTCTCTCTGCTTTCTTCCATTTCAATTCTTTTATTACTTTAAGAAAACAAAAAAAAAATGCAATAACAACAAAAAACATTGGTACAATGTAGCAGGGTCTCTATGTACATTTTTTTATCACATACATGTATTTTATGTAATTTTTTTGTAATGATGTAATTATTTTTGCAGTATTTTTAGAATTTTAGAGTTATAATTATGAAGTGTTACATGGAAATGTTTATACTGGTCACTCGACACTTTTCCTTTTCCTCTTATTCTATTCCTATTTCCTATTCCTTTTCTTGCCTTCTGTGTTAACATATACAAAAATATTTTAATAAAATGTAACAAATTTATTATGGCAAACAAGAAATCTATTTTAAATGAAGTTTTGTACTAAAAAAATAATTAACACAGAAATTATATGCAATTGGATAAAAATCGTTAAATAAAGTGGGCCATAATAGATCGCCTTGTATGCCACGCCTAATAATATTAAAAAAGTAAAAAACGCATTTTGTAAAAATCAGCGAAAAAATTTTACAAATTAAACTAGAAAGATTCTAAAAAGTTAAGTACAATTATTTCTTTCACATAGTTCAAATTTCGCAAATTTCACAAATTTCACAAATAACGCAAAATTCGCTTGTAGAAATTATACCGATATTCAAGGTATATAACATAACACGTAATTTAAACATTTAGTTATTTATAAATTTACGATTCGTAAAGTCACTTTCTGAATTAGAATCGCAATACTGAAATTTTCGTCTCACATTCCTCTTTTCCAAAAGTCCCCAACAAAGTACGCATATAAATTACAGGTATTTCATATATAAAAAACTTGGACTTTTAATCCTCTTGTGGTACATAGTTTTATAAGTTTGTGTGGATGTTTGTAACACCCAAAATCAGTTGACACAAATAATACTGTTAGACTTAGGATCACTTAATCTGTGTGTCCGAGAGTCTTTTTTACATTTTTAAGTCACAACTTTTGATGATTTTTTTAAGAAATTTTATACATTCGAACGTTTTTGCCCAGAAGTGAACCTTATTGAAAATGAAATCTTTAATCTTATAATGCTTTTTCGAAAAAAAATCTTATATAAAAAAAAAACAAATTGCGAAAATTATATTAGGCTGAGGACAAATCTTGGATGCCCATCGCTTAGGCACAAATTGCAACCCTATGGTGTAGACAGATAATTTGAAGATGTATAATTTCGGGTAGGCCTAGATGACTTGCACGATTTGTATTCTGTAGATTAACGGCCTCTATACTTGCATAAAATTTCACCTGTCCATCTGCTTCAGATTGCAAGTTATGAGCGAAAAAGCATAATTTTTTGCTTAAGAAAACACTGCTCTCAGTTTATGTTGCACTATGGGTGTATTCTTTGACCGACTGAATCCATTTTCAATTGCAACGAATGTACATAAACTTCCAATGTTTTTACCAAATTTGAGCTCGATATCTCTCTTTTGCGATAGGCATATTTTAGTAAAGAATATTTCCGATGCTTCCTTTTAGACATAATCTAAGAAATGGGGACATAACCTAGAACCTTTTTCAAACTAAAACTATAAGGAATTGCTTATCGTACACTTCTAATACAGCCAGCCTTATCTAAAGCTTTTCTAACAAAACAAAATTGACTCCTCAAAGTTAGAAAAATCCAATTATGAATTTTTGTTCAATATTAACTATCAAGATTATGGGCGTAATATTTTACAAATATTTGTTAATGGCAGTTAAACTGCCATTAAATTCTTGAACCAATAAATACTTACGCTTTGCCTGAATCATCATAAGGTTTGCTTAAATTGTCACAAAAATGGTGAGATGTTGATGACAATAATATTTATTTTAGACAGAAGGACTTGCAATAGACCCACGTTTTACTATCAGAAATCTCTTTCTGCTGCAATTTAAGCCTAACTGTCTGTCTGTGTATTGTCTGTTCATATAAATTGCTTACCAAAATACAGAGCGCAGTTTTAGAAATATCTGAATGAAATCTGGTATGTAAGTGTAGCATAGTATAAAGAAGTCCATAAATAATTACGGTTAAAATTGAACAATCACGCCACATAAAACGGCTTATTTTGCAAAGAATTGTTGTGTGGAAAAGCTTACAATTATGGATTGGTAGAAAAATCGTTTTATGTGCACAAATACAAAGTTTGGACTAAATCGATACATTTTTTTTAAGCGCCTTCAATCTCTTGTAAAAAAAATCATATTTTTCTTTTTCTAGAATTTTAGAATTTTGTTTAGAATTTTCAGCCCAACTAATCAAATTAGAAAAAATGGCCCTAGACGATTTTATTCACTTTAATTTTTAATAAAATGATTAATTTAATTTTATAATTAAGGCTAAAAATCTAATAATTAATATGTCGATAAAATCAAAAGCAAATAATTTGTATAATATTTTAACATTTAAAAGGCCCTGAATATTAAACATTGTAGAATTAGTTTAACTACAAATTGTATAAATTAACAAATTGACCTTTGAATTATTAGATTATTAAATATATAAATATAAATGTGCAAAATAATAATTGCTAGAAATTTATGATATCACACTTAGAGAACAATATGTCTCAGTATGTAATTTTAGCTTCCTCTTATTGCTTTCTTATTATTTCCATATTGTTCTTTTCTTTTTTTTTTTTCTTATTCCTAATGATTAATTAAATTGAAATATGCTCTGTTCATTTATTTTTTGATTACATTCATAAACAATTACTCATCTCAACGCTACATAACACAATGCAACATAACGCAAGACGTAAAGCAATCTAATGCAATTCAATACCAAAGAATTTATAACCACATCAACATGTTATAATACTAATAATAATAATAGTAATAAGAAAAATGATAAATAAGGACAGCAAAAAGTTTTCTTTTAATAATGATATCTAATTATCCCCAGACATTTATACATATAACCGTACAAGGACAACAAAACACATACACATGCACATACGCATACATATAAGTATTTTCTTATAAAATAATACAATATAAGTGATGTTTATGGTTAACCCTTAAGTGGCTACTGTAATAAAAACCCAAAAAAAGAAGAATAGCAAAAAAAAAAAACAAAAACTAGCAGAACCTTTGTAAATGATCGAAGTCGTCTTTCATATATTCTATACTACGATTTCTAATGATAAATAAGTAGAGAAAGTTAGCAATAAAAAGAAAATCACAATTCTCAACTAATTTGAAATGTTCCCCAAATGAATCGATCTGGATTAAATGTTGTCAATCAATTACAATTCTGAATTGATTTTTATTCAAAAATATAAGAAATTTCAAATTTCTTTTTACATTTTGAATTTATTTTTAGTCAAATGTAAAATATAAGAAAAATGGGAAATATTTGGAAAAATTATACGATGTAAGCCCTTTTTTTTGGGGCCAAAGCAACTTGTTACGCTTAAACATGAGTTGGGTAAATCGGTTTGCAACATGATTCTATATAGAGTTGAGAGTCAACGCCTTTTAAAAGTTACATACATTGGCAAAAATCTATTGTATTCTGTAACACAAAAATTGTCTTAAATATAAAAAATTTATTAAAAGTGTCTTATACATTTATAATTAGAGTAAGCGAGAAAGAAATAGATGAATATGTACAAATGCATATGCACTTGATATATGATTATAATGATGACGACATACATTTTAGCCTAAAGTTCCTGCCAACGGTTGACATATAATTTTAATAGCTCCAGCATACGAATTCTTATCTTGTTGCTTTAATTATCATTATGTTATTGTCGTTATTACTATTATTATTGTTATTGTTGGTTTTTTTTATTTAAATTGTTATTGTTGTTGTTATTGTTTTTATAATTGTTGTAGATGTTGTCGTCTTATATTGGTAAGTAGTTTTTCTTTAATTACATTTTCAAAGAGTAGAATAATTAATTTTCACTTCTGGCGCTGACATCTTAATCATTATGTGAACATTATGGTTGAATGCATATATATATATATATATATATATATATATATATATATATATATAAAGAGAGAGAGAGCAGGAGAAGGCAAAAAAAGGCAAAAACAAGTAATTTATATTAAATGACTAATAAATACTGTTCATGCCGTTGCTTTAGCCGCA
Organism: Melophagus ovinus; assembly: GCA_023089585.1. Classification (NCBI taxonomy): domain Eukaryota; kingdom Metazoa; phylum Arthropoda; class Insecta; order Diptera; family Hippoboscidae; genus Melophagus; species Melophagus ovinus. The sequence goes on along the minus strand of JAKKIB010000185.1, from coordinate 1,309,923 downwards.
TGACCACCGTTTTTTTTTTAATTGAATGGTAATTCATTGATAATTTACGGTAAAAAGGAAAAGGCATCAAAATGAAACACAGTGTTATACATTGCTAATTTAATCTGTAAAATTTTGGTAAATCGAAAAAAGCCTCCATTCGGTTAATTCGTATGATTTTTGATTAGTGATAACTTTCAGTGACTTAAATTGGCCACGTTCAAAAATATGTATAAAATACTTTAGATGGCCTATGAAATTTCCTTTTATGAATAAATACACTACCAACCTCTGGGTGGTGAATTAACAATTCAAACAATTCAAAATTCCTTTGTGAAAATCGTAGGATCCGCTCTTCGTGAGATCCGCTCATCTCTTTTTGGAAAACAGCAAAACAATTTATGGCGAATGATGGTTTTAGGAATATAAAGCAGTCACATAAATCGGTAGCCTCTTCAGTTATCTATTCCGAAAGAAACAAAATTTTATTATAGTTGCCAAGAATATTGGCCATAAGGAATATAAAGCATTATTCAAAAAATGGTAATATGAAGCAATTGGCTCAGTTCGTTTTGACTAATTTCGGCTCGGGTATAATTTCTGCATATTCTTTAGGCTTGGAGGTCCTTTAGGAATCAGTACACACATAAAGTAATATTTTAATGAAAAGTGCGGGTTTTTTTTTCTTTTTTTTTTTTGTTTATTTTTGTCATAAGTCTAAAAATTTAAGCAAACTTCCCTTTGACTTCCCTTTGTCCAATTGAAGTTGATCCATTCGCAAGCAGTTTAATTATCTCAAGTCTATATAAAAGAAAAAGAAATTTTCTAAATAAAATGCTGATTCAAATTTTCGAAAGGTAAAAAGTGCTTATAAAGTTCCCCCGAAACTCCCGCATCAACCACAAAACTAGTTAAATCACCCTCGTAATGGTTGTACACTTACGTAACATAATGCTGTTTGATATAAATATTCAATTCATTGTACAAGTTCTGGATAAGAGGGCGATACATTTTAATAGTTAAAAGATAATACAAAAAAAAAAAAGTTTAAAACAAAAAGAGAGCAAAGAACCCCAAAAAATTGGAAAATAACTAACCGAAATAGTAACGGACAGAAAAACAACATTTAAACATTTTAAACATTTGCCTGTAATTACATTTATTGTTTGGCGGATGTTAAATGTATTTATACACATACATATTTACATATAACGGAAATACTCTAAACAATGTTGTTGTAGACGCATGTACAATTTTAAAGTATATTTATGCGTTTTGTTAACATACATACACAAACACATACACATACACATACACATGCACAATATGCAAAATTATTTTTTCTATTTTCTCTGTGCGATTTTTCACTTATTCCTTAAGAAATGAAGAGGAGAAAAAGGACAAAAAGCACAATGGAAAGAGAAGCACAACGGAAGAGAACGGTACAGGCAGAAAATAAAAATACAAAAAAAACGTAATAAAAAGTATACTTTTGAATACTCAATGAAAACTGAAAACTGTATACCCACCAAAATATCTTGTTTATTTTTATTTTATACTTTTTCTGTTTTTTTATTTTGCTTCTTTTTTCTTACGTTCTTTTCATTTTTTTCTTTTTTTTTTTTTTGTATACCATAAATCCCCTTTCTGTAATCCGAAAGTCGTCAAACGTGCTTTGAAAATATTCTTTGCCCGTTTTGGTTTTTTTGCTTGTACCTACCTATTACCTATTACATGGCATATTAAATTATATGGTCATTTTGTTATTTTCTAATCTGTACGCATTAGGCACATACATGAAACACTAATAATATTAAAAAGGGCCTTAGAACAAGGCTAATCAAAACATTGCACCATTTATAGCACGTAATTTTGTCGTTTGTAATGTAAAAGGTAAATCCACGAGAAGTTAATTTCATTTTTTATAAAAAATTACTCAAAGCAACAACAATTTACGCAGGCGAACATTTCATATAAGCAAATGAAAGTAAATCATTCATCAATAACAATAATAAAAACAACAAGAACAACAAACAATTTAAAAAAACTGCAACAAAAACAATAAGATTATAATAACAAAAAGCAACAACTACTGCAATTGCAGCAACAAAACCAACAAAAACGTACACTAACAACAACAACAACACCTACATACACCTGCTATAATAATAATAATAATAATAATAATAATAATAATAATAATAATAATAATAATAACTATTAGAATAGCAACAATAATGAATTACAACAACATCAACAACAACAACAACTACTATTACTATTACAATAAAAACAACTTTTAGAACAAATACAACAACTACAGCATCGTCAACAACAGTAACAATAATAATAACAACAACAAATACAGGTACAACAACAACAGCAACATTGTCATCATCATCATCATCATCATATCATCATCATCATCATCATCATCACACACAACAACAACAACAACAACAACAACAACAACAACAACAAGCACTGAAGCAGTGCTGGAATCGCAATTTGGTTGTTGGGTGTACAAATCAAATATAATTTTCTCACTAGTCTTTTAAACATTTCGGTTTATAATTACTTCTGTTTCATATTATTTTTCATTGTTTTTTGTCACGTCCATTCCCGGAAAATGTCCAATAAAAATACTTTCATAACAGCACGATATTCTGAAGTGGGTGATTTTTATAAAACCAGAACTCAAAATGCCAAAGTGTGTTGATACAAATCAATTTTTCTAGTTTATTTATTTCCCCAGCATTTCATAAAATTTCGAATTCAAATTAATTATCTTGTGTATGAAATACTGTAATTTTGTTAATTTATCTTGTTACTTTAAGCAAACGGTTCAAACGCAACTCTAAATGGATCCAATTAAGTTATGTATATTTATATTTATTTATAGCCCTCTTTATAATGAAATGTGAATTCATTTGAATTAGATTTCGTTCTGAATATTTTAGAGTTCCATTGCAGCACATTTCTCAAAAATTCACTATAAAAAATTTTCATTTAGAGAATCCTAATTAAATTTTATGCAAGTCTAAGTTTTCTTTTTTTTTTATAATTTCCCAAAACGTTGCTTATAAAAGACTTTCCACAAAGGCCTAATATTGACATAAAGCGTTCCGTATATAAATTAATAGAACTTCAAAAAAAATTCCACTTTTCATGAAGGAATTTTTATGCAAAGAACAGACATAAAACATTTTATGGTTTATTCATTTTTTAGAAAACTTTCCCGTGCAATAATTATTTTAAAATCATTTGAAAATTTATAAAAAATCGTTTTGTATAGAGGATTTTGGGAAACGCCAACAATTAAGCAGTATATTTTAAGTTGATTTTCCATTAATTTATTTAATTTTTATTTTTCTTTTTTTTCGTTTTTTTTTTATTTTTCTTTGTTTCTTCTTTTACATTTATATGCAGTTCCCAATAAAAAAATACCGCAACAACTTTGATGGTACAAGATTTATTTGTAAAACTGTATGAAGGTTTATTACGAGCTGCCTTCTCCTTTAATTTCTGCCCCAATTTTTTTTTTTCCTTTTTTTTTCCTTTTCCATACAATTTACAATGCTTTATGTAACATTAACACGCACCCTAAACTTACTTACATTTATAAATTTTAAGATATATGTGCTTATAACAGATAAATAGATATATAGATAAATTTCTATATAAGCACATATATGTATATATGTATGTATGTATGTAATCATGTATGTATATAAAGAGATGGTGATGGCTTTTGTGCAAGTTTAAATATCGTTTTATGTAAATTTTATTACTTTTCTTTTCTGCTTTGTAATATCTTTCTTTTTTTCGCTTCATTTCGGTTTTTTCTAGTTGTTACTCTTGTTTTTTTTTCCTTGTTTTTTTTTTGCACTTTTTTTTCGGTTTTGTTTTTTCCTTTGCTTTTCAATACATATGCATATATAGAGCGCTTTACCTATTGTCTTTTTCTTTTTCCAATGGTTTACTTTGAATTCTAAATGAAACACTACACAAATAATCAACATGAACAATCATGTTTAATGTACAAATTTATATACAAATGCATTGTACAATATGTACAATTATGTGTGTGTATGTGTATGTGTATGTGCATGCGTTTGTTGCAACATATCATTAATTATACGAATCATGTTTGTGAAATATATTAAATTGATGGTATCGTTTGTCACACATTAAAAGTAGCCTCATCTTCATAAAAACTTGATCAAAAATTCCTCTTCGCGCTAGATTGATTTGGTTGTCTGTCCATTCATTCAAGTCTCTTTGCTAAACTTAAATAGAATTGTGCCCTTTAAAAGTTTTTAAATAAATATGAAGCAGTCTCTTTGATTGTTGTTCTACCTTCTTCTTTTTTTGATGAATGCGTCATTAGCGTTTTAATAATCGTTGAAGTGTCTCCTAAAATTATTTCATTAATTTAAATAAAGAAAAGAAATTTACAAAATTTTTTAATTGAATCTTTCTTAGTACAGTTCATTATTGCAATAATTCATAAAAATATGAAGTTATGAAGTTTTATAAAATCTGATTCCAACTTGAAATAAAATGTTTAGTTTAAAATTTTATACGTCAGTTTAAAACCTTTAATCAAATCAACTCATAGAAAGCTAAAACATTTGATCCAACATAATTAACATCTGAAATAACTAAACGTTTTAAACAACTGAAGTAAAAGATAAAAAACTGTCGATCGAAATTATCCATGCGATTCACGTGCGATGGCCAAATTTTTTATTTAATAGAAAAACTTATAATCGATATCAAACAAATTATAAAAACAATTAGTTCATCAATTTCCCAAAAAATCACAATGAAAACCTTGTTATGGGTTTATTATTGAAATTGAATTTTATATAGTTTATTTAGCAATTTAGCGTTTTGGCGATTTCAAAGTATCAGGATTCTCAAGTCTAGTGCAAAAAGAAGACGGATCGATAATAAATAAATTCTTCTAGAAGTAATATCAACAACAATAACAATAACAATAACAATAACAATAACAATAACAATAACAATAACAATAAATAACAATAACAATAACAATAACAATAACAATAACAATAACAATAACAATAACAATAACAATAACAATAACAATAACAATAACAATAACAATAACAATAACAATAACAATAACAATAACAATAACAATAACAATAACAATAACAATAACAATAACAATAACAATAACAATAACAATAACAATAACAATAACAATAACAATAAATAACAATAACAATAACAATAACAATAACAATAACAATAACAATAACAATAACAATAACAATAACAATAACAATAACAATAACAATAACAATAACAATAACAATAACAATAACAATAACAATAACAATAACAATAACAATAACAATAATAACAATAACAATAACAATAACAATAACAATAACAATAACAATAACAATAAATAACAATAACAATAACAATAACAATAACAATAACAATAACAATAACAATAACAATAACAATAACAACAATAACAATAACAATAACAATAACAATAACAATAACAATAACAATAACAATAACAATAACAATAACAATAACAATAACAATAACAAACAATAACAATAACAATAACAATAACAATAACAATAACAATAACAATAACAATAACAATAACAATAACAATAACAATAACAATAACAATAACAATAACAATAACAATAACAATAACAATAACAATAACAATAACAATAACAATAAATAACAATAACAAACAATAACAATAACAATAACAATAACAATAACAATAACAATAACAATAACAATAACAATAACAATAACAATAACAATAACAATAACAATAACAATAACAAAATAACAATAACAATAACAATAACAAAATAACAATGACAATAACAAAACTTATGCTAATTTATTTTTTTTCATGTATCAACAAATTATACTCAAGAACAAGAATAATAAGTTTTGAGAAATTTTACCTTCATACCACAGACAGATAGACAGACAGACAATTGTATTCATATATCAATCATATGTAATAAAAATATAGATAAACAGCAAAAAAGGAAGAAAGGGAAATATACACGATAAAAAGAGGAATAGAACATTTAAAAAAAATGTTTGTGAATTGTGTAATAAAATAAAAAAACTAAAACTAAAAAACTAAAATCATTTTCTGTCTATCTGTGAAAAGTTCATATAAAACATAACTATATACATATATACATACATTTGTATTGCTTACAATAAAATTGGTCACGGCAGTGTGTATTCGACGATATTATGTTGTAATTACTTTGCAAAAGTCATTAATTTAACGAGAAATGTTTTCTTGAATAGTTGAAGTTCTTTCTTTACCATATTTTTCTTCTTTCTTTTTTTCTTTTTTGTTGTTTAAATTTTTTTATTTTTCATATTGTATATTACTGGTTTTTCTTCTTCTGCTCTGTGTAGCATAATTATACACAATTTCTTTAACTAAATCCTTGCAGTGGAAAAAGGAGCCTAAAATACAGAATAAGAAATATATATGAAGATAGATAGAGATGGAGATAGAGATAGAGAATGACATAGAGATAGAGATAGTATAAAATGAAGTGAAATATAAAGCATGCTACTTTTTTATGAACAGCTCCGCTTTAGACTTTCCAGAGCAGAAAGTGTAACTTTCAACGAAAAAAAAATAAATAAATAAAACGGCAAAAAGGAAAGATGAAAAGAGTAAATGGCAAATGGCAAATGGAAAATGGAAAATAGAAAATGGCAAATGGGCTGAAGAATAATTGCATAAGTCACAAGGCGCATAGACAAAGAAAAGTTTGAAGTTTTGAAAAGACTGGCCAAATGTAACTTAGCAATAACAATAACAACAACAGCAACAAGAACTTTAAGCCGCGTATATACATCACATCCTTTTTCCGCTAAATTACAATTCCGTAATGTATAGATACAACAACAATTATAACATACATACAACACAACAAAAATTCATGCATATGCAATGTGAAACCGCAGTGAAGTTGATCCATAAATGAATTGCCTATATTATATGGTGCGTGTCTTGGCTATAATAGGCTAACTTTACATATTTATGGAGCTAATGCAACAAGGCGAAATATTGAATGAACCCGACATTTTTTGAAAAAAAAATATTTATTACTTATTTATAGAGAATATTGCATTAAAATTTTCGTAAAAATTAAAAACAAATTTTTGATAGATGTTTCTAGATATCTCCAAAAATTATACAGAATCAACTTTGTGCGCCCAAAAAGGGAACATCATATCATATAATCAAGTAAAACAATTATATTTGGCTGGAGCCAAATCTTGAATACCAATCATCAGACACTATGATATTTTCATTCAAAGCCTCTTACAGTTTTTTTTGGTAGTATATAGAAAAAAATTAAAATTTGGTATTATGTAACTTCACGTATTCGTATCCGATTTACATGATTATTTGGTAGATATTGTAGATCAACAGCTTCCTTACTTGTACAAAATTTCAGTTTTCTATCTTTTGCAATTTGCTAATAATGAGATAAAAATTACCAAATTTTACCTTAAATATACGAAATGTTCTCAGTTTACGTTACACTGTGGACGTGTCCTTTGACTGATTTTGCCCATTTTCAATTCTAACCTACCTGCATGCAAGTACTTCTATTGGAAGTACAAAATTTAAACTTAATATCTATAATTTTACGACCAGGAGAATGTTTACAACAAACAGAAACACAGACGGACAGACATTTCAAATCGATTCAGATTTTGTTGCTGCCCAAGAATATATATAATTTATAACCTCCTTCTAGGTATTATAAATATAATAAATTCTAGGCATTATAAAAATAATAACTAAACCTCCGAATGATTGATATAAAAATCCGCTTGCTATTATTCTTTTCAGAATAGGGCATTTCCATAATTAAATAAAGCACACGTAAAAATTTTTCTAGATATCAACTACCTTAGACACAAAAATGATAATGAGCCAACTTCACTTCGGGCAATGTGAATTATAAACGAAACTCTCTGGATTAAAAGTTTTACGAAAATAGATAAGCAAAAATATATAACGGTTAATACAACACTGCAATCAAAAAAATTTAAATAAAGCAAAGACAAATACATAAAAAGTATAACAATACAAATAATTTAAATATTTTATACATATATACATTTACATATACATATGCAGAGCATAAAAGTTCACATATCAAATACTTTTTTTCTTGCTTTGATTTTACTACGCTGATACTCCAGTTGTTTGCTTTTCCTTTTTCTTTCCAGATACCCAGATATTTGGATTATGTGCAATTTGTTATTATGGTTGTAAAATCAAAAAAAAAAAATTTTGAAGAGATCTATTCATGACCAGCATCAAATTCTGAATCCATTTAGACATGTCTATCTGTCTGTCTTTCTCTCAAAAAAAGACATATCAAGCTCAAATTTGATAGAAATAGTGAAAGTTCTTGCAGACAGGATTGGTATAAAAAAATAGGACATTGCTCAACGTACAATGCAAACTAAGAACATCTCAGTTTTTTTAACCAAAATTTGATGACAAACGTTAACAAATAGAAAGATAAAAGTTTGTACAAGTAGCAAAATCATTAAATACACAAAGGCTACAATAAGAGATGAAAATCGGCCCATTTTTGCATCACTAAATTACTAAAACAGATTTTAAATATTTTGGGTGATAATTATCTAAGATTTGGCCCCTATCAAATATAATTTTCTTACTTGTTAATTATTCTTTTGCTTTTGCTTTTGCTTTTGAGTTTCACATAAGAAATGTACTTACAGTTCACCTATTTGTATATTTGTATTATTAAAAACCTACATTTACGGATACTAAAGAATTAATTTTATTTTTATCATTTTCTGCATCTTGGTAAGACGATAATTTAATTTTTTTCTAATTTAAAAAACTATGAAACAATTTCTTTTAATGACTTTTTGTACATCACTTAAAAAATCGAATAATCAAAATCACTTAGAAAAAAAAAGGGATCATGAAAAAGCACCATGCCAACGCACGACAACTCATTTTATTATAGTGAAGAGTAAGTGTTGCTAAATTAATAGTTGTCTCGAATTGGTCAACATATTTAATAGATCTAAATTTATTTATTTATTTATTTATATTCATTAGTTACATGATAACCTTAAAACGCTAATACGGAGAAAAATACAATAAAACACTTAAGTCATAACAATAACAACAATAGTAATAAAAACGTAAAAAACAAAAACAAAGAAAGCAACAACAACAACCAGAATGAAAAAAGTAACAACAAAACAAAAAAGCTTTTATATACGTCACAGATAATAATACAAAACATAAACCTTCATGGGCCAACTGGGCTAATGAAAGATCATGAAGTATACGCACGTTATTTAGAGCGTGATCACAGAAATGAAGAGAAGCACGCTTTCAAAAATATGCGTATTTACAAGTGTTATAATCTGGCAACTAATGGTGTAGCACAACTTATTTGATATAATTTAACGAGTTAACGGACGAGTCGAACAAATGAAAATAGCCATTGTATAATTTACACAATACACGGAAAGGATTATAGAATTGGTAGTTAGCACGACATTGTGGCAGCTTTATAGGTACATAATGCCTAGAAAATCTTGCGGGGATATAAAATGAAATGCTCTGTAACAATGTCGGCGAGGAAATATTGCCGTGTATCAATTTTACCATAAAAATAACGGACAACATTTCACGACGTTTAGACAGAGTGGGCAAATTGAGTAGCTTTAGGCGACATTCATACGAAGGCAAGGGTTGGTTAACATCCCATCAAAAACCACGCAGAGCAAATGTAAGAAAGTTTTTTTATACGGCTTCAATGTGATCAGTATAGCAGTTATAAGTCGGGATCTACACAATACTATTCGAGATTTGGAATACTCGAGTATTGGTTTTACAAGAGACGGGAGCAAACACATAGAAACATATGGGTCTTTGAATTCTTTAGCCCACCTCTTTACGAAGCCCAATATTGATTTCGCTTTATTCACTGAGGACTCAATGTGCAGATGAAATCTAAGCTTTGAATGTTAGATTGCCGTTAACAAAACAAAATTCTACTAATCTTTCAACTAAATCAAGTGACTTTAAATTTGTTCATGAAATTTTACTCCATTTATTATTACATCTTTAATACTAATAATTAGCGGAAAATATGGTACCTTTAAGTGAAGTAATCAGGAGCGTTTTCTAGAAGGCGCACTCTCAGTTATTATCTGCACTGCATAATAACGCCTAATAACGACGTCAAGCGGCCAAAAACTGTACCCAAGTTCTCCTGTAACGTTTAAAATTAAATTGTACGCAGCCTAGAACTCAAAAGAATGATGGAACTTATCGAGGCCTTCTAAAGGAGTACAAGTACAATTTGTACTAAAAATCGCTCAAGTCGCAGGGCAGTTGCTTTTTAATTAGTCATAATACTTTATCGTAAAGAGTATACTTCCGAATAGATGTACTGAGACATCACATCGCATGCGTCAAGTAAATTTGGCAAACGTTATTTAGGTGCAGACCTAACAATAACAAGGTTTTCTATATTAAAATAATTTATATACCACCTGAGAAGCCTAGAATTGTTCTTTTATAAAATATTCTATGGCCACGCCTGATAATCTTTCAATTGATTACTAAAATAACACTACAATATTAAGTTTCATGAAATTTAAATCGCTTACGTAAAATTAATATTTTCAACTATGTAAAAAGAAAAAAGAAAAAATTTAAGAAATTACAGTTTCATATTATGAGTATAGAAAAATATATTCAAACGTTCAGTCAAAGAGATTGAAAGGAAAAGAAATTGAAAAGATTCTACAAAACGCATTAAAATAAATGCCACGCCCCTAATAATACCAGTAAAGGGCATTCAAAATAAAATTTCAAAATTAATGAATGCGTTTTTTTGTACATTTTGTTCGCTTGTTTTCTTTGTTCTTTTTTTTTGTTTCTTGCCTTTTCACAATTTTTGCCTCTGTGGACTACTTCTTCATTTTCTTTTGATTTCTATATTTGTAATAAATGAAAAGCAATGACAACAACAACCATTGTATAGAAAGATAAAAAAATAGTAAGCATATAAAACATTGAAAACCAAAAAAAGAAATTAACTATGATTCTAAGTGATTCTAACACAAGTAAGAAAATTATATTTGACTGAGGCCAAATCTTAAATACCCATAATATTACCATTTAGAGCTTATTTCAGTTTTTCAGAGGTAGATAGAAAACGTAAAAATAAAGAGCTGAAAATTTGATAGGCACTACCTATTTGCTTGATTTTTACACAGACATTGTATACCTTTATCCTCCCTACTTATGGAAAATTTCAACTTTCTACATTTTATAGCTTGCAAGTAGAGAACAAAAAAACCTCTAAAATTTGGTTTAAACCCTGGGGTATTTTTGGGTTACATTGCAGTATCGAAGGATTCTTTAACCAATTTCCCTCATTTTCAATACCAATCTGCCTGCACTTTTGAACTTTTGATATTCCTAACAAATTTGGGCTTTTTTTACAACCGGGAGAATAAGAATACAGGGAGAGGCGAATAGACGGATAGGCGGACATACATATCTAATACGATTCAGAATTTGATCTTGATCAAGAATATATTTACTTGGTAGGGTCTCCGATGCTTCCTCTTAGGGTTGACAAACGTAATAACAAAACGAATATACCCCCAACTTTTGTGTGGTGAGTATAAAATTATAAAAAGTCTTTTGTCAGCAGAAGCAGGAGCCATATGAATTGTTAAAGTTCCCACTTCAAATGGAATTTTTGTTTTAAATAACGCAACAACAAAACGAAAAGCAAAACACAATAAAAGCAGAAAAAAATTTTAAAAGAAAAATTCACATTAACCGATATAAACTTTCAATGATTTCTTTTATAATGTTTATCACGTTGTTGTCATTACTACTGGAACTTTCTATAGAAAATATAGTGTGAATTTATTTTGAATATGCGTCATAAATTGTAGTAGCTTTGGTTTATATTTCTTTCTTTCTCCACAATGCATTTTCAAATGCACATACTCACACACACACATTATATATATATATCTACATATATATATATAAACAATATGTTTTGTACAACGTACCCGTAGAGGCTGTTCATATCCTACACTTCTTGAGATACAGGGCATTATAAGTATATGGAAAAGTTTGTAATATCCAGATTTTTGAGATAGACTCACCTTTCACTAGAGCGATCAACTCAGAATCACTTTCTGAATCGATTTTGAACTAATCTATACATCTAACTATCCACTGTCGGTCTTTTTTAAACATTTTAATGAAATTTGGTATATAAGTGATTCTGACTTACTTTCCTTTATATAGCTCTCACCACTTGTGGCATAAGTTATTATAAATTACTGCAGATGGTAACTAGGTGTGTTTTGGTCCAGAGAAGAACCCTATTAAAAATTATTAAAATCTTACCTTACGACCGTACCCCACAACATGAAAAACATGTGCACCAAATTTGGTCCGAACGATCAATTTTTACGACCACTTACTTACTTACTTACGAACATCTTTTTCGAAATAGACATTACATGGACGCAAAATGCAATTTTAAATAAATTTAAGCGAAGATTGGTATTGCCTTAAATTTTGACTTAACAAATATATGCTCATTTTTTTAACCTTCTATGTCATAAAGCTTAAATAATTGACAAATTACAATTTTGTTAGCACTTTTGACTTTAAGCACATTAAGCAAAGTTCTTGAGAGTCGGTTCCGACCAACAATAAATCTCTTACTTTGGTTTATAATCAATTATTCGTATTTAATGTTAATCAAGCCAAAATCTTATAGTCGGTACGTGCAGACTTTTGAATACTCGACACCACTTTGCCCAATGTGATAAAAAAGATTCAATTGTGGTCATCTCTTGACCAAAAGAACCCTGCATGGAAAATTTCATTAAACGATTCTAAAAATTTGATAACGGCGCACAAGCGTACACATATGCTTAAATCAATTACAACAAGATTTTGAGACGATTAGTTTAATACAAGCTGAGTCTATATTAGCCAGATCCTAGTGTTATATTCTTATAATCCGTACAAACTTGTAATCTTGTATATCAAAAGTGTGGTGTGGGATATAAAAAGTTTTCTTAAAGTATTAACTTAAAGTAAAACTTCTCAAGTTAAATATAATTTCGCTAACACTCTCTGTCTCTTTCCATTTGTCTATTTATCCCGCTAGCTTGGTTTAATTGAATATCCTAGAAAATTGAGAAAAATTTGTGTCATATCAAAAACAGTAAACAGTCATTTATCATTAATGTAAAAGAATTATAAATGTACTCCATAAAGGAAAGTTTGTATTGTAAAAAAATACCAAAAATATATAAATATTTGCATTTTCTTTGTCTTTGAATTGAAAGAATGGACAGACCAATATTATATTTAGAAATTATATTTATAAATTATTAAAATATATAAAACATTATAATAAGCGATTTGACTTTCTCCTTTTCTAAGTTTAAATTTGTCAAATTGTTTGTTCGCCCGCATTAATTCTACCAACATGGTTTTGGAGTCAAAGAGTCTCATAATATTTAAATACCATATTTATACAATACATGGCTTTAAATTTAGATCTCATTTGCCCATATGCCCATACATTCTTAATATTCTTCTGATTGTTAAACTTAAATTTGCTAAAAGCGATAATTAATGAACGTACAAATGTACGCATTTGTAATCATATCAAATAGATTCAAGTACACGCCCTTAATAAAGCCTTAATAGAGCCTAATAAGATAACAGAACTTTATTTGGTTAAAATAAGAGCAATTTTCTTTTCACCTAATTACTTATTAGAAGATTACTCGTAATAAACCACAATTGAAAATACAAGACCAACGTTCTTTGCCAAGATAAACGCCATTGAGGATTTTATAGACTTTTAGGTTCAATCAAATATAATGTTTTTTTTTTTTACTGGTGACTTATTGTCATTAACATTTATACGTTTATGTAAATATATTATTAAAGTAATATATATGGCAGTAATTATTTAACCATCAATCATAATTATCACTTATTATTCAAATCTAACATCATCTAATTGAATTTTATGCTTCATACATACATACAGGGCAAAGAGAAAACTCTTGTCTATTGAACTGTTAACTCATAATGGCTGAACAATTTTAATTTCAATATTTTAAAATTATACTTCTTGCACTCAGTATCTCTTCTCTTCTTCCCCTATTCGTCAATGTACTTAGCCACTACACTGAGAACTGTGATAAGCTCAATTTTCATTATACTCATCTATATTAACTTGATGTAAGTCTGTCTGAAAGTCTATTGAAAGTATTTAGAATTTGGACATTTGAATGAGAGTATTTTCCAAATAATGCTCTATTAAGAAAAATATCGTTATATGAAAAAGATTTGAATACATTTATATGAAAATCGTCTTGAATTTCTTACTTGGTATATTTAATAAGTGTTGAAAATTTATTGGTTAATTTTTTGGTTGGTTAATTTTATAAGTTCACTTTAAATAATGCCTAACACAAGGATCTTTTAAATCAATCCGATATTACAATTTTTTTCTGTCTTGACTTATGATACATTTACTTGCTCACTAAAGTGATCGATTCCTATCGTCTATAAAATTTTATATCAACCTCATTCTTATGTTTTCCCCGCTCAGTCGTTTTCTTTATGGGAATTTTGATTTAATTTAATAACTCTCGAGTCTCTTTTTCCACAACTATAACTTAACAAGTTGCTGCATATAAAGAAACTAAAATGAAAACAAAAGGACACAAGTGAATTGCACTGTGCTATGCACATGTTACATGGGTTAACACTTGAATAGGATTGACATAAATATAAATATAAATTTATTAATTTTTAATTAGATCAATAATATTCATGTTGATTGTCTGCTGAACCAAGCTATCGAAATCGTATAAAATTAATCGTATAAAATGAAAGAAATGAAATGAAAATTCCAATAAAATAGAAAATGAATTCGATAACTACAACGAATGCAATCACTAAACAAAAACAAAAATAATGAAATAAAAAAAGATCAATGGATAGTTGAATATTTTGAAAATTTAGAAATTTCGTTTTAATTTCTTTTTCTTTTTTTATTTTTTGAAAAATTTTCTTGCAACAAAATTTTTCAATCCCCATTCCGAAATATATAAAAATAAATAAAAATACCTTGTCGACAAGTATTCTTGCTTAAGTATCCTTGAGTTAAAAAGCAACAAAAAAAAATGGACTACAAGATGTAATAATTTTAGCTAAAAGTGCTGGAGCAATTATTTCTATTTTTGCCATTCGCTCATTTTAAATGGAAAAAGTTCCAACTTATAGAGCTGAAGGCTTTTGAGGGATTTTTATACGATTATTGTTATTACTGTGCCATTGATAATAAAGTGGCATAATGCAAATTATGATTTACTTAGAGAGAAAAAGAAACCAAAAAATGGCAACAACAAAAAATATATTAAGGCTAAAGGGAGTTTTAATTAAAATTCATTCATTTTCAATATTAACTAAATCATTGAGGTAAAGTTAGACAACTTTTGTTAGATAGAAAGAAGAAAACTGAAACTACAGCTTATAACTTAGATTTTTTTTAAATATATTTGAACATTATGAATAGAATTATATACGATTGTAAAAATTCTCCACTTGGTTAGATCTTTCCAAACAAAAACACAAGAACGTAAACTAATCTAAAAGTAAATAAGTTTCAATATCTGATAACTTGAACTGATGCATTCACTGCTCACTTTACCATCACTCTAATGCATTCAAAACTACATGGCCAACTTTGTAGAAAATGAATTTCTTGAAAATCTTATCCAAAATGTACTTTCCGGTATTGAAACGTGTCAGCCTATCACGTTAAGATTTATAAGCATTTACGTCGCAGCTTTTAATAATTTTGAAACAAATCCTTATAAGAGTTGTGGTTCTATAAAAAAAAATTAATAGATATTTTGTACACATTTAAATGTCAGTATAATATTTTAATGTAATTTTCGCGATCGAAATCGCCAACTGGATCTCTATGGATAAACTATTTAAACCTTGAAGTTATTTGACCGAAATTAAATCCATGATTTTAATCATGAATAATTGGCATATTGATTTTTGCAAAGAGCAGTATTATAGTGACCATAACATTACGTCCAAGTTTAGTTATGCTGGGTAGAATATAGAAATCTCGACTTTAAGGTCTAACTGTATGAAGAAAAAAAAATATTTAGAAAGTAATATGCTTATTGATTTTATGTGATTCGTATACTTCATATAATTTATTTCAAAGTGATTTCTTACTTCGCATTCTACTGTTTGCTTAACGTTTAATTACAAATGAGAAAAATTTCGAGGGCCTACACGAAGTACATTTCTGATTGTTAAGAAACTTAGCAATTAAATTATTCCTTTGGAAATATTAAAAAAAAAGCTTTTCTAATTATCCAATTCAGTTAAATTTAAATCCTATTTCGCTGGGTCCAAATCTTGGATGCCCACCACGCAAGTGCTCTTTGGTACTTTATGGTACAAAGAGATAGTTTGAAGTTGTATAATTTATGGGTAGGCGTAGCCGATCTGCACAATTTTTGTACTAATATTATAGAATGATGGCCTTAATCTTTGTATTAAATTTTAACTTTCTGTCAGAGAAGAGGATTCTTACAAAGTATCGACATACAGACCGAGAAGCATATCTAGATCGATTTAGAATATAAGAATCGAATTAAACGTATATAGACTTTGTAATCGCTTCTATTTAAGCGTTACAAATATAATAACAAAAATGAGTACACCGCCAACCTCTCGATGATGGGTACAATTATTGTTCCTGAAAATATCTTTGCATAAAATAATATTATAAAATGATATTTTTGAAAATAGTTTCTTATTAATTAACTAATATCCCACGATCGTGATATAGAGTACAAATAATTAAAGAAAATTTTTAACAATATAATGACGAACGCGAAAAATTCGCTTATATTGAAAATATAAATTAATAATTTGTACAATCATCTAGGAAAATTGTAGCGAAAAGACTCATAAATTATTTGTGCAATTTCTCTTATTTGTCCCATATATATCGGAGTTCGTGAATTTTCTTTTTTTGTATTTATTTTATGATATCTAAATTCTATCGATTATATTTACTACCTTGTACTTACTCGATTATATATTTATACAGTATATTATTTTCAGCATTGACCATTTTTATCGATTTATTTTAAATTTCATATATCAATATCAATTTAGATTGTCATGCAATTGAAAAATATATTTTTAATATTATTTATAGCTGCCTTTATAATTAATAAAGAATGTTATACATTCTATTGGTCGAAGAAATCTTATAAGGGGTTTGCATAACAAATAATTTATTTAATTACAACAAAATACCAGTAATAATTGACTAACGGTTTTTGAGTATTATTAAACTTTACAGATATAAAGTATATCTAGTTAAAGGTAACTCTAATACGCAAAGAAACATTATACTGGATTTAAGTAAAAATATAAACTATGATTTCTTTCAATTGCCATCGTATGTCAGAAGAGAAGCGGTGGTGTTGATTGGACCAGAAAATCAGAAATCATTTGAAGCGGCACTAATTTCATATGGAATCAAATTTCATATAATCAACGGTGATGTTGAATCTTCATGGCAAATCAGAACAGAGACTAAAACGAACCACACAAATTACAAAAATGTGGTTAGTAATATTTATAAGCCAACTGATCATTATATGACTTATGAAGAAATTAATAAATTTCTCGATTTATTGGCGGCCGCATACCCCAAAAAAATTAACATAACTGTTGTGGGTAAATCGTACGAACAGCTTGACATAAAAATAGTAACAATAGCAAGTAATAAGAAAAATGCAACGATCGATCGAAATATGATCATGATTGAATCAGGCACCCATGCACGTGAATGGATACCAATAGCAACTGCTTTATTATTCATATATAATTTAGTTGTACGTGAAAGTGAAATTTACGATCTTTTACATTATGAATGGCTAATAATGCCTCTAGTAAATCCCGATGGTTATAAGTATTCGCATACAGTAGATCGTTTATGGCTTAAAACAAGGCAACCAATAAATCAAACTAATTGTTTCGGCGTAGATATTAATCGTAATTTTGATTATGCATGGGGTGGTGAGGAATTTACAAGCAATCCATGTCATTCACATTATCGAGGGTCCTTTCCTTTTTCGGAGATGGAGTCAAAAGTTTTACGAGACGTTATATTAAGATATAAAAATCGCATTAAAATGTATTTATCTTTACATAGTTTTGGTAGCTATATACTTCATCCTTGGGCACATACCAGGTATATAACGTTCTATAACATCAATTACTACATAATGAATAGATAATTTGCTATAAGAATTATATTATTTGTTATATCTCGCTTTTTAATAACAGTGAAGAACCTAAAGATATATTCTACATGAACGAAATAGCTTGGGAAGGTGCCAATGCCATTCAAGTTTACTCCGGCCATGCATATACTATAGGTTCAGCAGCATGGAAACGTTTTAATTACACCGGCACTTCTTTTGATTATGCTTATGCTAAAGCACGTATACCATTCGTTTTTATGGTTTTATCGGCTGGTAATGGTTCGGTTGTTTATAATCCACCAGAATCAGATATACATAAATTAGCTGAAGAAATTTGGATAGGTACAAAATCAATGATAAGACATTTATCTGAAGATCGTTGGGAAAGAAAAGTCAATTATGCCGAGAAATACTCTCCGACTTGGCCATTAATAATACCAATAACAATTAGTTTATACAGTATATATTTTTGCTAATATAAATACTAATATTAAAAGGCAAAGTACTTTCACTGATTATTGCTATTACTTAAGTAAAGCATTCTATATAAACTTATAATAATAAATTCTTCAAAGTAATTAATAAATTTTTATGGTTTTCCAAATCTGTATCGATGGTCTTGGTTGAAATAAAAATCTATGTTTTTCAACACTAGAAAAATGATGACTTAAAGAATACATGAATACTTTTTTTTGGAAAAATTCCCTTTCCTATATATCCACCATTCCAATATTGAGGGTATACTCATTTTATAATATTGATTGTAACATCAAAAAGTAAGCTTTGCGGGCCCTAAATATATACACATATATTCTTGATAAACTTTCCATTCTGAATCTATTTAAATAGAAAGTTTGGAAGTTCTTGCACGCAGAATGTTAATGAGAATCGACAAAATCGGCCATATGACACACCCACAGTGCAATGTTACCTAGAAATATCTTTTTTAAGCAAAATTTAGTGAACTTACGCTCATCACTCGCAAACAGCAAGTTATGAAAAGCTGAAATTTTATACTAATAATATAATCGTTGATTTGCAATGGCCACTCTTACGCGAAATTGTACAACAACAAATTTTTACTTTTTCATATTTACGCTCTCTATTTACTACGCAAAAACCGAAACAGTCTTATCATAATGTCATAAGATTTGGGTGCTGAGTATCTGAGACTTGGCCGCAACCAAATATAACTTCCTTACTTATTTTATTGTATTTTATTTATTTTTTATTTTGGGGCAGCTACAAAAAAATCCAGAATATATGCTATAACCGATTTTATATTTCGCAATACAAATTGAAATCTTTAATTTTAAAAGTTATTGAGATTTGCTGGAAAAAGTTGGTACGTGCAGACATCAAGACCATATAATTAAAAATTCTATTCATATTATACAAAATCATAATACGCTTCATTCAATAAGCACAGAACTGCAACAATTTTATTAGGAACAAAATTAGTACAATATAATTTTATTTATTTATATCTGAAACCACTTCTTATGCATCTTTAAAGTATTATCTTTTTCTGAATAAATTTAGATAACAAAATCTTCCTTGCTTAAGTTAAACTTTGAATGTGTAATCATTATCGAATATCACTTAAATTAAAGAATTACTTTACAAAAGTGTCTAATCGATATAAAAAGAAAACAAAACAAAAATAAAAAGAAAATTCAATTATTGTCTTTAATTGAATTTCAATTGAACAACAATCAATTTAGTTAGATATCACAACAAAGAAAGGCAATTGAAAAAATTAGCATATATTTTATGTCACATCACATATATATTTTGTATAATTAGCGATACTTGATATTTAAGTGGACCCAATCAAAACAAATATTAAATAGAAATATTTCATTTGAGTGAGAATATACATTTTAAAAAATAAAACCAACAAGAACGAGAAAGCAATTAAAACGCCAACAACAATAATAAGGCATACTAACAGCGAAAGAGGGAAATAATTCGAACGAAAATCAAATCAAATAAAGTCAAGACCTGGTGGTGCAAAGCCTTCGCTATCAATAGTTATAAAAGATAATAAATTCCATAACTATTGTTGTACGCCATAGTTGTAGAGTATATAAACGAAAAACGTTACTAATAATATTTTAAATAATTGTTAAAGTACCGTTGTTAATAACATTGAAATTATTGAAGGGAAAATGTTAATAAAAATCGTATTAAGTTTTCTATTCTTGTTTTGCACTGTTGTGGTAGCCAATACCAATGCAAATTATTATGGGTAAGCTGAATGGAAAATCTATGACATCCATAAGTTGGCTAATTGACATTCATTTTGACATTTATTTCGTAGGTATAAAGTGTATGATATAAATGCTAAGAATGATTTTGAAAAGGAGGTAATCTTTCGCCTATCCGGAAATAATGATTACGATTTTTTCGATTTACCTAAAATTATGGGTAAGCCAGCCCGAGTTATGGTACAACCTCAAGATCAATTAGATTTTGAAACAACTTTAACTAAATTTGGCATTGAATATAATGTGGTTAATGATAATGTGGAGCAAGCTTTACAATTGTCACGTGTACAAAATAATCTTATGCGTTCCTTATGGAATGGTCTATCTCAAATAAATTTTTCAAGTTTTTATAGACATGATGCCATAAATGAATATCTTGATCAATTAGCTAAAGCGTATGGGGATCGTGTTAATGTGAGAGTAATAGGTAAATCATTTGAGAATCGTGATATGAAAGCTATAACTATAACAAATGGAGATGGTAATCGTGACAAGAAAGTTATTTTAATCGATGCTGGAATACATGCTCGTGAATGGATTGCACCGGCAGCAGCCCTTTACGTTATACGTGAATTAGTAGAGAATTTCGATAATAATCGCGAATTATTGAAAGATTATGATTGGATTGTGTTGCCCGTAGTAAATCCTGATGGTTATGAGTATACGCATACAACTAATCGGATGTGGCGTAAAACACGACGCCCTTTAAGCGCCGACTGTATTGGCACAGACGCTAATCGTAATTTTGATTATCATTGGGGAGAAGTTGGGGCTTCAGGTTTAGAATGTGCTGATACCTACAAAGGCCCTAAGGCATTCTCTGAACCTGAGACTATAGTTTTACGCGACTTAATGCTTTCTGTAAAGGGGAAAGCGAAATTTTACCTGACTTTACACTCTTATGGCAGTTATCTACTGTACCCATGGGGATGGACTAGTGCTTTACCTGACACCTGGAAAGATATGGATGAAATTGCTCAAGCAGGTGCTAATGCTATGAGAACATTAAAAAATAGTAACTACACCGTGGGCTCATCTACTAATGTCTTATATGCAGCTGCTGGAGGCAGTGATGATTATGCTTTTGGTGAAGTGGGTATTCCCATTGCTATAACGATGGAATTACCAAAAGGTGGCACTGGCTTTGATCCTTCATCCGTTCAAATTAAACCATTCGTCGAAGAAACATGGATTGGTATTAAAGCTATGGCCGAAAAAGTTATTAAAAAGTATTAAACTAAACTTTCATAGATTCTAAATAATAATAAAAAATATTATGTATATATTAGTGCAATTTAACACAATAACGGTGCATTCCATTAATTGACAACCTTTATGCTTATGTTATCAATAGATAAATCGAAAAGTAGGTTTTCAACTATCCAAGACAACTACATTACGATTTCTTAAAAATTGTGATAATTGAATTTGTACAAGAGCTGGACATTTAGATTTGTGATACTTCATAAATATGAAAAATCTGGCTTTTTTTATTTTACCTATAAGTAGCTTTATTTTTCTATAGTACCATGGAATATAAAATCCGATATTTACAATAATTTTAATGGACATAAATGTACACAACAATGAACCAATGAATTAATATTTTTGAGATTATTGCCACGTATGCAAAAAAATTAATCATCGTACAAACAAAAAACCCGAGCTTCTGTGTTTGTTATAGTATCAAATAAATGTACTGTGAAACCGCCGTAAACCGTAAAACATTTGACAGAAATAACGCGTAATCTGCCGTATACAGCAAATTCAATAAAATTATACGAATTCATTGAAACGTAAATAGTAATAGTGACATAATTTTATTTAGTGACCTATATCTAAGAAACAATTTCTACACTGATATAATTAAAGAAATATGATTTGAAAAATCTTATCTATAATTTTCGATTAAATGAAGAAATGTTCATATATACATTTCATGTATATATTTTTAACACGTATATTCTTCTAATCTTATTGGGCATGGATTACATGGATTTTAAATAGGCATGCAACGTAAACACTTCAAATGAACTAACATGACGCATTACCTCTAAGAAATCAAAGAAACTCTCCTAACATCTATGTATAATAAGTTAATAGCTTATTGCAATAAACAAAATTAATGCAATAACAAAATTAATCATGAAACGATACCTAAGTGTGTGGCAAGTATTTTGTATATAACATTTAAAAAATTTATGTCAATTTTTGATTTTAATTATAATTTACTAAAATCCGAATCGAGTTGGAATTTAACATTCCCAAAGAGTCGGCATTCACATTTGATATAATTTATCAGAGCTAACCCTTCTCAATGCTTTTTCTTTTTAACAAACAACGTATATTCTTTACCTTTTATTAAACTGATCGACTCTGAATCATTTTCTGAAATCGTTTGTTTGTCTATTTGTCTACCAATTATTAAGTTACGGGTCGCAAATTTGTGAGATATTCTAATAAAATTTAGTCCATAGATGCTTTTGGCCCAGTGACGAACCTCACGAAAAATTATTAAAATCGGATCATTTTTACGGCCACTTCCCATATAATGCCTTCGTCGAAAATTATGTCCTTATATGAAAGCCAATTACAATTTGAAATATATTTTTACAAAAATGGGCTTATTAAAATATTGGAAAATACATGGAAAATATATAGTCGAAATACATCAGTTCATTTTTACAACCCTTCCCCAAATGACACCTTATTCGAAAAACGACATTTTATGGATAAAAGTTATAATTTTAAATATAGTGAAATGAGTTAAAATTGAAATCGTCTTGTAATTTAGATCATAAAAATGTTTGCTGTAAATTTGATCTGAATCGGTCTATATTTTGAAAACCCTCTCAAATAATTTAAAAATTATAATTTTATTAACTTTTTTGACTATTTTTATCATATTAGGTGCATTTCAGGGTATTTCAGAATCGGCCTTAACCAACCAAATTGCAGTTTATATTTACCTTACCTTGAAGTAATGAATGTGGAATCTGCCTTTTTAAAAATACTGAATAACGATTGTTTTACGAAATGCTTCTTAGACATAAAAAAGAAAGCACTATATTTCCTTTATTTGAACTTGCTAAAGTATAGAAGAAATATAAAGAAGCAAATTAAACAAAAAACAAATTTAGTTTTTATTTATTTATATTTTAAAAACGAACTAGAATAAAATGAAGAGCGATTATTGGGCATCGATAAATCAAACTTGGAATCGAAAACGTAAATTAAAATGCAAAATATTTATACAATGCAAATAAAATAAAAATAAAAAGTTAACAGAGACTAACTAAAAAAAAAAAACCGAGTGGTGTGTTGATTTACGGTGGAGCGCGTTGGCGAAGGTTAATCAACTGGGTAAAAAGCAGTCTTGGCAACTTTAAAAATTGAACTAAATTTCCTTTACTATGTTCTCTTCATCTTATAAAATTACTTTATTGTTTTTGTTGAATTGAATTTATTTCTGTCTACTACTTGATTACATATTTAAATTATTTTTAAATGAAATATAATTAAAAAGAAGAAGAATTAGTAAATATAAAATAAATTAATAAATTAAAAATATGATGATGTGATTTAATTTAATTAAAAATTGTTATGTCAGCCGAATAATTTTCGTATTCCATTTTCTTTTCTCAACTTTAATTCATTCTAACAAAAAGCGATAAGGTAACCGTGAACAGATTAAGTGTTACAGAACTTAAGGGTCTCTCTTACGGCCTGTAGTTTTATAATAAATTTATATGGGCAGATGGAAAAACATCGAAAAGTCATTGTCAATCCATCGGTCTAATAAAAGGTGAGGGCGGACAATTGGACAAATAGAAAATGAATTTTTTTTTATACCCACCATCCAAAGGTTGGAGGTCAATCAGTATGTATCAGTATGTTTGTAACACTCAAAAGGAAGTGCTGAAGATCCTACAAAGTAGATATATTCCTAGTCAAGATCAAATTCTGACTCGATTCAGATTTGTGCTTCTGTCGGTCTGTCGGTCTAACTGTCTGTACCTGAGTAGTTAACATTCTACCGATTGCAAAAAAAAGGAATCGTGCTCAAAGAACTTTGACAGTTCTTGCAGGTAGGTTGATAATGAAAATTGACAAAATTAGTTACATAACACGCCCACAGAGAAACTTAAACCTAACCACAGAGAAAACTGAAAATACCTCAGCTTTCTTTAACAAAATTTGTTGACTTTTTGCAATATAAAAAGATAAAATTTTGTACAAGTAGCAAGGTCATTAATTTACAATGTCTGATGGAATTAAAAATCATACAAATCGGTCACGTCTTAGCGAAATTATACAATACCAAATTTTAATTTTTTTAATTTAACTTTTTTACGTTTTCTATGTACCTCTGAAAAACTGAAACAAGCTCTGAATCGTAACATCTTATTGTATATGGATGGTTCGCATCCAAGATTTGACCACCGCCAAATACAATTTTTTTACTTATTTAAATTAAAGGATAAAGACTTAAAATAAAAGGAAAGCTGTAAATTTTATTTTTCTTAACTTTCTTGACTAATTATAAGTAATATAAAACGAGAAGAAACAATGCTCTAAGATTCCGATTTGTCGGTGTATATGACCACTGACCATTTTTAAAATTAAACCACCGCCTAGAAAGTCCAAAAAATTTTCATAGAATACTAATAGCAAAATTAAAAGCCAAGAACGTTTTAAAACAAATTAGAAGAGTTGATGTAGGAGCGAATTAATTAAGCTGCTTAAGATAGTTAATGTTTACAAGCGACACATATTTGATGAATGATCGAATGATTAATGCTGAATGATACTTCATAGTGCGGCTCTTACAGTATATTCAGATATAATTACGTTTCCAATATTAAGATATCTGAAAAGTATTATAGCAATTCATTTAGAATTATATTTCTTACTTTTTGTTAAATGCATTCTTCCTGTACCAATGCTCTGCAAGAGCAAAAAAAAAATTAATTAATGTTAAGCCTTTTCTTTGTGGGTAGGAAAGTAAATTGGTCTACATTAACTTGTACCGGCCTTATTCCTTACGCTTTATTATGTTTTTATGCCTTTTGTAGTGTCACATAAAATAGTTTAAATTACAAATAATGAAAAACATCAAATAAATTATTTCATCAATTTTCAACTCTTTCAAAATTTTTTAATATTGTTAAATTTTTATATCTAAAATGTTTCTAATAACTGTAAATATAGATGTAGGAGTACCGAATGCCAAATAGTTTTCTTAGGACTCTGCATCTCTGGTGCTAAAATTTGCCAGAACAGACTCATTAGACGTTCTACGATGCCATCTGCACTCATTAGTCTTACTAGAATGACAGTTGCCCTTACTTTTCATACAATGCCTGAAGATAATCTGAAGTTAATATGGCCACACGTAAAAGGCAGTTTCGAATTATACCCCAACACTTCTATAATTCTAATAACTTATGAGCTTTACTAACCGTTTCCCTGCACTTTTATAATTTTATCTCTTTTCTGAAAAACTATCTCGGTGTCTCACTAATTATTTCTGCCTTCTCTGAACAAAAAGCTTTTTACGAAACCTTTTGAAATATATCACAACGATTAAAAATATCCAAAATTGTGGCTTGTACTTTCATAATAAATTTATTTGGACGGATGGAAAAACATCAGAAAGTAATTTTAAGTCGTTCGGTATAATAAAAAGTGTGGGCGGTCCATCTCAAATCTTAATTAGAAAAATAAAAAAAAATTTTTCTTTAGTTTTATTTTTATTTTTATTTACGTTTGCTTTACGAGATGTAACTTTTATTTGAAAATAATTATAAAATAATAATAATTTCATATGTTGCAAGACTTTACAAAATTATTTGGCGAATAATTAAAGTGAAAAATGCGTTATAAATTAATAAAAATTAATAAAAAATTATGAATTCAGTTTGCTAAATATAAATAAATAAACGTATAATTTTATATTGGAAACGCGTCTTGTACTATATAAAAGAAAATTAATTATTAGGCAAATTGATGCAGAAAACCACTTAAAATAAATAAAAACTCTTTTGGGACCACATTTTCAGTTTTCAAAGTCTACGGATTGAAGTGCACATACAGTTTTTTCCAATTTCAAATAATCAATTTTAACGTAGAATCATCCTTGACATGCACAGATAAATACCCATATAATGTTTTCTGTAACTATGGCGCAACGAAGGTCCAATATATTAAAAATTTTTCAAATGCGCTTTAAATATCAAAAGTATGTAGTTGAGCGGATGGTAAATGGTGAGAGATCATAAAAACACTGCCATCTCTTGAAAAGCATGCCGAAAACAAAAAGCAAGCTAAATCTAAAATCTGTTTGAAAAATAATTCTGGATTGATCGAATTTTTAAAACGTCTTAAATATTATACATATCATAAATATATTTTATTGAAATTTGATAAGTAGGCGTTCCTTAACGTAAGATGAATCAAAATTGAGTATGAGTAAGATGGGACAATTTTTACGACAGGTCCCCATTTAAAATGCTTATAACAAACGTTATTATGTGAATAAAATTTATAATTTTGAATATTATTTACTGAAAATTGGCTACCGGTGATTATTCCACATATTACATAAGTGTACCAAGTTTTGTTCCAATTCGGTACACATTTTTAAATCCCGTTTCATATAAAAGAATTTGCACATTAAGTAAAGTAGTCCAACGTGCTCAAGAAGGGGCCCCAATCGATTACAACTTATTCCATCAATTTAATATTTGAAAAATTATTATTAAAATTTTAAATAAAATGTTTAGAAAAAACATGTTTGTATTATTTTGAAGCAAATTATATAATAAAAAAAAATTAAAAAACGCTGCTTATTTTGTTGACCACTTGAACGTTCACTTTGCTATGTTACAGACTTTAAGAAGGCAAGGATGCAAATCTAAAAAAACAAGAAAAGAGATAACTCATGCAATCGTCAAAACCAAATAAGCATTTGGGCTGATACGAAATACTGAATACCCACCACTATCTATTAAATTTTATAGGCCTGATTCAATTCTTATAATGATTGAAAAACTTAAGAAAACAAAAATCAAAAAATGTAAGAACGTGTCATTTAAGTTTTGCAAAACATATTAATGCAATTTCAAATGCCAGAAAAAGTGCATAAACTCTACAGCAAAGGTAGATTTTAAGAAAACGTTTGCAAAACCGTACTTGAGGTATCATATAACCCAAAAAATATTTACATTCGTCATAGCCATTAAATTCTGGAACTAATTATGACCATCCGCCCCAGACTGAGTGCCTGACACATAACTTTTCCAACTGTTTATGCTAAACATTCTCCTTGTTACTTTCTACACTCATTTCTCGTATAACGTAAAACATCCGTTTTACGTTATAGGAAATTTCGAAATTTCGAAATGCCCATTTTAGCTACAGTTGGTTGAAGAGCAGACAATTCAGCGACCTTGATCAAGTAAAACAATACTTTGCTCAGTACTTGTGAATTATTTGTATTTCTACAATAATTGCCTATAATCATCAAGTACGCCTTAGTGTTTAGATGGAGGGTATTCAAGAATTATTTATGTCCTCGATTAGTTCTCTTTCTTTAGTTTATGTTTATGTAAACTAATTAAATTTTAAAATTAATAAACTTACAGTGTTTTTCTGGTTGGGGAGTTGTATTGGCATTGTTGTTGTTATTTCTATCATTATTGTTATTATTATTATTGTTATTCCATGGTAAATCGTTTTGCGTATTTTCCGGATTTTGTCTAATAAAATTCATATTACCGTCGTAGTAACTTCCTGGTAGTGTACCATATAAAGGCTTGGCCGAATAATCAGCGACTTGAATTACACCATTTGTTGATGGCCATAAATACGAAATTTTATTGTTCATTGTATTTTGTTCCCCATTCTAAAGGATAATAAAAACAAATGTACGTTATACTTATTATAAAAACAGTTATTAAATACAACGGATTAGAAAGAAACAGTTATTAAATATAACGGATTCTATATCATACACTGCTTGCAGTACGAGGTGCATAAAGTTCGTTTGTGTAATTCGTAAACTAAATTCTCAAAAAATTTTTTAAAAAGTGACGACGTTTTTTTTTTAATTTTTCATTGATTTTTTTAACTGTAACATTGGTGCAAGTGATTTTAGTTGTTCATCACTGCCATCACCCCAATAAAAGGTTTATGCTTGTCTACCAACGCTTTTTTAACGAAACCTGTTATTGTCCATTGTTATTATGATTTACAACCCTTACTGTATGAATTATTATATGACAATAATTATTATGTGTACAAACTTATTTATATTCTTTCGTAATTCCAATAAAAAGGGAGTTCAGATTTAAAGTAAACAAACACACAAAACGACACTTACTTTTAAAAGACATTATAACATAAATCGGAAAGAATATATCTTTCAATGTAAAATTTATACTTACGGTTGCCTTTACCCACAAAATGTTGCCGTTTGACCAATAGTAGTAGGGTATTTGATAGTTGGACGCAGCTTGAATGACTTTTGTACAACTCAATAACAATACAAAAACCCATAAAATGTTTAAGGTTACAAAATTATTGAATTTTCTTGATGCTGTTGTTTTCGTCATTATGGACTTCTTGAGTAGGACATTGACGGGACATTGGTAAAAATTCATTGTTGTAATTCAAAGAATGAAACTAAAATAAATCAATAAAATAGATAATGAGTAAGATAATTACAATAATTTCACTGGGTACAGGCGCTTCAATGCACGAAAATGCAGACAGACAGGCTGACAGACAGACCGTCAAGGCTAAATAAATTTAGAATATTTTGCCAATCAAGAGCAATTTCAAAGTACGGGGTACAGTCACAATATGAAAACTGTGAATACCAGTTACAACATAATTCAAGAGTAAAAGAATGCTAAAAGGTACACTTAAAAAGGACCAATATAAAAGTTCTTATGAAAGATTTCTCTCTTAGTGGGACTAATCTGGGAGACTTATTAAGAACGCCTTAATGTTACGTTTGTGATAGTTTTTTTCAATAAAAAAAAACTATCACAAATTACACGCGTTTGACTTTGTTTAGAATAAAGCGTTATGCGCTTATGGTTATGGTTCTAAAAATGCCCCGCTTCCAATTATTTTTAAATTTCAAAATCGTTGACTCCATTTACTTTATTTACCTTAATTATTTACTATTTGCGACTGTTACTTTTCTTCTTCTTTTAGTGTAACTTCTTTTTTTATTATCGTTTATAATTATTCAAATACTTTAACAATTTATGAGCGATTTTTATAAAATATATTTCAAAAACGGCCTAAAGTATTTTATTTTTCAAAAAAGCACTACGATCAAATTTTCACACTTTACTATCAACAGGACTTTAGTTAATGCGACGCGATTGCCTTAATTCAAATGACTTTATATACTCATGGATGCATTGCCACATAATGACAAAGTTGCATCATATATTTACCACATTTTTTTGAAACAAAAGTAAAACAATAGTCGCCGTTCTTGTATTTTACTGCTTTCTCTCTAACCTTTTTTGTTCCTATCATTAAAAGATTTTTAAAATTATTGGCCGTAATTGATCGTAACAGCAGTAGAAAACTTGTTTGAATATTAGTTCTTATAATTTTTCCTTTTATACCCTACACCACTACTAGTGTAATGCAATAGTGGTATAATGTGTTTCTGCTGATATATGTAACACTCAACCCAGGAGAGTTGAAGAGTGAACTAGGCTCCCCTTTCATTGTACTAATTGATACAAAATCACTCTCCCATTCGATTTATCTATCGCTTTGTCGCTTTATCTATCTGTCCAATTGCCTATTGCCTCTCTATTAAAGTGCACAGAATAATTTTGTAGCTAGACGTGGTATAAGAATATCCACAGATAATATTGGCTAAGATTACATTACGATCACTCGCTATATAACTAAAGTTCTATGGAAGCCATTACATATGTCATGAATTATGAATATTTTTCGAAATAAATCAAAACATAGTTGAATTTAATTACACACAATTAATCCGCGGGGAATAGCAGTCTATTTTTCGAGTGCTTTTTACATATAAATACACACTTGCAAATCAATTTTTCATATTTTAAATATTTTTCAATAAATTAATGCTTTTTATACTCCATTTCTATTAACTTTTAATTTGATTCGGCTTTTTGTGATTTAATGTAGTGCTCTCTGTTGTCCATCCATCTTTCCAGTTTTTGCTCGTTCCATCGAGCCAGGTTAGGTTACACATAACTAAAACTTCTTATTTGCTAGAATTTTTCATTTCAGAATATTTCCTAGTGTTTTTAATCTTAAGACTAGACAAAGTCGTGTAGGATACTTAACAACCGCCTCTGACCCTTTTTAATATTGTTCAGTGTTACTTCTTTTCACTTAATATTTTCTTTTGGGTTTCTTGCCTTCGCTGTGTTTATAATACAAAGTAATGTCTATTGTGTAGGCATTAAAAAATATATTTTAATAATATATTTTTAATTTTTATGGGAGATAGGATATGCCTTAGTTTAAGGGCATTGCACTGCACTCATGATTTAGAAAACATTTTAAACATTTTTTACAAATGCCCTTAATATACTTTAAGATAGATCTACCTTTCGTGGTATTAATCAATTAGAAGAAATGTAAAGCAATGGTTACATTTTTGTATTTTATGCCTTCCCTCTATTACTTTCTTCCTTCCTATTATCAGAGTTTTAAAGTTACCGTCCGTAAATAATCATAACAACAACGTAAAACTTACTGGAATATTTCTTCTTATAATATGGCTTTTTAATGCCCACCACCTTGAGGTTGGTAGTATGCTTATTTTTTCAATATGTTGGTAAAACCTAAAAATAGTCTGTGGAAATTTTGCAAAGTATATATGCTCTTGATCAGCATTGAATTCTGAATCGAAGTTGAGATGCTTGCCCATGTGTCCGTGTATGACTCTTAAAAGTAAATCGTTTAGCTCAAATTTGGAAGGAATGTTGGAAGCTCTTCCTCTCAAGTTTGTTATGAAAATGGTCCAAATTGGTAAGTATTCGTAAATGACGGAAGGTAAGAGTCTGAAACTTTACCCAAATATTAATGCAATTATGTCAGAATGCTTGTTCGACCACGCTTACCCAAAATTTTCCACAATAGTAAAAGCTTCCAATATTTTTATTTACTCTTCAGTTTTATAATTATTTCTGAAAAACTGGTAAACAGGTAACAGGTAAAAAAGTAAAATTTTTTCCATCAGTATTAAAAATATTGCTTCACTGTACATACGGGAAACTAAATCGGTTACGAAAGTATTTTTGAGTCGATGGATGCAATAAAGGGTGCGTTTTCGTCAAACCTTCTAAATGTTAGATGCATCTGTACAAACATGTCATACCGTTAGTGGGTACAAAAAGAGAAATTCTAAGAAATAATGATTAACCCAGTTTTAAACGATTATTTACGAGCAATCATTCTTAAAACCTTTTTCTAATGGGAAAAGAAAGTAATAAAGAGAAAGCAGTAAAACAAAAAAAAATGTTCTTATATTATTTTTCTTTCCAAAAAGGAAAATCTTTACATTTTATAATATGACAGTAATTTGCTTAAAGTATCTTATCATTGTGCATCGATTAATACCACGAAAGGTAGATCTATCTTAAAGTATATTAAGGGCATTTGTAAAAAATGTTTAAAATGTTTTCTAAATCATGAGTGCAGTGCAATGCCCTTAAACTAAGGCATATCCTATCTCCCATAAAAATTAAAAATATATTATTAAAATATATTTTTTAATGCCTACACAATAGACATTACTTTGTATTATAAACACAGCGAAGGCAAGAAACCCAAAAGAAAATATTAAGTGAAAAGAAGTAACACTGAACAATATTAAAAAGGGTCAGAGGCGGTTGTTAAGTATCCTACACGACTTTGTCTAGTCTTAAGATTAAAAACACTAGGAAATATTCTGAAATGAAAAATTCTAGCAAATAAGAAGTTTTAGTTATGTGTAACCTAACCTGGCTCGATGGAACGAGCAAAAACTGGAAAGATGGATGGACAACAGAGAGCACTACATTAAATCACAAAAAGCCGAATCAAATTAAAAGTTAATAGAAATGGAGTATAAAAAGCATTAATTTATTGAAAAATATTTAAAATATGAAAAATTGATTTGCAAGTGTGTATTTATATGTAAAAAGCACTCGAAAAATAGACTGCTATTCCCCGCGGATTAATTGTGTGTAATTAAATTCAACTATGTTTTGATTTATTTCGAAAAATATTCATAATTCATGACATATGTAATGGCTTCCATAGAACTTTAGTTATATAGCGAGTGATCGTAATGTAATCTTAGCCAATATTATCTGTGGATATTCTTATACCACGTCTAGCTACAAAATTATTCTGTGCACTTTAATAGAGAGGCAATAGGCAATTGGACAGATAGATAAAGCGACAAAGCGATAGATAAATCGAATGGGAGAGTGATTTTGTATCAATTAGTACAATGAAAGGGGAGCCTAGTTCACTCTTCAACTCTCCTGGGTTGAGTGTTACATATATCAGCAGAAACACATTATACCACTATTGCATTACACTAGTAGTGGTGTAGGGTATAAAAGGAAAAATTATAAGAACTAATATTCAAACAAGTTTTCTACTGCTGTTACGATCAATTACGGCCAATAATTTTAAAAATCTTTTAATGATAGGAACAAAAAAGGTTAGAGAGAAAGCAGTAAAATACAAGAACGGCGACTATTGTTTTACTTTTGTTTCAAAAAAATGTGGTAAATATATGATGCAACTTTGTCATTATGTGGCAATGCATCCATGAGTATATAAAGTCATTTGAATTAAGGCAATCGCGTCGCATTAACTAAAGTCCTGTTGATAGTAAAGTGTGAAAATTTGATCGTAGTGCTTTTTTGAAAAATAAAATACTTTAGGCCGTTTTTGAAATATATTTTATAAAAATCGCTCATAAATTGTTAAAGTATTTGAATAATTATAAACGATAATAAAAAAAGAAGTTACACTAAAAGAAGAAGAAAAGTAACAGTCGCAAATAGTAAATAATTAAGGTAAATAAAGTAAATGGAGTCAACGATTTTGAAATTTAAAAATAATTGGAAGCGGGGCATTTTTAGAACCATAACCATAAGCGCATAACGCTTTATTCTAAACAAAGTCAAACGCGTGTAATTTGTGATAGTTTTTTTTTATTGAAAAAAACTATCACAAACGTAACATTAAGGCGTTCTTAATAAGTCTCCCAGATTAGTCCCACTAAGAGAGAAATCTTTCATAAGAACTTTTATATTGGTCCTTTTTAAGTGTACCTTTTAGCATTCTTTTACTCTTGAATTATGTTGTAACTGGTATTCACAGTTTTCATATTGTGACTGTACCCCGTACTTTGAAATTGCTCTTGATTGGCAAAATATTCTAAATTTATTTAGCCTTGACGGTCTGTCTGTCAGCCTGTCTGTCTGCATTTTCGTGCATTGAAGCGCCTGTACCCAGTGAAATTATTGTAATTATCTTACTCATTATCTATTTTATTGATTTATTTTAGTTTCATTCTTTGAATTACAACAATGAATTTTTACCAATGTCCCGTCAATGTCCTACTCAAGAAGTCCATAATGACGAAAACAACAGCATCAAGAAAATTCAATAATTTTGTAACCTTAAACATTTTATGGGTTTTTGTATTGTTATTGAGTTGTACAAAAGTCATTCAAGCTGCGTCCAACTATCAAATACCCTACTACTATTGGTCAAACGGCAACATTTTGTGGGTAAAGGCAACCGTAAGTATAAATTTTACATTGAAAGATATATTCTTTCCGATTTATGTTATAATGTCTTTTAAAAGTAAGTGTCGTTTTGTGTGTTTGTTTACTTTAAAATCTGAACTCCCTTTTTATTGGAATTACGAAAGAATATAAATAAGTTTGTACACATAATAATTATTGTCATATAATAATTCATACAGTAAGGGTTGTAAATCATAATAACAATGGACAATAACAGGTTTCGTTAAAAAAGCGTTGGTAGACAAGCATAAACCTTTTATTGGGGTGATGGCAGTGATGAACAACTAAAATCACTTGCACCAATGTTACAGTTAAAAAAATCAATGAAAAATTAAAAAAAAAACGTCGTCACTTTTTAAAAAATTTTTTGAGAATTTAGTTTACGAATTACACAAACGAACTTTATGCACCTCGTACTGCAAGCAGTGTATGATATAGAATCCGTTATATTTAATAACTGTTTCTTTCTAATCCGTTGTATTTAATAACTGTTTTTATAATAAGTATAACGTACATTTGTTTTTATTATCCTTTAGAATGGGGAACAAAATACAATGAACAATAAAATTTCGTATTTATGGCCATCAACAAATGGTGTAATTCAAGTCGCTGATTATTCGGCCAAGCCTTTATATGGTACACTACCAGGAAGTTACTACGACGGTAATATGAATTTTATTAGACAAAATCCGGAAAATACGCAAAACGATTTACCATGGAATAACAATAATAATAATAACAATAATGATAGAAATAACAACAACAATGCCAATACAACTCCCCAACCAGAAAAACACTGTAAGTTTATTAATTTTAAAATTTAATTAGTTTACATAAACATAAACTAAAGAAAGAGAACTAATCGAGGACATAAATAATTCTTGAATACCCTCCATCTAAACACTAAGGCGTACTTGATGATTATAGGCAATTATTGTAGAAATACAAATAATTCACAAGTACTGAGCAAAGTATTGTTTTACTTGATCAAGGTCGCTGAATTGTCTGCTCTTCAACCAACTGTAGCTAAAATGGGCATTTCGAAATTTCGAAATTTCTATAACGTAAAACGGATGTTTTACGTTATACGAGAAATGAGTGTAGAAAGTAACAAGGAGAATGTTTAGCATAAACAGTTGGAAAAGTTATGTGTCAGGCACTCAGTCTGGGGCGGATGGTCATAATTAGTTCCAGAATTTAATGGCTATGACGAATGTAAATATTTTTTGGGTTATATGATACCTCAAGTACGGTTTTGCAAACGTTTTCTTAAAATCTACCTTTGCTGTAGAGTTTATGCACTTTTTCTGGCATTTGAAATTGCATTAATATGTTTTGCAAAACTTAAATGACACGTTCTTACATTTTTTGATTTTTGTTTTCTTAAGTTTTTCAATCATTATAAGAATTGAATCAGGCCTATAAAATTTAATAGATAGTGGTGGGTATTCAGTATTTCGTATCAGCCCAAATGCTTATTTGGTTTTGACGATTGCATGAGTTATCTCTTTTCTTGTTTTTTTAGATTTGCATCCTTGCCTTCTTAAAGTCTGTAACATAGCAAAGTGAACGTTCAAGTGGTCAACAAAATAAGGCAGTTTGTGTATACAAGCAGCGTTTTTTAATTTTTTTTTATTATATAATTTGCTTCAAAATAATACAAACATGTTTTTTCTAAACATTTTATTTAAAATTTTAATAGTAATTTTTCAAATATTAAATTGATGGAATAAGTTGTAATCGAACGGGATTTAAAAATGTGTACCGAATTGGAACAAAACTTGGTACACTTATGTTATATGTGGAATAATCACCGGTAGCCAATTTTCAGTAAATAATATTCAAAATTATAAATTTTATTCACATAATAACGTTTGTTATAAGCATTTTAAATGGGGACCTGTCGTAAAAATTGTCCCATCTTACTCATACTCAATTTTGATTCATCTTACGTTAAGGAACGCCTACTTATCAAATTTCAATAAAATATATTTATGATATGTATAATATTTAAGACGTTTTAAAAATTCGATCAATCCAGAATTATTTTTCAAACAGATTTTAGATTTAGCTTGCTTTTTGTTTTCGGCATGCTTTTCAAGAGATGGCAGTGTTTTTATGATCTCTCACCATTTACCATCCGCTCAACTACATACTTTTGATATTTAAAGCGCATTTGAAAAATTTTTAATATATTGGACCTTCGTTGCGCCATAGTTACAGAAAACATTATATGGGTATTTATCTGTGCATGTCAAGGATGATTCTACGTTAAAATTGATTATTTGAAATTGGAAAAAACTGTATGTGCACTTCAATCCGTAGACTTTGAAAACTGAAAATGTGGTCCCAAAAGAGTTTTTATTTATTTTAAGTGGTTTTCTGCATCAATTTGCCTAATAATTAATTTTCTTTTATATAGTACAAGACGCGTTTCCAATATAAAATTATACGTTTATTTATTTATATTTAGCAAACTGAATTCATAATTTTTTATTAATTTTTATTAATTTGTAACGCATTTTTCACTTTAATTATTCGCCAAATAATTTTGTAAAGTCTTGCAATATATGAAATTATTATTATTTTATAATTATTTTCAAATAAAAGTTACATCTCGTAAAGCAAACGTAAATAAAAATAAAAATAAAACTAAAGAAAAAATTTTTTTTTATTTTTCTAATTAAGATTTGAGATGGACCGCCCACACTTTTTATTATACCGAACGACTTAAAATTACTTTCTGATGTTTTTCCATCCGTCCAAATAAATTTATTATGAAAGTACAAGCCAAAATTTTGGATATTTTTAATCGTTGTGATATATTTCAAAAGGTTTCGTAAAAAGCTTTTTGTTCAGAGAAGGCAGAAATAATTAGTGAGACACCGAGATAGTTTTTCAGAAAAGAGATAAAATTATAAAAGTGCAGGGAATTGGTTAGTAAAGCTCATAAGTTATTAGAATTATAGAAGTGTTGGGGTATAATTCGAAACTGCCTTTTACGTGTGGCCATATTAACTTCAGATTATCTTCAGGCATTGTATGAAAAGTAAGGGCAACTGTCATTCTAGTAAGACTAATGAGTGCAGATGGCATCGTAGAACGTCTAATAAGTCTGTTCTGGCAAATTTTAGCACCAGAGATGCAGAGTCCTAAGAAAACTATTTGGCATTCGGTACTCCTACATCTATATTTACAGTTATTAGAAACATTTTAGATATAAAAATTTAACAATATTAAAAAATTTTGAAAGAGTTGAAAATTGATGAAATAAATTATTTGATGTTTTTCATTATTTGTAATTTAAACTATTTTATGTGACACTACAAAAGGCATA
Source organism: Melophagus ovinus (assembly GCA_023089585.1). Lineage (NCBI taxonomy): Eukaryota > Metazoa > Arthropoda > Insecta > Diptera > Hippoboscidae > Melophagus > Melophagus ovinus. The sequence continues at coordinate 1,272,055 of JAKKIB010000185.1, read as the reverse complement.
AAGACATAATAAAGCGTAAGGAATAAGGCCGGTACAAGTTAATGTAGACCAATTTACTTTCCTACCCACAAAGAAAAGGCTTAACATTAATTAATTTTTTTTTTGCTCTTGCAGAGCATTGGTACAGGAAGAATGCATTTAACAAAAAGTAAGAAATATAATTCTAAATGAATTGCTATAATACTTTTCAGATATCTTAATATTGGAAACGTAATTATATCTGAATATACTGTAAGAGCCGCCCTATGAAGTATCATTCAGCATTAATCATTCGATCATTCATCAAATATGTGTCGCTTGTAAACATTAACTATCTTAAGCAGCTTAATTAATTCGCTCCTACATCAACTCTTCTAATTTGTTTTAAAACGTTCTTGGCTTTTAATTTTGCTATTAGTATTCTATGAAAATTTTTTGGACTTTCTAGGCGGTGGTTTAATTTTAAAAATGGTCAGTGGTCATATACACCGACAAATCGGAATCTTAGAGCATTGTTTCTTCTCGTTTTATATTACTTATAATTAGTCAAGAAAGTTAAGAAAAATAAAATTTACAGCTTTCCTTTTATTTTAAGTCTTTATCCTTTAATTTAAATAAGTAAAAAAATTGTATTTGGCGGTGGTCAAATCTTGGATGCGAACCATCCATATACAATAAGATGTTACGATTCAGAGCTTGTTTCAGTTTTTCAGAGGTACATAGAAAACGTAAAAAAGTTAAATTAAAAAAATTAAAATTTGGTATTGTATAATTTCGCTAAGACGTGACCGATTTGTATGATTTTTAATTCCATCAGACATTGTAAATTAATGACCTTGCTACTTGTACAAAATTTTATCTTTTTATATTGCAAAAAGTCAACAAATTTTGTTAAAGAAAGCTGAGGTATTTTCAGTTTTCTCTGTGGTTAGGTTTAAGTTTCTCTGTGGGCGTGTTATGTAACTAATTTTGTCAATTTTCATTATCAACCTACCTGCAAGAACTGTCAAAGTTCTTTGAGCACGATTCCTTTTTTTGCAATCGGTAGAATATTAACTACTCAGGTACAGACAGTTAGACCGACAGACCGACAGAAGCACAAATCTGAATCGAGTCAGAATTTGATCTTGACTAGGAATATATCTACTTTGTAGGATCTTCAGCACTTCCTTTTGAGTGTTACAAACATACTGATAAAATGAATTGACCTCCAACCTTTGGATGGTGGGTATAATAAAAATTATATACTCTGCATTTTGATTTTTTTTTACTCATTATATATGAGTTATATAATGCGTTGAAAGGTTAGTTAGATGATGCAAATTTACCAGACGTTATTACGTATAAATTCTCTCTGCCCTTTTTTTTCTTTTCTTTTACTTGGCAAAGATTTGATGATGTTGATGTATCCATAACGTTTCAAGTAATTTTCCAAAATTAGAGAAAGCCAAATATTCTTGCATCAAATAATTGCTTATTGTAATCAAAGTGACACTTACAATAATAATATTGTGAAATATAATAGGAACGAAAGGCTTAAGTTTAGGAAATCTTTTTAGCACTTAAAACGCATACATAAAGTATATGGAAAATTAGAAAGATAAATAGAGAATGTAATTGCAAAGAATACAATAAATATAAAAATAAACTAAACTAGTAATTTGTATAAATACGTAACATATGGATCAACTAGTTCAGAGAACAATTTTCTTGCTTTTTTTTTTAATATAATTTTGATCTTTCGATCTTACATTGACATAATTACACTATTTGTGCTTTTTATTACTTAATTACGCCTAAGCACATTACGATGAAAATTAGAAACACGATGATATGAATCAACTGGTAGCTCTACACCACAATTTACAATAAAACCATAATAAAGTTTGTGCAGAGCTAAGCAAGCGCAGGAGAGTTTCAGAGATATTCAATATTTGTTGCACTGGTTAACTTAGCATTGAACGATAATTCTGAATTACCCGACATAATAAGAAGTGATATTATCGATTTAAGTTCATTTCTCCATTTAAAGTTTAAATATTCCCTTCGTAATGCAGCATATAATTAGACCAGGCAGGCATATGGATAAAATAGATGGATGAAATGGAATAGGATTTAAAAAGATGAATTTTTCGTACAGTGCCCCTTAATGACCAAAGATATTTTACTGAAAAAAAAATTGCAACTTTGAAAATCAACTAAAATCTGAATTATATTTGCCACAATTTAAACCATGCACATCTGGACATATTCCAATCTTTAAAATTGTGACATATTTCAGTTTTTAAAATTTTGATTCATTTTTCTGGGCGTTGTAATTTTACTAGACGACCTAGCGCATGGTATTGCACCTGGTTTTTTTTTTTCGTATTGTAACTTCTAATAGAGGACAACAAAGTTCCAGGAATCTAACCAGTTTCCTTTTCTCATTTGATTTTCTACTTTAGTTATGTTATATCGCAGCGTTTCGTACAAAAAGCATCTGTAATTGAGATCCTTTTTTTAGTGGTTAGATTGATTCTTTTGCCAATACTTTATCTTGATCTATTTTAATGTTCACTGTCTCCACTTTTTTCTCTCTATCCATCTCATTTTCAATACGCTGTTGTTCAGCTTCTAACATTTTTAATTCTTTTTGTATTTCTTCTTTACGTTTCACTTTATTCATTTGATCCTTTTCGAGACTCTTTATTGTACCATTTTTAATTTTCTCCTCAATCTGTTCAATCTCTCTTAATTTTTTGCGCAGTTTTTTAATTTTTTTTTTATTTTCCGCGTGCATTTTATCATTTAATTGTAATTGACCCTTTAATTTGGAACTTAAATCATCTTCACAATGGTCGCGGACATGAATTGGATGATTTATTTGGAAAGATGTTGAATGTTTTAATGCTTGACCACCATTACTACTATTGGAACCAGCTGTAGTTTTCATTCGTGTCGTTGTCGCTGTCGCTGTTGCCGTTGCTGCTACTGTTGTTGTTGAATGAGATGTTGTTACCATTGTTGTTAAAGCTGTATATGAGGTGGTGTTTGTGTTAATAGTGGTATCAATATTGGCAGGCAATTTTAAAACCCCAGGTATCGCTTGTTGCTGATGCTTACAAATAATTGGAGCTGCAGGATCTTTTTTGGATTTATTCGATTTTTCTGAAGGTATCACCGCAAATAAGCCAGGCGGTAAAATGGGCTTACGTTGAGCAAACTGTTTACCTTTACTTTCATATAAAGGCACTTCCTCTTGAGGTACATAACCATTTTTAACACGTCTAGCCTTACGCCATGTACCATCAGGCCTTTGCGTGGCTGGTATAAATTTTCCTATTATGTGTAACCAAACACCCACGCATGCACAAGGGTAAATATGCAAATATAAAAAAAATATATAAATGAAATGTTTTACATTTAAATCCTTTTATATTTTCACCTTCTTTATCCACTACATATGTTGTCATACTAAACTATGTAGAAAATATGTCAACACGATGTTGGAAAGGTTTATACAGTTTACACAATATTGTATAATAAAGGTCGCTTTTGCTTCTCTTTTGAAAACCTTGGGCAATAGTAGTTTCTCTTCAAATAGAGACGTCTCGTTTTTATTTGATTTAATAACCAACTATAAATATTAAGTTCTTTTTTATGATGGTTATTTTATAGAATTATATTATAGAATTGCCTTTAAATTTAAATTAAATTAGGTTAACTCTCATTTCTAATAATTATAATAATAATAAATAGATTTCAAAAAAAAATTTCACACACTACCTTCAAAATGATAATAAATTACACAAATGTCAAAACTTTATGCTTTCATGTTATCAATAATCACTTCTTTGCGTTCTCTATTAATCTATTTCTCTTTTATATTCTACATAAAAAAACAAATTGTAATTTGTGAAATAAAAGTAGTATTTTTAACAAAAAACAACGAGTTCATAATATAGAGAGGCCCAATTAGTTATTTTGTTCGAAATAAGGAAACCAGAAATGGCAAATGTTTAGATACAATGTATAAAACAAACGTACAGTTCCTTTGCAATTTACTCAACTGCTGATTGCAACTACTACTATTTATTATTCGAATAGATGGCTTAGTATAGCAAGTTGCATCTATCATCTATATCCGAACTTTATAATAAGCAAAATATTAATATTGAGAAGAATGAAGTAAAATAAAGCAAAGTTAAAAATGTAATAAAAATTTTCTCTTTACTCCTTTACTATAATACAACAATCTTAAAAAAGTAAAAACAATGTGGAAAACAACAACAGCTTGTCACTACTTTTTATCAATATCATCGATCTACCATTAGACGTGCAAATTATGTTTATTTTAAGTTTCTTTTACTCACATTCGCATATAACTATTCTTTTAAATACTTTAAAATGCTTCCATTTTACATACGTTAGAACATTGAATTCTTTTCCAAATATTAATACTTTGTTTATTATAAAGTTCGCATGTAAATACAACTAGCTCTCCTTGCATTAATAGTTGGAACATTAATAGTTCCAAGAATAACATAATAATAAAAATTGGTAGTTGCCATCAGCAGGTGAATGAGTTGCAATTGAACTGCACTTGAAATACTCCGGTTTGATTTATATCACATATCTGCACATTTGCCGTTCCCGATTACTTTATTCTGTGCAAAGTAAGTAATTAAGTCTCTCTATTTTATAAGCTCGCTACCAAAATTTTCAGCTGTGTATTTTTCGTTAGGGCACAGAGGGCGCATTTCAATGTTGTTCGCTCGTTTTGAATATTTTAATCAAAGGCAATTTTATATTTCAAAGAAAGAAAAAATTTTAACTTATTTAACAATTTTTCGTAAAAAAGTAACCGTTTAAAAAACAAATTTCTGTAAAAAGTGAAATCAAAGTACTAAAAACTTGAAAAATATCTCAAATAATTGATATTGCCCTAAAAATTTTAAATAATTAATTCTGTTTGTTAAAATATTTTTGTTTATTCTACTTGTAAAAGTTGTATGTTGAAACCTTTACTGAAAGTAGTTAATATACATTCCGCAAAATAATACAACCAACATTTTTTTTTTTTGATATTGGAATAAAACTTTTGGTATAACAATATGCAAAAAAAGAAAAAAAAAACCCGAGTTATAATTAAATTATTCATCGCAATGAAATAGCGTCTATTAATTTTCATAATAATATATAAATGAAATTGATGTGATTGCCTAACAATATATAAATTCCTTTACTCATCTTATTATCATATTTTTTGTCACGAAAAATATTTCATATGATTTTTAATAATTATTAGGTTGTTTGAAAATTAATTACCATATTTTTTTGAATTTATTTTCTCTTTCTGGAAGTTCGTTTCATTCGAATTTAATTTTCATTATTGAAAAAAATTGATGCTGTACTGTAATTTAAAACAATACAATTTATTGTTCTATTTGCGGCATCTAAAGATAATTCGCCTTTGTATGCCGTGATATACTTGCTATAATCCAATCTAAATAATAAGTGATACGTGTAAAACCATGCGGCTTTGTACTATCGCAAACATGTGATGGTCCAAAACTCGTAATACCTATAATTAAACTGGTACCCTTTAAAATTAGAGGACCACCAGAATCACCTAAGCACACAGTGCTAGATGTTAAAATTTTTGTACATAAAATACCAGCAGTGATGCCATCATATTCACGGGAGCATGCCTTATTTGTGATGACTAACATGTCAATAATGTTCAAAAAACTATCATTCCAAGGAATAGATATAGAGAGTGCTTTTAAACCGGAAAATAAATCATGCCGTCTGGTAAATGGCAAAATAGCTGGCTCTATTAGTTTCGTATAATTAATAGTATATGGTAATTTTATCAAAGCAATATCGTTAGCTGCTCTAGATGGTATAAAATCTTCATGCTGTATAAATTGATTGCTATGTATTTTAATACCATAAGTACGATGGTAATCGTTATGTCCCATATAAATAATGAAATATTTTATATTTTGGGTACAATGAGCAGCTGTTAAAATCCACAATTGATTTAATAAAGTGCCGCCGCAATGTACATATTGTTGATGATAATAATGATGTTCATAATTATGCCGCTTATTACCAATCAATATCACTTGATAAGTGGGACGATTTACAAAAAATTTTCCTTCATAATTAGTACAATGTGTTAAAACAATTACTAATAAAATTATTTGTATGATAGTACTAAGCATACTTAATACTTTCGTAGTACAGGTTTAGTATTTGAATGACTTACGGTTTCAACGTAAAATATTAATCACTTTCTCTACACGTTCCTAGATAAAGATTACTCTCACAATGTCACAAAGTTTGCGATATAAGGCAAAGAGAGCGAATGTAAAAGCAACCGAGTCAGATTAGTTGCTAAGCATTAGATTTATAATTGCTCATGTTTATAAACAAATTTCAAATATATTCGTCAAAAATGAAAGATCCACAATCACTCAAAAAGAGGGAATGCAACATTAAACAAGTCACATTAATTTGCTAGACTTAAATCGATTCCATGCATGTCATTAAAATGTCGTGTTTATAGACAAATCTCAGTTGGATTCGTTCTTCTAAACAAGTGTATAAAAGCAGCTTATGTTGCTTTTATAAGGGAAAGAAGTAAGCAATATGTTTACTTCTTTCCCTTATATGAATTTCATCTTTTTATATATTCTATATATTATAGATGCTTACGAGTATTATGCAATATATTTGCATATTTATTTGCAATATAACGAGCAAATAACGAAAGAGTGAAGGAATATGTAAACATTTTGGCCTTGCACATTTATATTTTTGATGTGATATTTGTTAAAAGCCATTTACTTGAAGTTATTCCAGATTCGTTCTTAACCAAATATAAAACTTTACTTAGGAATTTTACTTGCAATAAAATTTCATAATTTATATTTAAATTGCTTTGGAATTTTACTGGTGGTTCAATGTTTTGTGTAATAATTTTCTCTTTGTTAAAGCTGATTATATGTACATTTTAATTATAACAAAACCAAAAAAAAAAAAGGATAATAATATTTAACTAGATGTAATAGGAAAATATTGACTTATTTTTAGGCTGTTTTTCTCAAACTCTCATTTTTCCGTTTGATTAAGCAATCCAAAGCGCAGGAAACATCACAAAATATATCTTCCACACTTCGCTCAGCATTTATCTAAGAAAAGCAAAAGCAGACAAAAAAAAGACAAAAATATTTCTGTCAATCATACAAATCAATCATGTGAATGTTTCAAATTGTTCAATAAGTTAGCGCTGACGAAGTAAAAAAAAATGGATGTACCGTTAAAGTTTTATGAGTATACTGTGACAATATGCCATTGGTATTCGAACGAAATGTGGCAACGCGTGTTCTAATTGCAGTTTCATTATCATCGGCACGTTTTTCCTCAGAGGCAGCAGCACGAGATAAAATGCGTTTCACTAAAGTATCCTAATATTTAAAAATGAAATATAAACAAGAACAAGAGGGAGAATGGATATTGTAAATATATATACGTATATATATCTATGCGGGAATATATTCAGTAATTTACATCAGTACAATCGAAAAATATTATTAAATCAGCAGGACCGATTTTATTTTCGAAAGCCACTCCCTGATCTTTTTGACGTGGATAGCTTAATCAAGAATATAAAGATAACATAAAATAGTATAATTTATGTATTTTTTTTTTGTTTTTGTTCTCATTTTTTGTAATTTCCAATTTTTTTTTTTTTCAAGGAAATACTAATTAAGGAAAATATATTACCCATCAATGAGAAAACCGGGAGCATTTTGGGCATTATTTATTACAGCCTTCTCTAATAAAAATAAAACATCATCATTGGGTACCAATTTACCTTCTCTCATTAAATCGGCTAAGATTTGACCTTTTGGTGATCCAGAGGCTACCTAAATATTTTAAAAATTGTTTTAATTGGAATGTGTTTTGTAATTTTTACAATTATGATTATAATTATAAATAAAGAAATTGATTTGAAACCAAATCTTACCTCGGCTCTTAATAAATCGCCAGTACTTAAATGAACAAATTTATATTTCTTTACAATTTCGGCACATTGTGTACCCTTACCACTACCAGGGCCACCTAATATCCATATAATTGGTACATCGATCTAAATTTAACAAAACATTTAACAATCACAAAAAAAGAAAACAACATCCCGTTAGCACCTATATTCACATAAATATATTTATACAACAATACTTCTTGCTTGTAAAAGATTACTAAAAAAAAAGCTTTGCTGGAAGTCATTTCTTACAGAAAAAAGCGTTTAATTTATATTATACATTCTGTTGCGCAATTTAGTTCTAACGGCAGAGAGCAACAATATGATTAAGATAGAAATAGAGAGATAGAGAGAGAAAGAGAGACATAAAGAGAACGATTGTAAATTCTTTGGTTTTACTTACACAAGAACTATTTTGTTGTCTGTCTGTCTGGAATTCAGTGCGATTTTTATCTTCAGCCTCCCTCTTCATTGCCATTTGATGACACATAAATAACTATGTTAAAATTTTTAACAAAGGTTTTTTTTTCTTTTTGTTTGCGCATTCTTTTTATTCATAACAACAACAAACAAACAAACAAGGTTACATATATTTTCAGTTTATAATTGGAGAAAACAACACTATAAGTGAAAAAAATATGCAAAATAAAAGAAAATGCATTGTAACTCATCCCTGAAGTAAACAACAGAGAGAAGATTTGTTGAGAGAGAGCCCTTAATTAAATATATATTTCTGTGGGTTTATTTTGCTTATCGTACTGTTAACATTGACATTGAATTGATTTACGGTACAATGTTTTCAATCATTATAAACATCATAATCATCATTAGAATCGGCACAATGCCAAAACATTTAAAATAAATTTTATTCGAACAATAAATATAAACAAACCGTAATTAACACAGCACTATCACTAATTCAGCTGTTAAAATGTAAAAATATTATAATTTGTCACGACTGATTTTTTATTTTTAAATACCCTACACATTGCTTTATTTAATATGATCAAAAATTCAATAAAATGTATGGGCCTTAAACAAATTTGATACAATTATTTATTTTTTAATTAAATAAACATGACACTTCCCATTTTCCACTAACTTATACATAGAATTATATTATTCTGCATATAAATTTTTTCTCCCAAGAGATATTGATCTTACAAATTGTACACAACTTTTTTTTTTTAGGCCAAAACATTTCACTAAAGTACTTCTTAAATGGCGATTTTTGCTTTGCCAACAGATATGCAAGGGCACAAGATGCCAAACAGCCGTACAAACATCAAACACTTTAGATAATGAATCTGATGCGATCGGTATAATAAAAGAAGCTTCTTTTAAAAGTCTGAGTATTTTGGGTGTTGTATTCATTTGCACAAACCCATCAACTAATCTTGTTTTGTACTTCATATAAAGTGTAAAAAAAAATAAAATTTGATTTGCAATGTTTTAAATCACATTACAAGAATTTATTCAGAGGAAGGCAAAAGGAGGTTTGAATTAATTTATAATTTTATTTGCTGCGTATCAGAAATGAAAAATTGAAAATGATGTTAGTTAGCATTTTAGGTAATCAGATCGCAAAGTTTCACTGCATTTCTAAACAATTTTTAAAGAAATTTATGTAATATTTGTGATTGTCTCAAATTCGCTGTCGATATTGTGAAAATTTTGATGTAAAAGTGAAAATATTTACTGCTGTATATGATCTCTGACTCTGACTTGTACATCAAATTCGATTATTTGTGGATACTTTCTGTGTACAAATTTTGATGTAAAATAAATTGTAAGAACTATTTTCGACTCTGCCGATCCTATATATTTTTTTTCATACTTAATTACAACAAGCAAGAAAAAAAGTGTGATTGGCTGAGGTCAAATGTTGGACATCTGCCATCCGGGCACTATGATGATGATGAGCAAAAAATAAATTTAAAAAATTATGATGTTTTCAGTTTTTAATGCACAGTTTTGCCAATTTTCAATACCAACCTGCGTGGAAGAATTTTCAATGATTTTGCCAAATTTGAGTTCGATATCTAAACTTTTACGATTAGAGGTACATTAATAATAGATAGACACATAGAAGGATGGACGGACAAACATGTATGAAATCGATTTAGAATTTGATGCTAATCAATAAAATCTTCTTTACAGGATCCCAGGCACTTTCTATTAGGTCTTAGAAACATAATTACAAAATGAATATTCCCCCAACATGTAGATGGTGGGTTTAAAAGTAGACGTAATCATATAATTTCATACAGTCTGATTATACGAAAAATAAAATGAAGAAGAAAAAATTGAAAAGTACAAATATTCGAAAAATTTCTAATGTTTTTGGATTCTTTTCAATAAATATAAGTAACCTTCATGTTTTCTATAGCTCACATAAATATTGCTAAATTACTCACCATTATGAAAATTGAATATTTGTTATTTTTTTAATTAGAGTTTTTTTGATTCGCCCTGCGCGTTTTTTTATGTGTATGTCCAAGTATTCGATTTCAAAATTCGTGCCGTAAATTTTAAGAAAAATTTGTTTTTCAACATACAACAAAATTACCACTGACAACTTACATGGGCTTTATTTTTATTCATTGCGTTAGTGCTGGCCATAATTTCTTTTGCTATTGTTCTCTCTTTTATTCTTTTTAATACCAAAAAGGGAAAGCTTTTGGTCAAACAATATGTATATTTTTGTTATGTAAAAGAAAATAGAAATTCGGGCACTAGTGCAAAAAAATATATAAACTTTTAATTTATTTTCAAACAGACATTAAAAAAAAATTTTATAAGCTTTTTTCTATTATTTTTCCTCATTTATTCTCTCAATGTGCCTTTTAATTTTCTTTTGTCAAAATAGTACACGTACAAAATATTACCAGGTAAGTAATGTTGCTTAGATTATTAGTAACAGTTGTTCCAAAATGTTGAAAAATTATTAAACGATTTGAAGCTTCTTTTTATAAACTTTTACTTACTGTTATTCGAGTCTTTATTAAGGGAAAAATATCAATTAATTAATTTAATGATTAACACATTTTCTTATGAGAATATGCATAAACGATACCGGTTTAATATAATGCTATCATTTTGTGAATGCCTATGTGTAATAAGAAGTTTAGTTACAATTAACAGAAAAAGTATGGCAGTGTTATTCGAGTTAGAATCTATGTGCGAAGTTAATTTGCTATTTGTGTCAATGTTTTAAGAGTGTGCTTTATTAAATATAGAAAAAAACAGTTAATTAATAGGAATTTTTCTTAGAAATCAAATTATACAAAGATAATCTAAAAGAACAAAAATAACTAAGTCTGTCAAAGTACATATAATCACATTGCAGTGATATAAAGAAATTGGCAAAAAAAAAGAGCAAAAGAAAATCCAATAATCTGTTCGCATTCTTATTCACTGTTAGATCAATTTATCAGTAGCATTTGCGAGTTTGGTTCGACGTTACTGGTCTACTCCAAAAAGGTGTGAATGAATACATTAGTATTACTAGAAGAAATATAGAATATAAGAATAGAAGATGCAAAAAATAAGTGAAGAAGAAACGAAGACGAAAAAAAAAGAAAATCAACAAGGGTTTAACAGTTGTACTACAAATGTATTTCTTCTTCTAAAAATTGCAATAATTTTCAATTTCATCATCAAATCATTTCATATGAATAATTTGTTTTTACCTTCTATATGATTTAAACTACACGTTAAATAAAGCAATGTAATGTGTATGGTGTTTTTTCTTTTTAATTTTTGAAGTACTAAAAATGTGCGCTTAGTATGAGTCGTCTAAATAAGAAAACCAAAAATATGTTTAAATTTATTTTCACGTAATTAATTGTGTCTTTGTCTCGAATTATTTAAGTTTCATTATTAAGCAAAACGTTTTTTTAGTTATTACTTTTTTTTATCAGCTGTCAAATTTCAAGAGACGTCAACAGAAAAGGATTTTGTCTTTTTCATTTCTTTCATTCTATTTTTATATACATATATTTTGTAAGTGATTGTTGTTTTTGTCTTCTATTCGGCGACGATAAATCAAGAAGAAAAACTTTCATTCAATAGACAAAATTTGTGCTTATAATTTCAATAGAAATTTGCCTTAAAAAAAAGATAAAAATTTATTTTCACTGTTTAACTTGAAAATTACAAAAATTTTTTTCTATCTCCTTTTTTTCAATATATTACATATTAAAATTTTCGATCGCAGAAACAATAAAAACAATAACCACTTTCGGCCCATTTAATAAGAATTCTTTGAAAGTAAACGACTGAAAATAAAAAGTTTTCTAAACGGTTTTTGTGCACTAAAAAAAAAAGAACGAAAATGCTTATAAATCTGAAAGTTAAGACCTTAGATGCTCAAACGCATGATTTCAGCATTGATAATGAGGTAAGAATTATTAATTATGTACATATTTTTCATATTTTTATTTTTTTTACATGTACAATAGGAAAAGTAAATGTGAAAATAAGAGAGAAAGGGGAATGTATTGGTTAATAATAGGTGTGTACATTTTATGCAGTTCATATACTATGCATTTGCACTTAGGATAAAGTTCTGGAATTTTTAAATAACTAACTAGAAAATCGGCCAATTCCACTTGCGCAGATAAAATTATAAACCAATAAGAAATATTACACGTATTCGCATTCTTTAGTTTTTATTAGTTTGCAAAAAAAGGAAGACACAAGTCATACATTATAATTGAAAATAATTAATGAGGTTTTATATATTAGGCGAATGCTTGTGAGCAGCATTGAGATTTTCTTAAATTATCTACACTTTGAATTTTTTCTGCACTCCAATTTACTTAAAAGGCTATTCCAAAAATTCAATTAGCTGAAGTGAAAATTTTTCAGGCATCACAATATTTCTGTCTCCTTTTGTCTACTTTATTTTGAAACTAAGATATTACAAACATTAAATTTTTCTTTTTATTTGTACCTTCATAAAAAAAAACGATTTTATTATAGATCACCGTGCGTGAGTTTAAGGCTAAGATTGAAGAGAAAACCAATATCTCGGCTGAACAACAGCGCATCATATATTGTGGGCGCGTTCTGCCCGATGACAAGAAACTTAAAGAATACGGTTTGTAATGTAATATAATTCAATATAATTCTAGAATTTATCGTAAAAGGGAAGTGTAGAATTACTTAAATAGAAAATATAAACAAGTTTTGCGTTATATTCCATAGTTTCGCAAATTATTTGATAATTATATGAATATGCGCGTTTAGCTGGGTCTGGGGTTAGAAGCATTCTGAAACTTGTCCGTCTGCTTGATGTTCAAAAATATACATCACAATATTTAAGATATTTTTCCTATTTTTACATAATTTTTTAATCTCGTTTTTTGTAAACACTTTTACTCATATTTTGTAAAAAAAAAATCTTTACAAAAATTTAAAATTTTAAGTAGGATTTTCATGAAGAGTCCCATAGAGTTATTAGTTTACGTACAAAATAAATGTTCATGATCCAGATAAGTTAATTCTTTGGACTCATATATTCAAGTTTTTAAATAATTCGGAAATTAATGCTTTTTTATTTATTTTTTGAATTTTAATTCATTCATACTTCTGATTTTTTGATCGCATTATATAAAAGGTAGTTTAGTAGAATATTTAGAAGTCGGCATGTTGGGATTGTAACTCCATACCGATATTAATGACAAATGTTATTATTAAATATTTTATGTATATATAGATGTGAATGGTAAAGTGGTACATGTGGCTGAACGGCCCCCTCCATCGCAACGCGTCACAAGTACATCTCCATCAACCGGTTCTAGAACATTCGCATCTATGGTACATGATCGTCGTGCCCGTGCCAGAGTTGCAGCTGCTGGAATGCGTAATTCACCATTATTTCGCGCTTTAGATGGTATGGTTGTAGGTACAATGGCTTTTCCGGTAAACAGCAACGTAAGATATAGAAAATTAGAAAATTAAATTTTTGTTAAACAAGTACATCTTAAATGTACACTTCTGTATATATATAAAAAATTTTTTCAGAACAATGGGCGTCAGCCTCCGGTGAATCCATTTACAGCTTCTTCTTCATTTTGCATGAATCGAATTACTGTAGCACGTCATATGTTACAATGTGCTGATAATATAGCTGCGTATTTAGAGAATCCGTCACGTGGTCTCAACAATACATCTTTGGATATATTAACTAATGGCCGTTGGGCTATGGAATCAACTGTAGTTGAAGTTGGTATATCCGGTGAAGTGCCACAAAGTCAAAATATTGTTGAGATGGTTCAAGGGGCTGTGGCAGCTGCTTTAAGACGTAATGGTAATGCTAATGTAACAGTTTTGCAAATGCCGAACACAAATGCAGACGATAATTTGGCTACTACTGCTCGGGTGCTTATACAAAATATAACCGAAGATGAAGAGCAAGGTAGTGGCAGTGGAAGTGGTAGTGGGGATAGTAGTGGTGGTAGTAGTGGTGGTAGTAGTGGGGGTAGTAGTGGTGGTAGTAGTGGTGGTAGTAGTGGTGAAGGTAGTGGTAGTGATAGTGTTGGTGCCGCCAATAATAATGTTACCGATAGTGGTGTAACAAGTGATCGAAGTGTTGAAGTTGAAGGAGACGTTATTGACGATGAAAATGATAATGATGATGGTAATGATACTGATGAAACTAATGATAATGTTACATTAAATGTGGAATTAGATGTGGATGTAGATGTAGCCGATGATGACAATAATGGTGAAATTAATAATAGCAGTAATAATAGTATTGCTGCTGATATTGGCGATCTGGAAATAAATTCTACATCTGATGGTGCTAATGTGAATACTGATAGCAATAATGCTAATAATGGTAACTCTGGACGACGCCGTACCGGTACTAACGTATTAGCCGAAGTTGTACAACAAATGAGAGACGTTCAAGCACGTTTAAATCCATTTATCGATCAATTCTATGCAATGTTAGTTAATGATGCACCGCTTAATGAAGATGACACTAATGCTCGGGAAAATGCTCAGCGTTTATATGATAGAGTCTCTGAAGCATTCCATTATATGGCTCATGCTCAACATGCTATTTCCGATTTAATGTTGGATGTCAGTCAGCCGCCACCACGTTATTTGGCATGTCGCCCCATATTAGTTGACCAAAGTGGATATGTTAGTTCAAATAATGTATTTACACAAGCCTTTATACCTCCATCATTGAGGCAACATTTGATACCGCAACAATCGCAGCAACATCAACAACAACAGCAACAGCAGCAGCAAACAGATGTATCGGCTAACCGTGGCCGTACCATTTGGCGTTCCACAGATAGTACAGCTGCCACAGCTAACAGTACATCTTCAAGTGAAACCAATAATAGCACTTTAGCTTTTGAAGATCCTATTGATGATCCAATTGTTATGCCACGCTTAATAAACGTTACAGATAATACCCGTACGAGCCAACAATCAAATGAAAATAATGGTAAAAGTGAAAAACCTATTTATTTCCTAATTAATATAAATTACCATATTTATTTGCACTTTATAATTAATTTTTTTTATAGGTAATTCACAAGCTCGCACGCCATTTTTACAGACTGTTGTTGATGCATCTGGTCTAGAAACATCGTTTCATGTGCATATTGATGCACCCACTATTACCACTGTAGATGTGTCTTTAGATGGCGAACAATCATTACCAATGGGTGTAGGCGTTGCAACTGTTACTGCAGCAATCACAACTACTTCTTCCAATGCCATGCGTTCAAATACATCATCTTCCTCGGCCGCATCATCAAACCGAACTAACGCAGATGCTACAAATAATAATAGTACCAGTAATAATCAGGCTCGTGTTACAACTGCAACATTGCCCACAACATCAACACAAACACGTTCAACAGCACGTCCACAAATTGGCAATATACCCATTACATTTAATATGCCAAGTGGTTGGAATGGTGGTAGTGGTATAAATCGTGCACCCATTTTCTACAATAATAATAATAGTATATCAACATTTGATCGCTTTCTACCGTGTAATAGCCATCATATACGTGAACCAGAAAATTCCAACAATAATGCTAACGATAGTAATGTTTCGGCAACGACAAATGCAACTTCCACAGCTGGTAATGTGAATAATGTAACTAATAGAGGAAGTAATTGTGCGGGCGGCCGCCGCAATACAAATTCAAGTAAGTAGGCATATTTCAATATCAACTCCAATGATATGTAGAATATAGAAAAATTTGAAATGCCTCGTACTTAATTAAAATTGCTCAGTAAAAAAAAAAGGAAATGTTCATTCTTCGAGTCATTCATATTTTGTATTCGTCTGAAATAATTATCATTATAATTTTTTACTTAGCAGGTGGCCCAACAATACTTAATAATAACAGTAATAGCAACTCTGGCATGAATAATAACAATAATTCGAGTAACGAAAATGTAACCCTATCAAGAGCTACAAGGGCAGCAAGTCGTCTGAACTTTTTACCTTTACGAAATCTTTTATCCAGTATGACAACAGGAGCAACAGGTGCAACAGTAGTAGCTACAGCAACAACTGTACCGGCAACAACTACAAATATAACTGGACGGCATCGTAATGCTACTGCACCAAGTTCAAGACAAATACCAACAGCAGTTAATCAAGATTTGACAACGACTCTGAACAATAGAAATAATAATACGCTCAGTACTGAGAATAATTGTGGAGATCGTAGTAATAATTTGACAAGTAATAGCGATAACAGCACTGCAACAGCACCAAATTTACATACACAGTTGATGAATTTTGTGAATGATCGAATATTTGAGGGTAAACCCATAAATGAAGATACAATACCTCCGGCTATTAATCGTGCCATTCAATGGTTTGGCAGTACATTAATATTCTTACCGCAATTCGAAAAACCAGAATACGATTCACGGGTCTCCTTATTTAATATATTACGTAGTACACTACCAGTGGTAATTGATTTAGTTAAGAATGAAAAACACGATGATAGCATGCCAGAATTCGAAGAGAAATTTGGAGAAATATGTGAACAATTACGTAAACGTTTGTATAGCGTTTTGTATGTGTGCATTGGTAGAGATAATGCTGAAGTCTATTGGGGCCAATTAATGCGTTTACTTTTAGTACGTTTAAAGCGAACATTTGCCGGTGAAGCATTACGTTTCCTTTATATATATTTAAATCCAATTGTACCAACCAATAGAGATGAGGTTGATGCTCAACAGTTTGTTGTACATCGTGAGAATGCAGCGCAACAATCCCATGATACAAATAATATAACAGAGGTAAATATTATGACATTAATAAAGAAGCAACGACAAATAATATTTGGCCAAAGTGTGAGAGCAAATAAAAATATTATAAATTCTAAAGAAATTTTTCGATCTTTTAATTACATTAAATGAAATGTGTTAATCATACTTGTGACAATTTTATAAGTGTATGCATGTAACTTTTCTATTTTATTTCATAATATGCTTAGAGTTTTGTTTCACCACCCGATTTATTTCAACTACAGCCTATGGATACGGACATAGATATGATGGAGGATGAGGAAGAAGCAACTACATCATCTATATCTGATGCTGATGAGCCATTACGTCCAATAGTAGCTGGTACAGAGTCATGGCATCGCGGTTTACCTAATGAATGGTTGCCAATTATTGCCCGTGATATGCAAAGACAAACTGAAGTAATTAAATAAATTTGCTTTTTATATTTTACGTTTTTTAAAATAAATTTTTAACTTTATTGCTACTTTTTTATTTCTTTATTGTTATCACAAAAAATAAACAAAACGAAAAAAAAAATAGAACACACAAACCCAATCACCATTTTCAGATGTTTACATATCAGGCATGTCAGCTAAACGGAGAAAATTAATACAAAATTCAAAGGCACCAAATAATATAAACGGTTTGATAGCTGATAGTGTGCGTAAATCGGTACAAGTAGTTGTCGGTGGAGGTTTAAATCAAACGCCACACGCACAAACACCATTACAACAACAACAGTCCTCACTGCAAACACAAACGCCAGCAGCAATTGATGATGTCAGTCGGGCGATTGCTAATGATACAACAGTTCAAAGTTCGTGCATAGAAGCGGTACGCAATAATGTGAGGGAACGTCTTAAAACAGATAATGATTATAAAATGGAAAATTATCCACAAACATCTAAATTTTTAAAAAAGTAATGGACGACACATGGCGCCACAATTATTACAAAAAGCTAATTTTTGTATGTATGCAACATGTCTCTCTTCTCTTTTTTTTAAATTATTTTTAAACAAATTTTTGCTTGGTACTTTATTATTTAATTCTTTTTTTTTTTTTTTTGTAACAAACTCTTTAATAACAAAAGCGTAAAAAGAAAAAGAAACACACCAATAAGGCGAACAAGTAGAACAGCTGCTTTGCTCATTCCCTTACGACTCTATGCCAAGATATTCTGTTTATTAGAATGCTGAATTGTAATTAAAATAATGATGGAAAAACAATAATAAAAATTAAACACATTCACACATTCGTTCTTTCCCTATTTTTTTCCTCTTGTTAAATTACAAAGCTTTACTTTTGTTGAAATTTAAATCAACGATTTTTTCTTTTTAATCATAAATCGGACTTGGTTAGATACAATGTAATTTAATTTAATTTAATATCTATTTTTTTTAAAGGACATACACACACACACACACCCATACCCATACTCATAACACATATATTTTTTTTTGTATATCTATATTCAAATTGGATCTACAACTATAACGACTGAAATATAAGTAGTGTATATGTACATATCAATATCAAAATCGATTTAGATGTTTTCGTTTATCTGTTGTTAAGATTCGCCTTATCGCAAAATTGGATAATATAATTTGGATGCAAAGATCAGCTAATGAATAGTTTAAATTAAAAATTCCTAAGTGTAACTTGTCCATGTGTATTCTATGTATGGTCCTATAATTTTTATACATAGCTCTTCTATCCAAAATTGAAAAAAGTTAAGTAACATTTGTCGTATATAATGCAATGGATGCTAGATGTTCATTGAAA
Source organism: Melophagus ovinus (assembly GCA_023089585.1). NCBI lineage: Eukaryota > Metazoa > Arthropoda > Insecta > Diptera > Hippoboscidae > Melophagus > Melophagus ovinus. Next base: position 1,252,973 of record JAKKIB010000185.1, on the reverse strand, counting down.
TTTTCTAAATTGGAATTTGCAGTAAAATCCCCTTTTTTTGTTTCTAATATTTATTCGTGTTATGGGATGCAAAAAGAAATTTATATGTGAAAGAATTGTATACGAATCAGTTAAAGATTGTACAGTGAATGGCCTACTATCTAAATGTAATACATTTTCTAGATGTAGATTATTTCAATGCTACAGAAATTGTATAGCAACCAGACGCCTTACTTTTTGATTTTCTGAAACAAATGTGTAATGAATGTTAAAATAAATTGGGGACTTTAATGCATATACAAAATTTGCAATAGTTTCTCGTTTGTTCATTTTTTGAATAATCTCTTTATATTATGGGTTAGCAACAATTTCCGTAAAACATGTTTTTTTTTTACCATCTTGAAACTTTTTAAAAAAATCGTTAAGTATGGTGTCCGTGTATCTAAAACTTGGTCAATTTCTTGTTTCTTTCTTTTCTACCTATATTTTAAAAATTTTTTTAATTTAAAAATTTTATGCTTAAATAAAATATGTAACACAATTAAATGATTAATTAAATATTATAATAAATAAGGATAACAATGAATAAGAAAACTGTGAAAAACTTTATAAAAGAGATGTATACAAATATTTATCAATGTCGGAAAAAAATATGAAATTACAAAAAAAAAGTATACATCTGAGTTATGAAAAATGAAATAATAATAGTAATAATAATACTGATTCAAGTTATGTACGTTGTATGTTTAGAAATAATACGGGTGATGAGATCATATTGTTAATAAAATACCATAAAATTTCCTTTCAAATAAGTTAAACTTTCAAAAAGAGTGCGCAGAATTTTTTCATAAGAAATAAAAATAATATTTCATATACATACATTTACATAGATATTTACACTAAACGAAAAATTTCATTTTCATTATATACGTACGTTCTTTTTATCTCTCTATTGCTGCACAACTTTATATCTTTATGGGAAAAGTATGATGAAATAAATTGAATATAAAACATAATATTAAATAATATTTAAATTATGCATAAAAATGAAAAAATTAAAAGACATAAAAAGTATAAATTATATAAAAAAATTTAACATGGCACACAAGAAGGAAGCAAGCACTCGTATAAAATTAATAACAAATTGTAATAAAAAGTAATGAAAGCATTTTTAATAAATATAAATAAAATATAAAAAACTTAAAAGGCAAAGTAAATTCTTCTTAAATTTTGTATACACAAATGCAGTCAGATTTATTTTTTTTTTGATATTATTTTATAATTCCTTATCAAATTGATTTTAAAAATCAAATATATATAAAAAATTCATGATAGGGCGATTACCTATTGGAAGTAAAAGCCATATTTGTGTATTCCCTTTTCCTCCCTTCATCACTATAGGCCTTTCTCTCTTCCACTGCTACCAAAAATGCCTTCGCCAAAATACTCATTGAATCTAAATCAGTATAAATTTGCCACATACAAACTCTATTAAAATTTCTTTTTTATAAGAGAAATTATAGTCCTATGGAAAAAATTTATTAATGATAATCATTTGTACATTAACACACAATGTACATGTGCCCAAATGTGGCCTGGTTATATTAATCTTTCTAGATCCTCTAAGTATAATTATAATTATGTTTACTTTTTTAATTTTTTTAATTATTTTCTTTTAGTTACATAAAGTAAAGTGATCTAGAATATTTAAAAGTCAAGCGCGTTCGATTATAACAATTTTACTTGTATTTATTTTTTTATTTTTTATTTCATTAACACAATAGAAGAAGCCGCATATATTCTCGGTTTGAAAATGTAATCTCCTTAAATTTAGAATATTGGCCATTTTTGTGAATTATAATTTTCACTTTTTTTAAAATAATTTTGCTTATATTTTACTTTACTTTAAAGTTTTCAGTTTAATTACAGCCTACACCCGGCTGCATGTGTTTATGCGGAGCTATGTAACACCGAGAAATGTTTAAGATAGGCTCTAATCTCATAATCTTATTTGAATTCGATTAAAATTTATCTATCCGTCTGCGTATTGCCTGGCCGGCACTTTAATAACAAAATTTTTATTAAGATGCAAATCTATGCAGATCCCTTAGATAGATATATTTTTACCCAAAGATGCCGGGAAATAAATAGAGTTAAGGTGAGGCAACCTTTATGATCACTCTCCTTGTAATATTTTGCAAAAAATTAATAATGCATATATTTTTTTTTATATATACGCCACTGAAACAGGAAGCCAAATGTAATGCGTTTATCTATCCATTTTTTTCAACCTCTACCAATATAACAATCTTCTTCAAACATAATTTGTAAATTATAGAGTTTTACTTTTCGGATTTGTACTTTTCCATCTATTTGATATTCTAATTACATTAAATACAAGTGGTGTAGCGTATAGAAGTTTCGACATTGATCTTTTATTTCTCTTGCATTTAATTTGTATGTGGTTTGTTTTGTTATTTTTTTTATTTATTATTAATACTGATCGTAGTATAAATTTTTCTTTAATAGTAATATATTTTAGAATTTACTTATGTATATATCGCAGTATATGACAAGGTGCACGCGAATATGTAAAAGGAACCTGTTTCATTTTAATGTTTATTATTTTTACTTTTTTTTTGTTTTTTTATTTTTGAGTTTTTTATATTATTTTTTGAAATATCTAGTTGAAAATATGTTGAATGCGATATATATAAATGTAAGGAAACGATAAGAGAGATACGGATGCATAAAAAGAAAGAGTGTGTTATAGAGAGGGAAAAGGATAGATAGAGCGAGGTAATTGTAGCGTGTGTGCTGTTGATGGTCATGGATATGGCGCCTTAATAGGCGCCACTTTACATTATTAATGATGCGTTTACATTGATATCTGGAGGCTTAATTATCACAAAAACAAAACCCATAAGATAAACAACCTAACAGCAGAAATATAATAATAAACGGCAGCAATCTATAATTTTATGTCTAATATTTAAGATGCACCCATCAATGGCATGAAACAAGTCCTTATTACTATTGTTGTTATTGTTCTTGTTGTGGTTGTTATTGTTAGTATATATATATATATATATATATATATATATATATATATATATATATATATATATATATATATATATATATATATATATATATATATATATACATATATATATAATTTGGTTTTCTGTTACTACTTTAATTGTCGTTATTTTAAAAATAGCCATTTCTAACTTTTAAACAGCAATGTAGTATTTTTCACTTTTGTTTGCTATCAGTCTCGTTTATTTTGAACAAGTTGCCTTAGATGTGTATAATTTTTTGATAAAATTATTTTGGCATAGATTGAGGAACATTAATAATGTGCCAAAATAATAATTTTATGCCGCCCTTATTGGCGAACAACAATAAGATTTAATTTGGTACCACGGGATCACCAATTTTGATAAAGCCCATTGTGGGGATATTGATATTGGCTTTGTGGGGCTGCAGTGCCCATATCGCGAGCGATGCTCGTACAAACAAATTACATGCTTGTCGTGGAGCGTCCTATTTCCCGAACAAAATGTGTAGTTCGGTAGGCTTATTGAGTTAACCGAACTAAGCCAAGGAGTAATAGAAAGGCTCCGAACTTGGATACAAAAGGTTAAGCTTTGTATATAAGGTACATTATGGGCTTTAAATTAGAAGCTAGTCGTGACGGTAACATGTACTATGTGTAAATGATTACCAACGTTAGAGCCTATTGCACAATTGTGTACCATGAAGTTAAGCCTTCACGGAAGGTATGCATATAAAACGCATATTAAATACTGTACCTGTTGTTGTGGGGGCAACCAGTCCAGAGAAGAATAAGCTCAGTGGGAGCGGCTCAGGGGAATGTCGTTGATAGTGCCGACCATCAGGAGCGGTCATGAGTCACGAGATCGTACTAAAGATTTAATTTGGCACCGCGAGATCATTAGTTTTAATAAACCCATTATGATGATATTAGAGTTGGCTAAATATACTATTCGCTTGAAGTGCAGGATCCCATTTCTCTAAAGCTGAACTGACCAAACTAGGCCAAGCAGTTTATGGGAACGCCCCAAATCTAGATATCAAAGGGTAAGCTTCGTATATAACGTGCAATACGGGCTGTAAATTGGGCACGTGATTACTAACTCTAGGGCTCACGTTGTACAGTTATGTACCATGCAGTTATGTCATCACGGCATGTAAAACACTTACTGAATAGCTGTTGTTGTGGGGCAATTTATGGGTGGAATTCAGTGCAATTTTTGAGTGTTATCAAAATGATCAAAGTGTAGATTTCATTTAGTGCTACGATATCATCACTTTTAATGCCTTCTAGAGTTGTTAGAGTTGGTTTCGTCGAATTGCGCGATTTGTATACTACTTGTAGTTTTCCATCTTACCACCAAAAAATTATAAAGTTTACTTAAAATACCAGAGATATTGTAAGTTTATATTAGACTGTGGGCGCGCTTTTTGACTGACTTGGACGGTTTTGAATACCGATGAACATACAGGAACTTCAAATTTTTTTGCCACTTATGAAATCGAAATCTCTTATTTTGCGAATGTTTACCATACCCAAACGTGCAGACGGACGGACAGGCATGTCTGAATTAATTCAGAATTTGACACTTTATAAAGTCTCAGTGTTTTTCCTTAAGCCATTACAAACATAATGAAAAAAAGTACACACCCAAACGTCAGGATGATGGGTATAAAAATTCATTTCACGACGATCATTTAGGTTTTGAGTCTTCTTATTGATGTAAGGTAATAACAAGGCTAATACCATCAAAACCATAAAATATTGAAATTCTTAAGAGTAATAATGCAAAAACATCAGAATCCTTAACTGCAACAATAATCATAATGATTTATAGATACAAAGCATATAAAACATTGTAGTCAGTCAGAACTTGAACTCTTAAAAATCTCACACAACTTTGCTCAATGTAATTAAAATGGTGATAAAGTGAAAAGGCACCAAAAATTTAAATGCTGGAATGATTTAAACAGTTCCCACTGTACCTGTCCCACAAATGGTACAACAAGATAATTTAGAGATGTATAATTTCGAGTACGAGTGGCCGATTTGCCTGATGTTAATGTAGACATTGCAGTATAACATTATAATATAAGTTTAGACAAAATCTGGGCTTTGTATGTACCTCAATTTTTAAGTTATGAGCAAAAAATTATGTTTGCTTTAAGAAAACAGTTGCCTTGTACATCTCCAACTTCTGGGTGGTGAGTATAAAAAAAAACAGGTACATGATTTATTATAACAAAACCATGTGGATCCATCTGTCCATTGTTATTGATAGTTGTAATACAAAATCAATCCAATGGTAACAAATGGTAATGGCAATTAGTTGGATAGTAGTTCATTATGAAAAACTGAAACGAGATGTATTTAAATATAAAGGGCGGGTTTAACATATCAGAATTATGTGAAAATTTTTGTTGAAATTTATCTAAAATTGCAGAACGCCGTATTTTTTTTTTTTTTAGAAAAAATGCATTATAATAGGATTTCGTCACACAAATCATTGTAAACATTTAATTAATGTATGCATTAATAATTAACTAGTTATAAACTTGGTAAAATAAAATTTTTTTAAGTGAAATTTAAAAAAAAATACAACCATTTTATTTATACCCTACATCACTTGTAATATGGGGTACTTTGACTTTGCTTAGACGTTTGTAACACCCAGAAAAAATTAAGATAGAATTTGAATTTGCTACATATACGTATTTTGGATTAGAGATAAACGCTATTAATAATGATGAGATTCGGAGCATATAATTCATATAATGTGAAAAAAAGTCATAAAAAAGGATTTCAAATTTTATCGTGTGTCAAATTTGAATCAGATCAAATCAGTCCATTTATACAACTCCTTTACATATGACGCCTTTTTGGGGTAGAATCATTATGTGGACAAAAGTTTCAACTCTGAATATATATTAACGAAAAACTATGGCATATGTATGGCATATTCGGCCCAGATAGATATATTTTTTGAACTCACTCCTATTTAAAAAACTTTTCAATTAATTTAGAAATTGCATTAACTGATTTGTACTTCATTTGACGTTTTAATTACATTAGACAAAGTGGTGGAGGGTATTTAAGAGTTGGCACTGACCAAATATACAGTTCTTGCTTGCTGTATATAAGTAAATCCATTGTACTCAGTTCGTTCTTACTTAAATCTGACTTTTAAGTACCCTAAACCGTTTTATATAATTTAAATAATAGTACTGAAAAATGATTTAAGGTTCCGGAAAATGAAAAAAGTTTGTTTGAATTGAAATGGTCCAAACATTGAACCTAAAATTATTATACTCAAATACGATTTTACATTAAATTTTATCAAGAAATATCTACAATGGTAAGTTACTTTCCCATAACAACCTTTTTACAATATGTCCTTATATGGGGCGTGCAACTCATAATATTATTCTATTCTTATAATCATAATTATTTTCGGGCGTCTTTAGGTTAAAGCACGTCCAAATAGGAAATGTCATCGGAATAACTCTAAAAGTACCACAGATGGAGAGACAGATTCAAATCGAAAAGTGAGTCTGAGTCGATCAGTATAATAAATGTATCTGTGTATCATAAATGGTGTAGGGTATAAACATGTGGCATATGTTAATCTGAAATTCAATATATAAATAATAATACTGCTACGTTATGTTCATCTTAATCATTGATCATTGTTAGTACAAATTTAGTACAAAATTTATCTTAAGAAAACAACAACAACCAAAAAAACAAATAACAAAACCAGATAACAAATGAAAGAATATTTATAATGGCAAGTTGTATCAATTTTCATTATCACTTCCATCTCAAATTCAATATCAATTCTCCTAAAACATTAGGAAAGTACGTTCATGTTGTCAAACTTTCTTTTCTCTAAAGAAAATAAAAATTAATTATATTTCTATTTAGAACTGTAAATTAAAAAAAAAAGTAAATTACCATTTATTAAATGATTATCATATGGCCAATGTTTGTCAATGAAGAAAACATCATAATTATATAAAATAAATGTCATAACTGAATCATATTAATTTGATTTTTTTAAAATATTTTTTATTGTTGTTGTAACAATAATTATATGAAACAAGGATAATAACTAAAAACTCTTAGCAAACCAATATAGTTTGTGATATATTACCGTTATAATTTTTGAGAGGATAATACTTCACTTTATATATAATTTGTACTATGTTGTCTATGTGTATGTGTATGTGTTTGTGTGTTACCATGTAAAATGTAATTTGTAAAGTAAAAATCATATGAAAAAGGTAAATGGTAGAAATCTTGCGAAGTGCAAAAAAAGAACAAATTCTAATATTCTTGCATACAAACACACACATTCTCATTCATGTGCATACGCATTCACATATGCACATGTACATGCACATAAATATATTTTCGATTTATTCATAATTTCTCAATGTTCCATTAATACCAAGCATACACACACACACACACACACACGCATACATATGCATACATATGCACACATATGCATACATGTGCATCTATTTATGCATATTTGATAAATGTTTATGTATTAGTCTGTATTATTATTATTACAAATACATTTCTACATTTTTTGTTTTTTTTGTTGTATTATATTTATATATATGTATTTATGTGAACAATCCTCGCGCTAACAACAAAATTTTAAAATTATATGTCTTCCCCAGTTTTGTGCGGAACGCGATCGAATCTAGACGTTTTAATTGAATCGAATGGTTAATTAAATATATATTTTTTCTGCTTTTTATGCATATACATATACATATTTAAATAAATTATATATATATATATATATATATATAAAAAAAAAATATGTATAAATAAATAATATATACAAATGAATTTTATCAACGATATATAAAATATTTGAAGAAGAAATTTTTTTTAAAAAAATACTACAAAATAATAAAAATAATAATAAAATAATTGTTATTATTATTATTATTATTATTATTGTTGTTGTATGGGTGAAAGTGTAAATCAACGTAAAGAGAAATATTAAAAGAAAAAAAACAAAAAGGAAAAAGAAAATAATAAGTAGAAATAACGAAGAATCCAAGCAACAAAAACAGTAAAACGAAAATAAAACAAATCACAAACAAGAAAATACGAATATGAAAATAGTAATTAAATAATTAAGACTTCAAAAAAAAGGAAAAAAAAACAAAATCCACACATCCAATCAAACGGTTTTCCCCTGCACAGTCCATCTGCGGTTTGCGTTTTGCGTTTTTTTTCTTCTAATTTGTGAATTATTTGTTTTGACTCTTTATTTTTTATTAATTTTTTAAATTTTTATTACTTTTGATTGTTTTTTTCGTAAATTATTAATTTTAATCGGAATATACATTCGTGTATGTGTATGTGTATTTAAGAAGGAGATATTTACAATGTATATGTAGATTTTTTCATTTTGTGTGTATGTATGTGTACGCACATTTCAAATCTAATTGATATTCCAGTGTCAAATGTTAACTGTGACATATCACACACATACACCCACACATCAACAAAATCAGCTTCTCTTTTTTTTCTTCTCTCTTTCATTTGTTTGTTTTATCACATTTCATAATTTTCTTCCACTACTTCTTCTTTTTAATTTTCTTCTTCTTCTACATTATTTTTATTTTTCTTATTGTCATTGTTGTTCTTGTTGTTATTATTATTATTTCTGTAGACGAGAGCATCTGTTGGAAGAGCATTCAATAAATCTACGTATATACGTATGAAGTGTAAATAAAAATTAATGCACCGTTAGGTGTAACGGTTTAGGTGTTGTGCATTTGTACGTTGATATTACAAAATTTGTTATATGAAATGGAAAATTATTTAATTTGGTGTAAGGATTAGAAATTATATTATAGAAATAAATATGAAAATTTTTATATCTGTGCGAATCCAGAAATTACCGAAATTTGGTACTATCTTTTCTTGTATACTCTACACAATTTCTGAAACAGGGTATAAGTTTATGCAGATCTTTGTAACAGCCACAAAAAGTTTACATGGAAAAGTTTAAATAAATCCATCTTCTATTATACCGTTTAACTCAGAATTATTTCCTGAATCGATCTAAGCATGTCTGTCCGTTTAATTGAGCGTCTGTTATCAAGATATCGGCTGAAATTTTAGTGATCAATTCATTTTATACGATTAAAAATTGAATTAAGAGACTTAGAAATGTACCATTTTTCAAAGAAATAATTAAAAATATTAAACTCCTAATTTGCCAACATACTTGAGGAAATAAGTAGCAGGCAAATAGGAAGATACATGGACTAATAACCTGAAATTGTTACGAAAAATAATTCTAAATCGACCGATACAATAAAAAAGAAAAGAAAAAAAATCTACCATTAAACGTTGTCTCTTTGGTAAAAATCGCGTAGAGATAATAATTATGTAGAAAATTAATTTTGTCATTGTAATTCTCTGAAATTATATTAAATTATTTCTAAATTTTGAAACATCATTAAACCTAATTTTCATTTAAAATTAGTTTGGCAGAAAAAACAATTTGAAAATTTATGGGCTTTAATGAAAAAGCCAAATAAAATAATCGTTGGCCTTTCTAACTCCATTTTTTATCAATTTTTTTTTATGTCAAATGCAAAGAATCAAATGTAAAGAATTTTTATAAAAAATTTACACAAATTCTCATGATTTACTTATAATTATGATGATAATGATAATTATGTTTATTAGCATTTGTTCAAATAGCATCGATTGAATGTCATTTATTTCATAGATTTTCTAAATAAACTTCTCGAATTGTTACCATGGCTTAGAAGTAGAAATAGTTTATTTCAATTTCTTCCTTTTTATTTTACATACTGTAAAGCGTAAAAATTATTTGGAAAACGAAAAACAAAGGGAAAGATTAAGTAAGTGATAGTAGAAGTACAAAGTAAATAAAGAAAATGCATGTAAAAATTAAATTAAATTGGCATCGAATTTTTTTCATGCTTTTTCATAATCCATTCAAAATAATTGATTAAATAAAAAATGTTTTCCTTTTGCGTTTTTTGATATTTCGATGCCATCAAAGTGCATTTAGTTAATTTAAAGAAAATTGCAAGATATTTTACATTTGTTTACTTTACATTTTTTTTTTTGTAAAATGCATCTTAAACATTCTAATTTGTTATAACGTAATTATTTATAAGTGAAACCTTGATATGCAACTGAAAGACTACTGAAAGTGAACTGAAAAAATAATTTGATTTATTTTGGTGCCACTTTAATCTGAAATTATAAGCAATAACAGACGCAATTTTATGCCATAAAACTAAATGGATTTATTTTTTATTTTTAGTTTTTTTTTTTTAATATTTTAATACATTCCTCTAATTACAAGCATGAAAATTTTACAAAATAAAAATTTGCTTGTTTGTTTATTTACATAATTTGTGTATAAAAATTTCTATCTAATAATTTAAATGACGAGTAATGTGAGCCGATAAATTAAATATAATTAAATATATTTTAGTGATATAATAAACAAGTGAAACAAGTGAAACAAGTGAAACAATTGAAAAATATAAATAATTAATTGATTACAAAAGTATTTTGATGTAAATTTTTGCTTGAAATATATTCCAATATTGTAAAAATCGAAAATTTTTTTTGGAAAAATCTATAACTTTAAATAAAAAAAAAAGCAAAAGTGAAATGGCATCATTTGTGTATGCAGTTTTAAGTATAACCAATGCAGCATCGGTTCATTGTGCTGCACGTCCCGAATTATCACCATGTACATGCGAACCGACATTTGCTGTGGATTTTGTGGATGTTACATGTCAAAAATTGGATTCGTTTCATCAAATTATTGAAACGTTAGCCGATAAATTTGATGCAAGTGTTAAAGTAAATTTAAAAATATCATATTCTCAATTGGAGGATTTGGAAATGCGTGCATTCCCAGAAATGCATATGAATGTGGTTAAATTACGATTACCATACAATAATTTAAAGTAAGTTAAATGAGCTTAAATTTAATCCAAAACTTCTTAAATTATTGCAAACATTTTTTAACATTTATTTTATAAATTACTTCAAATATATTTCAAATATTTGAAGAAATTTTATTAAGCTGATTAACTACAAATTAATTTGTAAATTTAATTGGAGAATAAGCTAAAATACCAATTTGTATAAATTAAATTATAGAAACTCTATTTGGCATAGAAATACTAAACAAATGTAAAATATTTGATATATTAATGATATTTTCAAGCTGTAAGATTTGTTGATTTATAGTCACTCCGAATTAAATTAAATGAAATGAAATGAAACAAAAGTGTCATGGAATGGACCGATAATGCCGATATATATAAATTAAATCTATGTAATATTTTAAATGAACTCATCTTAGATTGTATATCTTATCAATTAACTCAGAATAACTTTCTTAATTTGATTTAAAGCCGTCTATCTGTTTGCCCATATAAATTTGTTGTTAAAGCGTAGACAGAAAATTTTAGGAATATTTCAATGAAACTTGATAACAAGTAACAATTTGATACAAAGTAACATACAAAAAATTTCATATAGCTCAAATATTGTATAGCTTTTCATATTTTTTTTAGCATAATAAAGAAAAAAATTAAGTAAAGTTATGTAAAAAAAAGCGTATTTGAGAATCCACTTCAATCTACTTCCATATTCTTACTTGATATTATTAAGTGTAAGCGCGTGCTATAAGATCATGCATAGCTCAGCACATAAATCGAAGATTGTGTCGTATTATGATTGTTACTATTAATTCGTTGTTGTGTATTGTTGATTTTTTTCTACATTTTTTTCTACATTTTTTTTCTACATTTTTTTCTACATTAACTGCACTAAGTCAATATTCAAAAGTCAACATGTGAGAAAATTACATTTGGTAGGAGACGACTTTGAAATACCTATTTGTCAATTACAGTGCTTTTCGATTGGATTAGTGTCTTATGATATTTAACACTTCTTTTTTTAAAACTTTACTTTATTTCTTTAATTAGAAGTTATAAATTGATTTAATTTTATATTGTGACATTTTTGCGATTCTTCTACAAAATTAACTTGCTCAATAAGGTTCTTGGATATACAAAGTATATTCTATATAGAAATTTATTAAGAGCTTTACTTCAACGCAATTCCTTATATGACTTACTTACTAATGTAATGAGAAATGAATAATCGCTACAGAAAACGAGCGTAGTGTAATTGTTAATGTTTTAGAATTTCACAGTGAATTTTTTCTTTTCTTTTTTATTTTGATATTGATTTTGGAATAGATATTAAAATATATCACTTAATGTATAGAGCTGAATATTCAATGGCTTTATCTAACTAAAATTTAACTCTTGTTTCATTGTGGTTTCATACAAAAAAATTCCATGTGAAATATTTGATCGTTCTTTATTAAATTATACTATGAAAATAGCAATAACAGGTATTTGGAAATTTTGTGCACATAACTGTTGTAATTCATAAGCATTACGATCACAATGAAAACAACGGATGAGAAAAAAAATTAAGTTAAAATACGTTAATTTCTATCTATTTGTATATATTAGTAAATATTAATTTAAGAAAAAAAACATGCAATATAACTGAAATTTTTTTTTGATAAAGAAAATGGGCCTCTTGGATAGCATTTCGATTAGATTGTAGAGATTCCTTACATTCTCATTCTCAATTCTCAGTTTCTCTTTTCAGTTTTTATTTCTATTAATAATGTTTGTCACTTTCATTCATTCATTCATTCATTTATAATTATAATTATAATTATAATTATAGTTTAATTCAATATTAATCAATAGACTATAAACAAATACGAAATATTCCATTAAACAGGCAACATCCCAATAACAAAAATACAATCAGCAGACAAGAAATAGAAACACAATGGACGGTTGTGGGCGATTTAAAAATTTCCTACAATCAATGAATCGCCCTTTTCTTCTAAAATATTATATTATTTATAGTGTGGTCTTCAAAATTCTCTTGTATCGTTTAAACCGACAAATCAATCACGATTATTCATTGTGACCAAAGACATCTAAGTGTAAATAACAAATTAATTGTCAATTTACATAATTTACATTTACATAATTTACATTACATACATTTGATAACAAGAAAAAATTTCAGACGGTTAGATCAAAAGACCGCTTTAGTCTTCTACAAATTACATAGATTTCTATAATTTCATTCCACATAATGTCTTTGACTTAAAATTGATGCAGAAATAGGGCTTGATATAAATCTGGTTATTTTTATTGTCATTGTTTACATTGTTTACTTTATGTATAATGATAATATTAATTGATTGGATACGTATATAAAAAATGTCTGTAAGGGCATTATATTAATCATGTTTCATTTTGTTGTTAAATATTATTTAAAAAACGACAAGAAACTTATTTATTAAATTTTACATTACCCAACTCAGTATGTAAATTATTTAACAATGAGAAAGAAAGAGTTTTCTCATCAAACACCCAACTCTTATCACAGCGAGCTAAACTTAAGTATGTACAACATTGTACATACAGTTTGATGAAACAATAACAATAAAACAAAAAAAAAAAACGAAAAACAATAAAATAAAAACAAAAACAAAAACAATAAATAAAAGAAAAAAACAAGCCACGAAGCCTTACTGATAACAAATTATTGTTTTTTTATTGTTTTGTTGTTTTATTGTTTTGTTGATTCGTTGATTTATATTTTCTTCTCTTTCTTTTCGTTTTCTTCAAATCTGATTTTCTATTCCATAAAGCTTAAACGATCCATTCACACAAAAAGTTCATGTACTCCAATCATTTCATATTGGCAAATGATAATTAACAGTTTTATGAAATATCATGCATAATATTTAACTATACATTTCATCTCATTTCATTTTGCTTGAATTTGTTTTCCCCTTTTTTTTCTTTTTTTTCTTGATTTGTATATCATTAATTCTATAAAACGTGTAATCGATAAATTGTCCATAATTTGTTTTTAGTTTGTTCTTAGTTTGTTCTTAGAATGTTGATTTACACGATTAGAACGTACATGGCTGCGGCCGTACTTTGTTTAAATAAATAAATAAATAAATAAATAAATAAATAATTACCATTTAATATACGATTATACTCATTGTGATTTTCTTCATAGTGTTATCATTTCCATTTCCTCACAACTATTCATTCTTTTTCGTAATTTGTTTTATTATAAGGGTATTGCATGGCATAAGATCTGCCTGTGTATCCTTTACATCTTATGCGCAATATATTGAAATGCAACAGCATCATTTTTTTATCGTTATCATTGTACATATAAATCTGAATAAAAATGTAGCTTTATTGATCATTTCCTTCTTTAATATGGATCTTAAAAGGCGATTTGTGAGAATGGGAAGTGTGCCAATGCTTTTGCAGTGTATTGAATGTGTTGAAGCAAGGTTTCGTTTTGAGCCCCTTTAACATACAGTCACATATTTTCACGGAGAATACACCGTGAGATATTTTTTACTAAAATATTCTTGCTATGAAAATTTTGTTTGTTACATTTGAAAAATCATAAGTTAATATAAAAAGTTTCAATGGCAGAGATTCTCCTTATGGAACAATTCTATGTATTACATTAGGATTTTGTTTTATTTTATATACATTTCAGGGAATTCAATATTTGATTAATCATTTTATAATTCAATATAAATCGAATCCAAACGTTTCAATCAAGTTTCCATCATTTAATGACAAATTGCTTTTACTATTTGAAAAAAAGAAATTCCATTTCTCCAATGCGCACATATGAATGCATTTTTCATATATATATATATATATATATATATATATATATATATATATATATATATTAACATATTTAAAGAAATGAAACTGAAAAGTATACTTAATTGTTGCACGACCTCCAAGGATGCCCTTTAGTCAATTTGATTTAATTAAATAATAATAATGACTTAAACAAAACAACAACAAACAAAAGAGAAGAAGAAGAAATAAAAAAAAAGAAAAACAAACAATATGAAATTTAATTAAATAACATACACGCACACACATATGTCTGATATATGGACACATATACAGGAATCACTTTTAAATGTTTTTAAATGCTATTGAAAATTATTCAAGATTATACATGCATGTAGCTTAGTTAGCTTAGTGCATTAGTGTATATATATATATATATATATATATATATATATATATATATATATATGCAGATGGTATTCATTCAGAAAATGGCATTATAATGACACAGAAATAAGAATAAATAACGGATTATATTCTGTAAATTGACAAATGTATATATATATATATATATGTACATAAATGTATATACATACATATATATTAAAGTTGTTAAAAAATTACATATTATTCAATACCAACTTGGGATACTTCTCTCAACAATTTGATGAAGTATAAATAAGTTGCTATTTGATGAAAAACATTTTTACCAAACTATAAATATACATAAATGTTGCATATCGTTAGGGTCATATGTAAAATACGTATAAGAAATACGTAAAAAGTATATAATTGATTAAGGCCGACTTCTAAATTCCCGATGATACTTTGTTTAATCAAAGAAAAAAAAAGGAATTACAATAAATGAATAATAAAAAATTGAAATTTTTAAATTACTTACAAATTTCTTTGTATGAGGAGAAGGTTCAAAAAAAAAGAACCAATCCGTACCAAATTTGGTACGCACATTTTCTATGTCAAAGTGCATAGCAAGAACAAACCTCGATTAAATATATATTCAACATTGAACGTTTTGTTCAACATTATGGTAAAAATGTACCGATCTGGCCTATATTTGTTATACATGTTTTCATTTTAAAATACAATTAACTGCTATTTTACAATTTTAATTTAAATATAATTAAAATTGTAATTTTTTCACATATACTTTTTTTAAAAAAAGCGTTCAATAGTGAATGGTGGAAATAATGGTTCGAAATAGGGTACGCCTCAGGGCTAAAACAAATTCATGTAACAAATTTAATTAGAATATCTTAATAGTTGCGCTTGCCAAACTACACGAAAGTGCCAAGTTTTGCTAAAATAAAAATAAAATTATATTTTTTGTTCAGATAATGATATTTTTCCGAAAGGCGTTATATAAAGCAAAACTAGGCAGATCTTAGCTATATTTTCCATATGTAAATACCATACGACGCCGATTTTCATGTAACGACTTTTTTTTAAAAAACAGAGGCATATGGAGTGGGATCGTAAACATGATACGATTTAATAATTATTAGAGGTACCTTTAGATTAAATTTCCAAATTTTACTAAAATATCATAAAAATTGCGATTTGTAGCTTGATAGCTTAAATTAATTTGAAAAGTGATTTTGAGTCAATTGGGCGTTACATATATCCACATAACTTTATAATGCCCTTAATGCAAGTTGTGTAATTAAAAAATTCAATTTAATCAATTAATTCAATCAAGACATTCAATTAAGAAAATCAGGTCTTGCCAGAACCTTAAATCAACATTAGAATTATTAGAAAATGCACAAAAGCGTTGGATCCATTACATTACCCTGTCTAGTCTTTCATACCTAAATATATATTTTTTTAATAATTTATATAAAAATTACGTATCGATATCTATTTGTAGGCCCATGCGCATAATAAGTTTATGTAGATATAAATATAGAGATAGTTTTGTATAGATGTACATACACACATATATATATATGCATACACATACCAGAAGCTTGAGATAGGTCCATATTTTTTTCTACAGATTTTCTCAGAATAATTTGCTGAATCGATTTAAAAATGTATGCCTGCCTGCTTGTCTGAGTTTATTTACCTTGTCTTTCTGTACCCTACACCAACAGTTGTGTTGTAGGGTGTTGTCAGTTTGTGTGGATGTATGTAATATACAGAAGATTTTAAAGTAGAATATAAGTGATTTCTTATACATATCAGCATAAACTGATAATTTTTTACAAGATTCACAATGATATGAAATTATCAAATTTTTTACTTATTTTTTATGCGTTTTATTTTGTAATGGCATTAAGCACAATGATGGAAAGGTATTTAAGAGTCGGTCACGACCCAAGTAACAAGCAAAATATACTTGTTACTTATTTTTAACTATAATTTGGTATCAATAAAAACCATGATATTTATATGGAATTTTAATTAAATTAGCCAAAATTGGTCTCTATTGACCCATAAGCTTGAAAAATTAAAGAAATGTAAACTTGTGATTTTTCTGAATATTCATTTATGTATCTGTCCCACATATTTTTTTTTGAAACATTGCATAAAAAAAAATAATAAAATTTTGTTATTTGAACGAACGGATTAACTTTAAAATCAAATTTAAGGTGAACTTTTTGAATGCCATGCTATAATTTTTTATATTCTAGACCACTTGGAATAGAGGGTATTACCTATTTGTGCGGATGTATGTATCATACACAAGGAGTTGAGATAGACCCACTTTTTATTTTACCGTTCAACTTAGAATCACTTTATGACTTGATTTAAGTTTTTCTGTCCATTCATCCGTATATCCGTCTCCCAGTCCTTATGAATTTGTTATCACAATAAAAGGTTGCAATTTTTATAGTTTTTCGAATGAATTATTAATGCAACTATGCTCCATATAACGATTTTTTTTACAACACGATTATTATGTGAAAACGTTATTTTAAATATTTCTTTTTTAAAATATAGCGGGCCCCAACCCGGCTATAATCTATTAATTTATTTATTTTATTAGCATGTAAAATTTTATTCTTATAATAATAAATTTCACGACATTTTTGTCATGCCTCTCGGTTTGTCTTTTTCTTTATCAAATATATTTTAAGGTCCCTGCCTGAACTGCCATTTCGTGGTCTATCAAACATAGAATTTTTAAGTTTGGCTGATAATCCTTTGGAAGAGATACCGAAACATGTCTTGGTCCATATGCCTTTAATAAAAACATTGGATTTTGGTAAATGCCAGATACGGGCTCTGCAGCAGGATGACTTTAAAAGTATTCCAATGTTAACCAATTTATTTATGCCTTTAAATAATATATCGCGCATCGATTCCAATACATTTCCACTGGAATTGGCCGTTTTACATTTAGGTCATAATGCAATTGAATATTTAAATGGAACATTACGCCATTTGGACAATTTGGGTACATTATTTATCAATATGAATAATATCACTAGTTTGGATAATGAGTTGCCAGAAAAGAGTCTCAAGTTATTATTAGCACATAATAATCGGTTAAAAAGTTTACCAGCTAATATACGATTTATGAAGAAATTGGAAGGTTTAAAAGTTCAGTGTAATCGTTTAACATCTTTAAATGGTACATTAAAAAATGCTGTTAAATTGGCGGAACTTCATGCCTACGATAATAATATTGAATATTTAGCAACAGATGAATTTCAATTAGCAACTAAATTGGGTGAGATCGACATGAGTTATAATCGTATCAAATCGTTGAATGGCTCATTATTACCATTGCAAAAGTTACAAAAAGCCAATTTCTCTTATAATGCTTTGGAATTATTTTCATTGGATGAAATACACGGCTTAAAGGGTTTAACACAATTAGATTTATCCAATAATTTAATAAGAAAATTAATGGGCAGTCGAATAATGTCTCATGGTGCTAGCAGCCGAAGTAATATCTCTTATCTAGTTGAATTCTATTTGGATCATAATCACCTGAAATCATTAGATGGCGCTTTGTTAAATTTAAATGATTTACGTGTCCTAAGTCTAACGTATAATCAATTGGAATATTTATCAGCGGAGGATTTGAAAGGATTGAATAAATTAGAAGTTCTAGATATATCGCACAATAAATTATTGTCCATTAGAGAATTGGAAAAGGTAAGTAAACATGTCAGTTTCTATATAATAATTGGGTACTTTTTTAATATTTTAATTATGCCATCTCCATATTTAAACCTTATTTATAAATAGAATTTATGCCCGTTGTTCGCAAAATGTTCTTTATAAATTAATTTTCCTTTATATCAATTTTACTAAGTAAATTGGAGAGTTAACATTTATTAATTATGTATAGTATTGGAAAATGTTTTATTAGTTAATGGTAAATGAGAGGAACAATTTGCCTCTTACTATCACAATAACAATAACATAAGGTTAAGCTGCTTTGATTGAAAAGTGTCATATCTGAACTTTAAATATTTTTCTTATTTTTTAGAAGAATTTTTTAAGAGAATTCACAATATTTGGAGAGTTTTTAAATTGAAGAATCATGAATTTTGTAATATTATAATAAAAAAGATATGGCTAAGATCAATTTCTGAATATTCCCAAGGCAGATCTAATATATAAAAAAATTATTAGTGGTATACCTTTTGCTTTTAATAAGTCTCCTCTATATTTTAAATGTATAATTTTTTAGGCAATATTACCAAATTTGAAGACTTTAAGAGCTGAATATAATGAAATAACAATAATGGATAAAGATTTTCATGGTATGCCTGTATTATGTCAAGCCGATTTATCCCATAACAATATTACAATATTATCACGTGAATTAGTTGCTAAAACGAAATGTTTAAATCATAAAGTACCCGGTAATTTAGAATTAATTTTGGAAGGTAAGATTAACGGCATATAACAAAAAATTAATAATATTAATTAATAAGCTTAAATTTGATTACTTTCAATTGGATTAATAGAAAATCCGGTTGGCTGTGACTTTTTATTAGAAGAATTTTGCCCACTTAAATCCAAACCAGATGAACGTATTCGCATTCGTGCCTCTTGTTTTGAACATGTCGAACATGAAGATATCTGCGAAATGCTAATGATTTTGCCATCGAAAAGTATTATTACATTATTAAATGATCAATTAAAAAAGAATGGTGACGCATTATATCCACCGCTTTTAAAGTCATTGGGTCAATTAGATGATATACAATTAAAAAATAATAATACAACAACAATGTTTAATGCTACAGCAGTTACGCCATCATTGTTACCAGATCAATTAAATCAAATAAAATATCCAAAGGATCCGTTAAATGTGATACTTGCTGAAAATAATGCCGAGACTACACCAATTGTAGAACGTTCGATTTCTCTTGGTATAATAAATCATATAAAAGATAATTCTAATGAATTACAGCATCAACATCAACCACAATTATTGCAACAATATCAACAACAAACAACGCCTTCTATTGTAGTGCTAAATATACCACATAAAATAATTGCTAATGCCAATGCAAATGTTAATACAAAGTTACCCTCTAAAACAGAATATGCCACCATAGAATATGTGCCAGATAAAAGTAATTCCAAATCTATAACCGATACACTAGTTGATGGCATCGATGCCAGAGTAAATGATTTACATGAACAGCTACACTCAAAAGTGTTACCCAATTATAATAATGCACCACAAAGTTTATGAATGCCAGGAGAGCCACCAGAAAATCCATAATTTACTATAATCAAGTAGCAATGTTTATTTTCCCCCTTTTTATTAACCTTCCTTCCCTAATGTTACTTATTTTTTTTTTTTTTTTTACTATATTTAATATTTACAACAACCCAAAAAAAAAGAAAAAAACAAAAAACAACTAATATAGAATTTTGTTGGAGTACTTTAATTTTAAGTTATTTAATGTATAATGCACACGTGATATCCAAAGTAATGATGGAAAAATATTTTTCCTATTACTCAAATACTATCATCATTGTATCTCGTTCATATTTATTTTCGCATTAATTGTTTTTTAATGTTCATTATCGAAATTTTATGTATACACATGCCATTTATGCCATTTATAAAATGATATCGAAACGGCACCTTCAGAAAACCGCTTTGGATAAGCATTTATATGTATATACTTTATCGTATCATTGAAAAATTTGTTGTAACTATATCGGTCCGTAAGTTCATACATAAATCATTTCTTATTCATAAAATACAAAGACCGCATCCGCATTGAGCATAACTATAAGAAATTCATATGCATCGATTGAATTGTAAGTAGACTAAGTCGATCAAATGGTATGCTAACAATGCAAATTTAACTCTATGACAGCGCTGTTTTGTTTTAAAAATTTTATGGATCTTGTAATTACAAAAAATTATGATTTTAGTGATTTACTTGATGTGCGGCATCATCATCAGCAACCTTTATGAAATATTTATAGAGAAATTAAATTTCAAATTCAATCGACTACTCGATACTGATAATTTGTCTAGATATTTTATCTTTAGATTCTAAGAATTTGAAAAAAATCTATCATATCTAATAAGTTCAATATGATTTATGAACGGTGAGTGTACGATATTTGGTCACAGCCGAATATTATTCTGTCTTCCTTCTTTTAAAGCATTAAAGTATGTACATTTTTGATCAGTGTCAAATTCTGAATCGATATAAAGTTGTCTGTCTGTATATCCGATTAAATATGGAGCTCAAATTTGGCAGGAACATTGGAAGCTTTTCCAAAAAAACAATCGAGAATACGTTTAGGAAACTGAGAACATCTCAGTTTTCTGCAGTTTATTGTTCACAAACTGCAAAAGGTCGAAATCGGAAATTTTGTACAATTACTCAGGCCATTGGCTTACAAAGTTTTCTAAAAAAATTATGAAAATCAGTTACTACGCCTACACGAAATTATACAGTTCAGTATGTAATTTACATGCATTCCAGCCGTGAAGGCTTAACTACATGATACATAACTGTACAACGTGAGCCCTAGAGTTAGTAGTCATTAGTACCTGGTTCCGCCCAATTTACAGCCCATATTGCATGTTATATACAAAGCTTAACCTTTGGTATTCAGGTTCGGAGCCTTCCCATAAACTGCTTGACCTAGTTTAAGAAATGGGATCCTTCATGGCAAGCGCATAATATGTTTAAACGAGCATCGCCCGCGATATAGGTACCA
Source organism: Melophagus ovinus (assembly GCA_023089585.1). Lineage (NCBI taxonomy): Eukaryota > Metazoa > Arthropoda > Insecta > Diptera > Hippoboscidae > Melophagus > Melophagus ovinus. Next base: position 1,230,983 of record JAKKIB010000185.1, on the reverse strand, counting down.
CAATCCCCGCGAAGCCAACTATAATATCACTACAATGGGTTTATCAAAACTAGTGTAAAAATTAAATCTTTGGTCGGATCTCATGACTCATGAGATCCCCTGATGGCCGGCATCAACAACTATCATCTCAGGAGCCACTCCCAGTTGGGCAGGTGCTTGTCGGAACTGGTTGCCTCCACACGAAATTATATAATACCATATTTACACTGTGCTTTTTATTAACGATTTTTTTTTGGATTACTGCAAAAACTGAAACAGACTCTGTATAATAATGTCAAGGCGCTTAAGTGGGTGGGTGTTCAAAAATTTGGCTCCAGCCGAATTTTTTTTCTTTGTCTTTGGTTTTTGTTTTCTATTTATACTTTATTCTCATTCAGTTGAATTAAATAATGTAATGTTTGCCACTTTACCATCTTACCATTTAAAATAATTTCTATGAATTTCAAATTCTATATGAATCGAGATAATTTATTTTTGAAAATGTTTCCTTTAAATGCGGATTACAAATGTATCATAGAATTTTGTTATGTGATTAAGAATGATAATAAGAAAAACTTCATTTTATTTATTTAGTCTTCTATTTTATAATTTTTTTTGTTAATGTATATAAAATTATATATATATATATATATATATATATATATATATATATGTATGTGTATATGTATGTGTATGTGTATATGCATAGACATACAATCATTTAAATAATTTCACTAGTTTGTTCTTTTTTTTTTATACCTTTCTTTCCTTTTTCAATTGTTTGTTTATTTAAATTTAAATTTACTTTGATGAATATTTTGGCATATGCTTTTGCTACCTAACTGTGCCAAACATGTTTAATATTAAATAGAATAAAACAAAAGCAATGACATAATGAGAAAAAAAATATAAAAATGTAGCAATATAAATTAAAAGCTTAATTTTACCATTATTATAAAATTTCATATATTTAGATATAAAAAGAAATACATCTCAATTGTATAAAAAATAAATACAAAGGAAAAAAAAACAATAAAGAAAAAGGAAAAAATACCGCAATGCTATAGATTACATTTGTAGAAGCGAAACCTTTAACATCCATAATTTATATTTTGCATTACATTTGATAGGTTAGGTTTTGAATAAAATGCCAGCTTCATATTTAAACGCCCATATAAAACTTTTTAATGTTTTACTTTTTATAAAATGAGTAAGCAAAAAAAAATAATATAAAAAAAAATTAAATTAAATTAAAATCAAGTACATTTAAAATAAAAGAATTCTGTGTATTATAATTTTTCCGGAGCATCTAATCTGATCTAATCATCTACTTTTCCATTTGCAAATATAACGAAAATTGTGAAGTCTTACTTTTATAAAATGCACAAGATTTGTCCGATGTAATTTCACAAAATTGCCCTATCATCATATCGCTTGATCGATTGTTTTTATTAATTAAAAATGTATTTGGTCTTTAAAACCTTCTTCTGGATGGTAAGTACCTGTGAAAAGCAATTCAATTATGACAAATAAAAAGGTTATTGTCGGTTGGAGTCGACTCTTAAATATCGTATTAAATATTTGTTTAGTGGGACTGAAAATTTCGCTCATTTATTACATCAAAATGCAATAATTTTTGCAGAAAACTAATCAAACTTGTAAGTTTTGTTTATACATGGAGATTTTTCCACAAAAAAGAGCTCATGCAAATTAAAAGGCTTTACCTTTATACTCATAAAAAAATATCGGAAAATTGCACATATTTTTAACATTTTTTTTCATTTTTTTCTACATATGGAAAGTAGTGGTTCTAGAAGTTTTTTTATTTTACTCAAATGCATTCTTAGCTGTTCACAGGTCAAAAAACGTTCATTTGCTGACTTCCGTTAAAATATCTCTAAATATCTGAAAATTTAGAAACATGACATAGAGAGATAGACAAAGCAGCTTTAAGTCGTTTCAGAAAATATTTCTAAACTTTTGTGACATTCATCAGTATAAGCCCACTACATTTGATGTAGCGTTGAAGTGATATTAGATATTTTCAATGCCGAATTATTGTTTTCATATTTTTTAATTTCAATGTCACTTATGTTACAAAGTTTAAAGACAAACGGCAGTTTTAATTAAATGTTGTGCTGTAATTATTTTTATTTTTTTAATGAATTTATGCAATAATTCCTTTTTGTCTTTATAAAATAGAAGGACAACTTCTTCACAAACAGATGGCGTTCCATGAAAAGTTGACTGCTTATCTTATTTTATCTTATAAGATTCTCTGTTCGTCTTTAACTGGGATTTTTAGACAGTTTGAAAGAGATATTATACATAGGTATAAATTGAAAAAAAAAAACGACTCAGAATAATACAAGAGACCGCAAAGTTAGTTTTCAACTCAAATTCCTTACTTGATTTCTTCACTTGAGTTGCTTTGTTTTTGTTTTGTTTACAGCATTGGAATGTTGTAAAAAACGAGCTTACGAAATTCAGTTGTCTATTTTTTATTTGTAAATTTCTGTACAACATATTTTATCGTATAATTCAATATCGTATATTAATTATTGATGCAATTAACATGATTCACCAAGTCAAGGAAGGAGCCACACATATGAAGTTGCAAGAGAATGACTAAATACAAAAAAACAAAATGTATGTATGAATAAGAATCTAAACATTTGTCAGACATAATAGCAATGAAACACCGCATATATCGCGCATATTGTGTATATTTGAATGCACCAACATATTTACTGTATGCATATGATACACACCAAATAGTAGTATCGATATGTTTACAATATAAGAACATTTTTATTTTCATTCAATTTAAGAAAGTTGCTTAAATTTCTATTGATACCTCTTTGTATGAAGACAGCACACTGTATATCTTCACTGTATACCTTTATTTTTATATTCAAAATTGTGCCTTAAATTTTAATTATAAAATAATGTGTATAAATTGCAAGGAGGCACTTATATCAAAATGTCTTGCTAAAATACTAATAACATATCTGTGTTTCGTTTCATTCCAGTTTGTTTACGCTAAAGTTACTCTCTATATTTTCTCCTTAAATTATTTGCCCATTTTTTTTCGAAACAAAAAACACCAAAGAGAAAATTCTAAATTGCTAAAAGAAGTTATTCCAACAAAAAATTAAATTTTTATATCTTTTATACGAAAATAGTTAGAAAATATATAAATATAATTAATAACAATCAACTTTTGATACAGTAGTGTAAAAGAAATTATAATAAAACAATCGAATACGACGTTCATTCAAACCACTAATAAAAAAGTATTTCGCAAATTCATACATCATCTAATAAAAATTTATACAAATATTACAATAAAATATATATAGTATACATAAAAAGTAAAAAATAAAGGAAAATCATTCATTAATTTATCATCATTGTTGTATAGTGGTAGCTATATAAAAAGAAAGTTAAAGGAAAAGAAGAGAAAAGAAAAGAAAAATAATACTTATGAAAACGTAAAGAAAGCAAGCATTATTTAATTATTTGCTAATGCGGTGATTGGCTGTTAATATAAGTAAAGTGGAAAAGTGAGGGTGTCGGTACAATTAATTAACACAACGTTTATATAACGACATATATTTACTTTAAATTTATATTATAATAATATAACAGTGTATATATATTTTTTGGGGCTTGTGTTTACATTGACACTGTTTAGTCAACTTGCATGAATTATTCTATTGGATTCATCGCGTTCATAATCGCCATAGTAACTTTCTTCCGTGCTTAACACATATTTTCTCTGTTTTTATTTATTTTTTATTTGGTTTCTTTTTTGTTTATTGACTGAATTTTATTTCTGGTGATTTTTTAGGTAAGTTCACCTTTCCCATATAACATTTTTAAATTAAATAAAATTAATTTCACATTTTCTATATGTTTATATTTTTTGTGGTTAGAGTCTTTCTTCTCTTTGGTTTTTTTTGTCCACTAGTAAATAAATTTATCCCCTGTTTGTTTGCAGTTAGATCATTTTTGCGTGAGTGTGAGTGTGAGTGTGAGTGTAAGTGTTTATAGGTTTTTACTGTCATGCAAGAGATGCTTCTTCTATTTTTATTCTTTCTCTTCATCTTACAATAAACTATTTATTTCTTATAGATCACATTTGTGATTGCGTCTTTAAAAAAAATTGTTAGTAATTCTCTTTTACTCCTTTTTTTTGATCTTTGATCTTTTATTAATATTGTGATATTATTTTATTTTGCAAAGAAAAGAAATTTGGTGCCAATAAGATAAATAAAATATCACCATCAAATATCACCAATCAAAAGTCTGCCTTTTCTCTATGCCATATCTCTCTCGTCAAATATACGTTTATATGATCTTATACCAAGATCAATGTTTATTTCATTGATTTATGGAACGTTTGTATTTAAATATTGGCGATGAGCGTACAAATTTCTCCGACATATATTTTTAATCAGCACAATTTGTTATTTTGTAGTAAATTTTTATCTGAATATTTTCTTTTTTTTTTTGCTTGTATTTTTTCCTTCTTCTTTTTTTTTGTTTTGTTTGATAATTAGATAAATTTGCGATTGCCTATTTTTCTCTGTTATTATCGCTAACTTTAATTGAGAGTAAAATTGCATATGACATATTTTTAAAATGTGCTATCACGTGGTGCTATTAAATGTAGTTTATGAGATAAAAAGTTTGGGAAGTGCTTAAAAATTTAACTGCTAATTAAACGTTGACATTAAAGTGTAATTTTTACGCCATAAAATTTAATATTAATATGTCATTTAGTCATGGAATAGTTATGCAATGAATTTATAATCTCCATTATTGCCATTCCTTTTAATTAAGCAAAATACTAAATTTCGAAAAACTTGAAGTCTTTTATGAATGGCAGCTTTCTTTTAAAATAACATGCACGAAAAAAAAAATTGCGTGTTTAATTCGAGTCTCTCTTGGGACACAAGTATACCAATCTTTTATAAATGTTAACTTGCAATTGTCATAAAATACTAACAAATATTAGCAAATTCATACTATTAAATTAATAATAAAATAATATGGATATTTAATAATATATAAAAAGTAATGTATTTTGCTTGTAGAGAATTTTTTTTTCTTTTTAATTATTTGTGTTAGATGTAACGTCTTTAAAAGACACCAAGGTTTGGTTATTTATTTTTTTTAAATTTAGTAATTGTAAAGCGCTTGAATATGATGCCATATTTATAATGTATTAACAATCGATAGACTGATATTATATCAGAGATAGCATACAAATTTTAAGTAAAATATCAAAATAAATGTAACTTGCTTTATTACTCTTTGTTTTGTTGGTTTTTGTAATTTTAGAAAATTTTTATTTATAATAATAATATTGTACATAGGCATGCGTATTATGTTGGTATCTATCTAAATTAATCGTTAGACGGAATTTATTATTTGCCTAACAGTATGTTAATTTATATGGTTTCATTAGTTATAATTACACTTTTACACTTTTGCTATGCATTCCAATTTTCTGTATGAAAGTGTTATATGTTGCATGTAACTGTATTTGTTATTTTAAAGAATGCATTTGTTCGGTACAAAGTTTGATCAAGGTTTGAAATAAGATTTGCCTAAACATCTTTGTTGTGATTAAACTGTATACCACTTGTGGAATAAGGTATTATAGTTTGTGCAGATGTTTGTAATACCCAAAAAGATTTGATATACTCAATTATTGTTATGCCTTCGATGCAGAATCCTTTACTGATTCGATTTAAGCCTGCATGTCTGATGTCAGTCAGAATTAAATTTACGCTGAATTTTAAGTTTGATAAGAAAAAGCATGTGTTGCAAATTTGGGTCAGATCGACTTTTTTGTTTTTACTCTCCTTTTGAAATCAATTACAAAATGCAATTTTCACAATTTTGTTGATTTGTAATTCTCTTGCTTGACTTTACTCACATTAAGTGTAGAGTAGTGTGGGGTATTTAAGAGTCGGCCTCGACAGATTATAAAGTTTTTTTTTGTTATTTTTTATTTTATTTGCAGTGTAGGGTATAAAATATTTTATGTGTATGTATAGAACGTGTCATAGAGACATAGAACCATTTTATGAGCTAATTTATACGTCTGCATTAAGGTCTTCTGGCTTAAGGGCAAATAGTATTAAATAAAAGACTTTGAACGGTACTTGAACACTTATATTTGGATGATCAATTTGTTTCTTTATTTTGTTAATGTTTTAATCATATTAAGCCCTTTGAAGTAGGGGGCATGTAACTATTAATCATAACTAACAATTTTTATTTACTCTCTAACAAACGATTTGTTAAATATGTGTGTATAGGTAACTTAAACAGTTGGAGTAACTCAACGGTCGACCTTTTATTTTTTTTTGCTCATTCCTGTTCATTTATGAATTTCTTTTACATTTCCAATGCTTTTTTTTTGCTCTTTTATTTGTGTACTTTCTACTTAATGGATTATTTTTGTTGCTGTTGCTGGTTTTATATTATAACATATATTTATGTCTAATTAGTTGCTTTCACTTTCCTTCAGTTATCTAAATGTCCTCTAATAAAACAGTTACGCATCATATTTTCACTATCAAGATGCATTAAAACGCAACACGTGCCCTTGAATACCCTTTAAAAAATAAAAAGAAATTTCTAGAAAAAAGTAACGCGCTATTGCTACCTTACTCTGTACTGTTATTAACAAATTGCCGTAAAATATAAGAATTATCACTAAATTGTGTAGATTAGATTTTAAGGAACAGTTTTTTTTAACTTTTGGAATTATATTCTGAATCGATATAAGCCTGTTGGTATGTTGGTCGTTCGTCCGTACATTTGATATATCAAACTGCAAGTAGCAATTTTTTAGATATATGAATGAATGTAGCTATGAAAGTGTGTTTTGACTTAAAGCCGAAGTCTATTGAATAGTCGTACATCATTTGTACGACTATTCTCACTTTTCGGAAAAAAGTTAATGCATGAATAAATGTTCGCTATTTTTAAATGAAATTCGGCTCAGGATTTTTATTTGATATATTTTATGATATAGAATGGTCTATTTTTTATATTCTTCCCCAAACAAAGAACTTTGCATTTGCAAAGTGAAGTCGTTAAGTATTATGCAAACTTGTTGCTTTTGCTCTTACATAACTAATTATAATTTGTTGGTACATCTGTTTAATGCAATTTTTCTAATCTTTATTACAAAAACATTTTTTAGATAGATGCTCTTGGAGATTTCATCTAAAAAAAAAACACCAAAAATAATTACAAAATTATACATACAAAAAAAAATTACGCGTAATTAGTTAAAAAAGTTCTAGCCAAAGACAAGAAACTCACAGAAAGAAAAAGGCGATCTTCTTGCCAGAAGGCACATAAAAGTAAGTTTCTATATTTTTTCCGTTCATTTTGCGGAGGCAAAAAATTATTTATATAACACGATGTGATGCTTGTTATAAAAATTATGTGTACTGATAATAAACACAATAAAAATAACTGTAAGCACAGGAATATTACTGTATCGTACACTGTACGTTATCTGTATCGTATTGGAAAAAAGGTATTATAAGTTTATGTTATAATGTTTGTAATATCTGGAAGAGTTTGAGATAGATCCACTTTTAATATTAATATTAAAGATCGCTAAGAAGCAATTTCCAAAATAGATTTAAACTTATTTGACTGTCTGGTCACTTTATGTTTGTTCACGTAAATTTTTTTTTTCAAAATACAGGCTGCATTTTTGTATAACGTAAAATACGATTATTCAAAAAAAAAATTAATCTAAAAAATTTAAATGTTATCAATTTTAAATATGTTTTAATAAAAATCAGCTTAGGTTAATAATTATTTAACATTATTATTTATCTTTATTGAGCAAATGAATGCGTCGACTTTGGTCCAAATTGGCCCATTGCAAACTTTTTGACTCATTCAAAAATTAAAATATTTTACTTTCTTGTCATTTTAATCAAATTAAGGAAAATAGTGTAAGGTATTTAAAAGTCCACTTTGATCGATTGTAACATTTTCATTTGTTGTATAAGTATAACGGTTACTTTAAAGTTATGCTGACATTTTTTACCATAGATATCAAAGGTGACTCAAATCAAATAGTTTTTATTACAATACGCCGCATCTTGAGAATTTTGACAATGTTGTATAATTTCTTCATTATTCTTAATGAATGGTTTAAATATCGGCTTTTTTATTACTCTGAACTATTAACCCAATTGAATGTCCAATACTTTCTATAAAAATAGACACACAAGTGATACGTTCATGCGAAATAAGCTATTTTGAATGAAAATAGATTTCTTAACTTTTAAAAGTAAAAACAAAATGAAGAAGATTAACTTATTTTTTTGCAACTTTTTCCCTTTAGTAATTTGAATTGTTACTAAATTAAATTAAATTAACTTAATTATTGCGTGTGTGTAAGGTATTTAATAAATGACCTCTACCAAGCAACAACAGAACGTTGTGCTTTTCATATATGAAAAAGCTTCTTGCACATAATTGATTATGTAGTACTAATTATATGTATATATATAATATATATATATATATATATATATATATATATATATATATATATATATATATATATATATATATATACATAGATGTATATATATATGAAATGAACCGTTTTATTTATCTTCAATAATATTATTTGCGTATAATATGAATGTAAAAACACAATGCAAAAAAATAACTGGAAATGATTTTCCCGTTATATGGACCATAAGCAAAATATAACGGACATCAAAAAAGAGTTATGTAAATAATTTTTTGCGCATTTATTTCTCTTTATCTATAAAATAATTAAATAGGACTTTGTTTTTGATCGTAAATGCTCGCAAATGTTTCTTTACCATTTATGTACGATTAATTATAAAGTTTGAATAAAAAAAAAAATTGACTCAGCATATTCAAAGCATTCAAAGTTTAAAATTTTAAATTAAATAGCATAAGCATTTCAATATAAGAAATTGAAATTAACATTGAAAGTTCGTAGAAATTCTTTTAAGTTTGGGCGAAATTTAATACTTTTTATTGTGTCCATCAACTTAGAATCAATACTCATGAATTTTACCACACTGTATTGGAGTTAGTTTCGTAATGGCTATGCTGTCCAAGTCAAACAAGATTACTCATTTATATTACTTTATTTACAGGCCTTTTGTACCCACCACTTGTGGTACAACTCCAAAAAAAGTTGGGATAAGCCCATCACAATTATTATACCAATCGAATCAGAATCATTTTTTGATTTGATGTTAGCTTATCTGTCTATCTAGCCATCTGAGAGAACGCCATGTTTGAGATATTGTAATGAAATTTGATACATGGGTGGGTTTTAGTCCAGAGATGAACTCTTTTGAAAATGGTTAATTTCTATAAGGCCGTTCTTAAAGCAAGTTATTGTATGAGCAAAAGGTTCAATCATGAATATATTTTAACTTAAATTTCCGTTGAATTGTATGTTGACCCAAGGAAAATGTGTACCAAATTTGGGTCAGTTTGCTCTTTTTGCTTGTACCTTCTCGCATTTAATAAACTTTTTAAATAAACTGAAAATAAAATTTTTTTCAATTTCATTGGCTTGTAATTTTCTTTATTGAACTTTAATCAAAGTAGTGTAGGGTATTTAAAAGTTAGCCCCTACCGACTATAAAGTTCTTACTTGTTTTCAAAAAAAAAAAGAATGCTTATGTGATAAAAATTTACATGTTATGAATGTTTTTCAATGAAAATCGTCAGATATCGGTATTTTGAAGTGATGCGCTTCAATATAATTTTCAAATTTTGTTTTGTCTCAACATAACATCTTTTTTGAATATTTTGAGAGAATTTTTATTCATATTTTTTTTTTTTAGTTTTTAACTTCACATTATAAGAGGATAATTGTATCCTTATTTATAATAAATTAAGATAAAGTTAATTCCATCAACAAAATTGAACGAATTTGTAAAAATCAAACACATCAAAATTAATTTAACAAATGAATGGAAAATATTTTTAACATATATTCGCTGCTTTCGGTATACACGTAGTGTAAAAGCTATTGCGGCTATTTATATTATATAAATCTTTAGCTTCGAAATGCTACCGTCAGCAGTGCCAAAATTGGTCTATAGAAAGAAAGTCTTTCGTGCACCTTTTCTATATGTCTAAGCTTCTATTGGACTCATGTTCTCTACTTAAATCTGATAGACAATCAAAATTCGATTATATTTTATTTGGTTATATTGGCATGTAATGCATAACTTGATATCTAATTTTAATAGAGACTCGCTTATGTCAGAGTTTTAGAACTCATTTTTTATAAATTTATGTTGCCTATTCAGAGGATAGATAATGTGGACCATCAATATGAAATTATTTTCTGAATTTGTCGTTTGTCTGACTAAAGTATGTCACCCATGAGAAATCGTAAATATTAGAAATTTTAGGATGAAACTTTGTATGCAGGGTGGTTTTAATTCCAAGTCATGGTCCTAATGAAAGAGGTATAATGAGTTAGTGCTTCTTTTGAAAAAATTTTTGCATGGATACAATTTTTTTATATTTGAATAAATTTTAACAAAAAAAAAAAAAAAAAACTTTAGAAGCTAATACTTTAACAAAATACATGTACGTATGAAATGATGGTCAGAATCGAGTTTGTTTCGCAAATTGTTCTGTGCAATAAATTTTTAAAATTATTTCAAATTTTTTTATATTAGAATTCGACTGATGACAAACATTTGATTTGTCTTGTATTTGGTTAAATTTTTTTCTTTAAAGTGAGAAAACACAAAGACGATATGCAAGTAAATGTAGCAGGCTTACGACGTAACATTAAAAATTTAGCACATAATTATTCCGATGCCCAGGTAAACTTTTGCTTAAACCCACAATAGTTAGTTGTTGTTGATCACTTACTGGTTTGTTGATCAAATAATATAAAATTTGTATTCTAGGTTAAAGTAAGAGAGGCCACCTCAAATGATCCATGGGGTCCATCAGCCACCATAATGGCTGAAATTGCTGATTTGACGTATAATGTGGTGGCCTTTTCAGAGATCATGCAAATGATATGGAAACGTTTGAATGATCATGGTAAAAATTGGCGTCATGTTTACAAAGCTTTGATTTTACTAGAATACCTAATAAAAACGGGTACAGAAAAAGTATCACAACAATGTAAAGAAAATATATACGCTATACAAACATTACGGGAGTTTGTATATTTTGAGGAGGGTAAAGATCAAGGTACACATGTCCGTGAAAAGGCTAAACAATTAGTTATATTGTTAAAAGATGATGAGCGTTTAAAAAATGAACGGGCTAAAGCATTAAAGGCTAAAGAACGATTTACGCAACATCCAAGTGGTTTTGGTAGTGATGGTTTTATAGATGGGCCATTGCCGCGTGATTTGCCGCCTGGCTGGCAAGATGAGCCGGTTAAACCAGTATCCGACTTAGAATTGGTTAGACCACAGACAGCCGGGGAAGAAGAATTGCAATTACAATTGGCAATGGCAATGTCACGTGAAGAAGCTGAACAGGAAGAGGCTAAACGACGTAGTGATGATGTACGCCTGCAATTAGCATTGAGTCAAAGTGAACAAGATTTCAACGATGAAAAAACATCCAGGCGTCACACTGATGCTAAAGAAGAGCCGCAAAGTCATCTATTGGATTTGCTTGATATTTCATTAGGAGCGGCAAGCATTTCTAATCCACCTTTGGGTGTTACTTCAGATCCATGGGGTACACCAGCAAGAGCTGCCAGCCAATTATCCGATCCTTGGACTGGAAGAGCATCACCACTTGCTGACCCTTGGCTTCCAGCTGCTGGCTCCCGTAATGCTATGGGTATAGCATCAGGTAATGGTGGAAGTAATGGTGGTGTTGATATTAGAGGTGGTGAAGGCGGAATTATCAGTCACACAGGTGACTCGTGGACGGGTGTTCGAACTCAATCTCCTTCCCTAACATCTGGTTCCTCAAATGAAGGATGGCTACATAGCCAAGGTATAAATGGGACTATGCCACAACAACAACATACTCAGCAGCCGCAATTAATTGGAAATTTAGGTAAAGAAGATCCTTGGGAAAGTAAACGAACGGCAACAACACCTATTGCTGCCACATCAAGAAGTTGTACTGATCCTTGGATTAGTGGAGCGGATGGCACAAAATCAGCCCCATCTGTCGTACATTCAGGCATAGATAAATCATTAATTCAACCAGATCCTTGGACACCGGCAACTCAAGGTCAAAGCACAACTTCTTGGAGTAATGCCAATAATGCAAGCGCCAAGGTAATAATTTCAATACAATATTGTAATTTTGTATTATTACAAAATACAGTACATTTCGATCCGATAACTTATGGCTTTAATAATTACATTTTTTTTTTATATAGAAACCATCGCCTGATTTGGATGAGTTTGATGTGATCAGTAATCGTAATAAAAATTTAAACAACAACAATGGTAAATTATTCTTCCTCTTTTCAAGTCCTCTGCTCTCTCTTTCTTTCTCTCCCGCTTTCCCATTTCCCACTATATGTACAAAATATGCAGCAAAACATGATTATATATTTCGTTCATTTATATGTAGCATCACTATTATTGGATGATTTGGATCCTTTATCGACTACAAATACCACTGCCTTAAAAAATATGTCATCGGCAACTGTAACAACAAGTAATGATGGCATTAAAAGACCTTTAAAAGATCCCCAAGCTTTTTTGGGTGAGAATTCTGCATTGGTTAATCTAGATAATTTAATAAAACCGGCTGTACCATATGCGTCACCAAGTGGCAATAACAATGCCGCCGCATATAATCCATTTAGCGATAGCACTGTAATACCACCAAAAACCAATTTATTTCAACAACCACCAGTATGTTATTTTTACATACATAAAAATATATTTTTATGCAAAGCAGTTGGTATTTTAATTATTGTTGTGTTTTTTTTTTGTTTTTTTTTTTGTATTTGCCAGGTACCGTCCATTAATCAGCTGAAAAAACAACAACCATTTACCATCACTATGAATCAAGATCCCTGGGCGCCTGTTTCTAATGCAAATACCCAGGTAAATTTTATGTTATGCATACATAACTAAAATGTCTGTAAATTATGTGCAAAAAATATGTCTTATAAACATATATAAATATGCATTTATAAATACAGCAAGCGCGAGTGATTTGAAACAAAATAAAATACAAATGAAATACAGTTATTAGTATAGTGATCTAATACTAATTTAAAAAATTTTAGATATTGTATAATCTTTTTTGTGGACATAGACATGATTTATACATTTGCAATTTACACAAATGGTTTAAATATTTTTATATCTTTATTATTATTATGTTTGAATTAATTTTATTATATTAATTAATTATGTGTAAGCATGAAAGATCTTTTAAGTTGGAAAGTTCTACTATGAATATTAATTAAATTATATCAGTTCTTATTTCAACATATCAAGGAGCATTAAAGAAAAAGAATTTCCATTCATTGGGCAATTATTTAACCTTTTATATTTTATGAACATTTGCATTCTTTATACAGTTAATTATTGAAAGTTATATGGGAAATTAGTTAAATTAAAATAAGCAACGATTTGATCACATTTTTCCCTTGTCTATTCCAGCATATACTTAGCATTTAATCTCGAATAAGCAATAAATGTTTGTCCGTTTTCATAAAAGGCTTAAAACCTTATAATCGCATTTGAAGTAGAACGTTAATGTTTATTAATATACTAACATTGTGCGTGACTTTAGCTTCTAAATTGACGATTATTATGCTATATATTAAAAATCTAATTGAAATATACAAGGGACCAACTTACAAGATCTTGTATATTTCATAAATTTATAGTTAATATTATTTTAACGTGCCTAATACATATTATTTTCTCTCTCCTTTCTTCATACATCACTCTATTTCTCTTTTCTCGATCTCCCTCTATCTCTCTCTCTGTCTCCCTCTTACTCTTTTTCTTTGTCTGTCTTCTTTTTTCTCACCTTTTCCGAAACTCTCAACATTTTCATATTCTTGCTTTTTACTTACATTTCCTCCTTTCAATGGTCTTTTGTTGTTGTTGTTGCTGTTGTTATTTTTTATATATATGGATAAAGATGAATATGAATAATTTTAGTAACAACAACAATAATAATATTGAATATACGCAAAGTAACCTGCATCAAAATTATGATGCACACTCAATAAATGATGGTCTTTTGTTTTATCCATATTCACGTGTTAATACAATTAATAGTAAAATGAACACTGCTTATTCCAAAAGTAATTGTTATAGTTTTCAATCCAGTACCCAATTCTTTAATGATGCCACCTCTAACACGATTTCTAACAATAATGCTGATTTTAATCGCCTAAAGAGTAGTGATAAGAACAGTGAATATTTAACCCAGAGTTTATTTTTGTTTGATGATGATGATGCAACCAAAAAAAGTTCTCAGAATTCTCAGTTCTTAAGTTCACCTTCATATCCAAACGCGAACATCATTTGCCCTAACATTAAACCAGATAATAATTTGAAAGAGAATTTTTCACCATTTCATAATTCATGGCCATATTGTAGTAATAATAATAACAACAACGCAACCAATCAGTTATTAGGCCCCACAAATGTATCGTCACTGTCAACACCAATACAACCCCAATCATTGTCACCACCACCACCAACCTTTTTACCAACAAAACCAGCAACGACAGCAGCACCAACAATTTTAGGTTCAAGTTCCATGATGGCAGAAACAGCATTTCAATCAAGATCTGCTGCATTTACAAACCCAAATTCATTCGCCTCTAACTATTTGAATGAGTTACAGGCATCTCTGGCCACCACATCAGGCGCTACCATAAAACCTTTATTAGTACCAAATGAAACAACCAATGAAATGAATTTCAATGAATTTTTCAATCATTGCAATGATAACGTTAATGCAAATAATATCAATGCTATCAATATTTTGACCAATGCTACTACAACAAATACTACCAATGAACGCAAATTGGAAGTGAGTACGTTTACCAAAAAAAAAAAAAAAAAAAAAAAAAAAAAAAAAAAAAAAACTTTGAGAATTATGATACCCATTTGCTTTTTGTTGTTATTTTTTGTTATTTATTTTCTGTTAAATTGTTCTATTGCCTTTTAGTTTTATTTAATTTAAATTAATTTTTTTTTCGTATTTGCGATTTTTATACCCATCACTTCGGCTTTGAGTATTTAGTGCTCTACACCACTTGTGTAACAGGTTATCCAAAATTTGTACGTATAAGGCTTAAAGCAGATGCATCTACTTTTAATAATAATATTTTTATTTAATAATTTTCTGATACCATTTTAGCCCAACTGTGCAACAGTTATTTATGGCTTTCACAATATTTGAGATTTTCCCATGAAAATTGCTATCTGAGTATGTTATATGATCCCTCACAAAATGTCTAAGAAAATCTTTATATATATAAAATAATTTTTATAAAAATGATTTAGATAGTTTTTAATGAAACTAAAATCCAAATTTGTAACAAATTGGTACATTTTTCTTTGACTTATTTCCATATTGGGTACTTCTCAAATGGCAACCATTTTTTAAATTTACTTTAAACAAATTCAGTGAGGGTATTGAAAAATCGGCTCCGACCGATCATAACTTTTTTTTAATAATTTTGTCAAAGTGATTATAACGTTACAGTTTAGTTTGCTTTTGTTATTTATTTTTTGTTTCTGGTATTTATTTATTTTGAATAATTAGATTTTCATTGCACATAATGACGTGTCTTAAATTGCCTTAACATCTGTTAATTTTCTGTGTTGATCATTCCTAAATTACAATTGCGAATTGAAGTGTTCACCGTTTTCTCTAACTAAAATTACTGATTCTGAAATGAAAACCATCAAATTGTCACTTTTGTATTTTCAATATTCAGATGCATATTTTGGTCGTTTTGTTTTTTTTTTTTTTATCAAATGATATTAAAAAATGAGCTATTATAGTTTTGCCGACACATGGAGAAATAATTGTAAATTAGAAATCTAGGAAAAAATATTTTTATTTCGTAATAATTTGAAAAATCTTTAAACGTTGAAGGACAAGCAGAGTAGCAGGCGTATTTGAAACTTATCGTAATCATCATATATTTTGTTTTTCCTTCTTTTTTTTTTTGGAAATGCTTGTTAATAATGAAATAAATTAATATAAAACTTTATTTAAATATGTAAATCTCTTTCTCATAGCAAACAATGGAGGTTTGGACGCTTAAATAAACTAGGTAAAAGGAGAACAATTATTAACAAACATCAAAAAATTAATCCTTAATAAATATTAAATGGAAAATAATTAAAAAAAAAGTTAGAAAAAAAATGAATGACCTTTAATGCAAATTATTTCTACTTAATGATGAAATTATATTACATTTAAAATTCATGTTAAAATGTGTACACCTGCCATCACCCTACAAGCACTTTGTTGCATTTGTTGGGCCTAATTGGTTTACTACAATTTCAGCAAATCATGTCCACGAAGGACGTGGATAAATTTTCCGTAGTATTTGCGATAATGGACAATGTGTAATTAGTAAAAGGCTAAAAAAAAATTACGTAAGGTGGGAAGGCATATTTTATTTTAAATTTAAATTCAATCGGAATTTTATTCTGAACCAAGACTAAACAACTTTAAAAGTTTTCTAAGAAGCATTTTGGGTGTCACAAAAATGTTTTAAAAATTAAAAACACGCCAACTCAACTTCTGAGTAATAAGAAGTACGAATAAACATAATTTAATTTTTATAGCCAGGTAAAATTGATAATGCACAATATTATAATTCTTTACACATGGTTATAACTTCCTTAAAGAGTCAGGATAGATGCATCTTTTTTATGCCGATCTATGCAGAGCCATTTTCTTAATCAGTTTAAGTGTGTCTGTCATCAAGCCACAGGCTGCAATTTTCTAGATGTTTTAATGCATGTTGGTACATTTTTGAGTTTTAGCGAAGAAACAAACTTTACTGAAGAAAATTTGAAATTGTAATAATCTTTAAAACAAAGTTTCAGACCCCAAGATCGTTACGCAAAAAAAATAAGTTACAGTTTTGTTTATATACCAATGAAAAGCAGCCCATATTTTGTCATAAACAATTTGTTGTCCAAATTTGATTCAGATTGATCAATTTATCGGATTACCTCTTATATAAGGGACTTCTTAAATCGTATAAAAAATTACAATTTCTTACTCTTTTGACTTGTAATTCACTTACTTGACTTTCTAATCGTGATTCTAAACAAAGTGGTGTAGGACATTCAACCGTCTAAAAAGACGGCTCTAACCGTCTATAAAGTTCTTAATTGAGTTCTTTTCGTTTCATTGTTATAAATAAAGAAGTGTTTGTATATTACAGTCGGTTGTGGCCGACAATTAAATACCCTATACCACATTTTTATAAATTGTTGGACTTGGAATTGCTAATTTTTTATATAAAAATTCTCTGCAAATTAGATAATTGAATGTGGGGTGCTTGTGTAAAAATAGTCTAATGTGAATCAAAATTACTTCGGGGAGAAAGAAATTTCATTTAAATAGCTTCAAAATTACGTTCTTTATAACAAATTTAATGACAAATTTACATGAACAGACAATAGACGGACAGACAGGCAAACTTAAATCGATTCAAGAAGTGATTCTGAGACGATCGACATAATAAAAAATGGATTGATTTCAACTCCGTTTGATTGTATCTGCACATATCTGAATTTTTAATACTTTTTACCACAAGTGATTTGGGGTATTAAACGATAATAAATTATGTTTAAGTTATACTCGATTAATTGTGCCATCAAATTATAATTTTCTTATGCTTCTTCTTCTTTTTTTCTTTTTTTTAAAGAGCAACATCAACAACAATTATGACAAGCCTTGGATAAATTCGGACACAACAGCAACAGCAACAGCCTCAAATCCATTTCTGTAATAAATTTTAAAGGTGTAACAAACAAATGCAAGTAAAAGCAAAAGAAAAGAAAAAAGAAAACAACAACAATTAAACACACACTCATATGCACATACAAATGATATTTCTTTTTATACGTTTTCTTTCTTAAATTTGAAAAACCACTAAGAAAAATTAAGAAATAAGAGTAAATCAAAAAGAAAAATTTTATATATAAAAACAGCAATAACAGTAGAAATAACAATAAAAAAGATTGTAATCAAATATTTTACAAAAGTTGTAAATTTTAAATAAAAAAAAAGCCAATAAAAGAAACAAATTTTAAACAAATTAATAAAATAAAAAAATTCTTAAAATAAAACAAAACACGCAAACAACAAGAAAAAGACCATGCGAGTTTATATTGCAAATATTAAAAATTATTATTTAAGTATTATTTGAAGAGAGAAGCAACTTTTCCGATAATAAATATAAATTGAACTTACCTTGTTCATCTAAATGAAATTAAGAGAATATTCTCCTCAAGTGGCTTGGATCAAATAAATGACTAGAAACTTTTTTTCTTTTACATAACTAAACTTTATTGTATTGCTTTTGCTGTTATATTTTATTTAGATAATTAAAACATATCAAACATATCAATCAAATTGATTGATTGATACTTTGATGGTAAAAAATCCATCCAAGGGTATGTTTCTATTTTACAAGTACTCTTCATCATAATTATGTGATTACATGATTATGATTATGTACAGAGTAATTTGTTATATGCATCAGATAACGGTATATAAATTTTGTTAAAATATTTGTAAGACTCAAAAAGGAAAGTCGCAAAATGTATAAAACATGCATGTTGCTTTAGATAGACAATCAAAATTGAGTATATCTGTATGGCGGACAATTTATACGATTGTATTTTGCTTAAATGAAATTCTTTTACCTTAAAGTACTCTAAATAAAATTCTAATTCTAATTTCCTTTGCCGCGAGCAATGCATTAAGGTATATCATAATTAGTATTCGTATGTTTGTCAAGTCCTGTTAATTCACTAAACTGTTGCTTCGTTTTATAAGTCTTTTTCTTTTCTTTTTTTTTCTTATTATCTAATTCAATCTGAAATGTTTATTCGTATATTTTATGTGTAAATTACAAATGATTTTATAAATGTTACTTATTATTTTACGTATAATTTTTTTGATATGATAAAATCATAAATGTAATGTATATATAAAAAATTATAAATTAAATAGTTAATTATTATTGTACTTTTTATTATTAATAATTAATAATGATTATAATGTTAATATTTTATTTGATATATGTAATGACTTTAAGTTTTTATTTATTTATTTTTTTTTTGTATTTAAAATTATTATTATTTCATTTTTTTTTGAGTAATTTCCATTTTAAATAAAAGAACAATAAATAAAATAAAAGAAGAGCTAAAAAAGTAAAACTTTGTCTCTTGTGATTTTTTTCAAATGTTATTAACATAAAAAAAATGTTCAAATGCAAACATTTTAAATAAGTTTGATAAAATCATATTTTCCAATATAATAAAAAAGAAAATAATAAAAATGAGAAAATTATTACTTAGCTATGAACGAATCAATACCTTATATCTGATAGATGTGATTTAAAAACAGTGAATAAAAATCATAAGCAAAGCAAAAACAAAAAACAAACGAAAATGAGTAGAATATTAAAATGTGATAAAACAGGCATCTGTGTAGAGTAGGCATGGGCGATTTAATTAATTTTAATTAGTTTAATTAGTATAAAATCGAAAATTCGACTATTTTAGATAATGAAAATCTTTCACTGATTGTTTTTGTTAATTGTCAAGTGAATCAGAAAATTTTTAAGTTAATCAAGGAAAGTAGAAACTCAAAAGTAATATACTTCATGTATAATTTTTTGCTAGGGCTAAAGCAAAAAATTTGAAGAATTCTATTATTCTTATTCATCTTGTTCGCATAAATAAAGTATAAATTTTACGAAACAATCCGTATAAATGTGAAAATAATTGGAGTTAGAAAATTTATTATTTTTTTTAAGCAGCAAAATCTAAAGTTAAAGTTTACAATATACAATAATGTTACTACAATTCTGATTAATTAGAAGATTTTTTATATAACTCCATATCCTCATAAGACCCTCAAAGCAGAGGTTGGTGGTATACTCATTTAATCATTATCATTATCTTTGTAACGCCTAGAAAGAAGCGTCAGAGAGCCTGTAAAGTTTATATATTCTTGTTCAGCAAACATTGTGTCTGTCTGTCGCAAAATATGGCTATCACCATAAAATTTAGCAAAACGTTGGAATTTCATCTGCGTTAGGTCAAATCCATCAATGGGTACGCCCACAGCGCAATCTAAACTGCAAACATGTTGGCTTCTTAAGAAAAATTTTGTGTAATTTTTCCCACATAGCGTTAGTATTGAAACAAATTGAAATTTGAATTTTTGTAAAAATATTAAAGCCATTAACATTTTACATTGCAATGTCTATATAAATATCTTGCAAATCAGTCGTACCTAACCGGAATTATGTTATATCAAATTTTTACACTATTCGATTATATTTTTTAATCATTAGGAAGGGAAGCCTTTCATTTCGCACAAATATGAAAAACATTGTACCATAAAATATGGCGCAACGCCTATTTATACAATTTCAAATTATCTACCTGTATCATACAGCGCCAAAGAGCAGTGTCTAGGAGATGGTTATCCAAGATTTAAGTCCAGTTAAATATTATTTTCTTAGTTATTTTACTTCGTCTGAAGTTATATTACAAATAATCCATTGAACAGTTGGAACCGAAAATATTAGCGTTTTCTATTTTAACAATTTAAATTGTTAATTAATTTTATAAATTGTTCAAACAGCACAAAATCAAAAATCATATTTTTTATAGTTTTTGTCGTTTATTTTGGATATATATTTATTAATGTATTTGAATTTTATGCTATATATATATGTATATGTATGTATATATATGTATGTATGTATATGCTTTTATTGAAAATATAAATGTAGAGCCTTTATAATCGATCGTGGCCGATTTTGAAATGCTTTCAACGGCTTAAAATAACTTTGAAAAAACATAACAATTCAAGATGCATATTAAGATTGGGAACCAAAAAAAATTATAATAATAATAATTTATGAATTATGGGAAAAATTAATTTATGTACATGGCAGAGTTACAAAATTATAAATTCTCTTCATGTAACATCTTGTTTTTGGAATAGCGTATTACATGATTGTAAAAATTTGCCAAAGACGAAATATCATAAAGACACCTCTAAAATAACGACCTGCATTTTAATGATAAATTTACACAGATATGGCTAGATATGGCTAGATATGGACAGATGTGGACAGACGTACATTCAGATAGATTTAGTGATAGATTCAAATCGGTTATACATTTTGCATGATCTAAAGGAAGGATTCAATTTAATTTAACATTTGAATGAAATTTACAATAAACAATATATTTTTTATTACTTATTATTATTATAATAAATGTTTTATGCCATATTTTTCATATGCTACATATTGCAAATTTCATAAATTACTCAAATATTATTAATTGTTTATTAGAAATCTTACTTATTAATGTAATTTAGTATACAATTAAAATTAAATAAAATTAAGAAAAGGTATGAAGTCACCCAAGTTAAGTCTGTAATCAAATGATTCAACATCCGTTAAGGTGTATTTTCCTTTAACTTTGTTCAATTTTTTCTTTTGTTTTTTATTAAATATGGTTACGTGACAAATCATTCGACTAAATCGTTAAATCGTTAATTCGTAAATCAATAATCATTATGCATTTAAAAAAAATTTTCTTTTTAACAATCATCTGATGAAAATATTTCGGAAATGTGCCATCATTTTTTGTATGTGTGCACTAAATATAATTGTTTGTTTGTTAAATAAGTTAATGCAGAATAATTTATATTTAAATTTAAGTATTGTTATTCTTTATCACATTCATAAATATCTTGTACAAGTGTTTTGTTTCCTTGTATTTTTTTTTATAAGATTTTTCTTATATACTTTGTATTTTTATAGCTATCACCCAGAGGTCCCAGAAGTAGGAGGGTATATCCATTTTGTCATTATGTTTGTAAAACCTAAAAAGAAATCTTATAAAGTTTTATGTATTATTGATCAGCATTAAATTCTAAAACGATTTAGATATATCTATCTGTCTATCTGTCTGTCTGTCTGTCTGTCTACCCGAGTATGGTTAAAATTCTTTCGGTCGCAAAAAATGACATATCAAGTTCACATTTGAGAGAAACATTGAAATGTTTTGCAGGTAGTTTGATAATGAAATATGGGAAAAATCGGTTAAAGGAAATCACAACTCAATTTATTTTGAACAAAATGAAATTTTGTGCAAATTATTAAGAACATTTATCCAAAAATCATGCAAATCGAGTATGCCGGGTACACTTTCTTACATGGTGTCTTCTATCTTCTACTATTGAAGTCCTAAAATATGTTCTAAATCGTTGGAACATGATGAATGGGTGATGGGTATTCAAGATTTGGCCTCAGCCAAATATAATTATCTTACTTGTTATTTATTTCTAATATGATATTTCATATAAGCAATTAACACATTAAATAAAATAATTACTACATTAATTTATTATTATTAATTATTAATTAGGTACATAATTTTAAAAATAGGTACATAATCCGTTATATAAACTCTTTTACTCTCACTTTCACTTTATTGCTTTTACTCTTTTTTTAATTTTTACTTTTTCATTTTTATTTCTGTTAGTTTCCCTGCTGTCTAGCTGTCTTTCTTTCTCTGTCTGATTTCATCATAAAAATAAAGAAATAACTGTAATAACAATGACAATAATTTTTATAGTAATAAGAAGATTTTATACTAAACAAAAAATTATAATAAATTGAAAGTGAAATAACTCAATAAGAAAATACAAGTCATTGAAGTATACAATGAAAGCACATTTTGATAGCATATCTTTTTTCAATACCATCCAAATTAGGAATTTTTCAGAAATTTCACGGAATTTCTATTGCAAATTCGTCAAGTGTAATTAGAGCCTAGGTTCTTGAAATAAATGACAAGTTTTTTTTTTCATTTATCTATAGAAATTTTTTATATCCAACATAATTTATTGAATAGAAAAGGTTTGCTTTAGAGGTTCATTATTTGTCCTCTACACTTTAGTTCAGTAGTTATTATTATGATAAGTTCTTTGTAACAAAAAACATTACATGATAAGACTAAATGTATGGACAAAATTTAATTTACCGAGGGTTGCGTTTTTTCATAGGACTTTTTTTACTTTTTTTTTTGCTTTTGGTTAAAGTTTTAAAATAAATGGCGTATTTAATAAGCGTTCTTGATTGATGAAAATTTTTTAATTTCCTAATTATATTGATTAATATGATACTTATTTTCCCATATTTTATGCATCATTTTCAAATATGCGAAAAATTTAATTTTCTAGAATTGCGTTTTCTCTTTCATTTGATGATTCTCTCTAATGTTGTTACGTATTCTCTAAACTATGCAATCTGTGTTCAACAAATAGTTGCTTATATAATTAATGACATTATTAATTTTATATATAATTACTCAATTTATAATTATATAGGAAAGTTTCATAATTAAGTGCACAATTATTTCATAAAATGTGTCAACATAAAAAGGATTTTTTTTCTTTCTTAAATTCATTTTCAAAACAAATGTAATTCTTTTATGTCACGTACACTCATATGGTAGGATGTAATGGTGGGTGTGGTTAGGGGAATAGAGTTTTACATATCTACCATAGAAATATTGATAATATTATAAATTCCATAAATTGTTATAAGTTTTGTAAATAATAATAACAACAAATTTTGTTTTGAACAATACAAT
This sequence comes from Melophagus ovinus, assembly GCA_023089585.1. NCBI lineage: Eukaryota > Metazoa > Arthropoda > Insecta > Diptera > Hippoboscidae > Melophagus > Melophagus ovinus. The sequence continues at coordinate 1,207,080 of JAKKIB010000185.1, read as the reverse complement.
ACGATACAATACGATACAATACGATATGTAACGATTAAATGTTTCTTCACGTAATATCTAATTTAATTTATCTATATACATATATATAGATATGCTTCTATTTGTAAGATATTTCTTGGTTATTTCTTTTCTTTTAATTGCCTTTTATTCATTTTTTATATTTCATTTCTAGTTTAGTGGCATTTCATAAAAATTTTGCTTTTTGTTACAATTTTTCGTTTAATTTTTAAATATACGTCTATGTACTGTAACTTGCTCCTCTAATTGATTATTTTCCATTATTCATATTCATTGTCTAATGCTTATCCTTAGAGGTTATTTCGAGGTTGGATTTATACTTATTTTCTTTTGTTTTGTTTTTTTTTTTCAAATTTATTTCTCTCTCTTTAATTGATTTTTTGCTTCCTTGTTTTTTATGATATTTATGAATAATAAATTTACAAATCATCACCCAAACGATGTATTTCATTTAGCATATAATCAACATCCTGTTCAGTAACAGCAGCAGATGATATAATTGAACGAAAGAAATTTGGCCGCCGATCGTCTGGCTGATAGCCAACCATTAAGCTACCTTTTTGCATCATTCGTCCTTTTATAATGGGACATATCTAAGCAAAATTGTTTTAGTTGAAATTGAAAGCATATTAATTTAGTATTTGCATAAATTTCCACTAACGCAAATAATAAAATGCAAAAAGTATCTTTAAATAAACATTTTTTTGAGTTTTTGAGGGGCTAATCTAGAAATTATTCAAATTTATATTCCATTTATATTGGATTTAATATTCCATTTAGAGAAATCTGTTGCTAAAAAATCATAAAACAAACAAATAAACAAACAAAATTAATAAATTGTAATGGTTTCCAAATACGTCAAAAAAATTAGTTTAGAAGGTCTGTACTTCACATACCGAGACTTCAATAATATTAATCTTGGGAATCTTATAAATAGAAATAGATAATCTTAGTTGGGACATAATTTTGTCCGTGCCAAGTCCTTATAGTAAAATACTTATGCTTAATCACTACATTTCCATGTTATTTAACTCTTTCATTCCTTTAAGAAAGAAGGAAGTGAAGCACATACAGTACATGCATACCTGCCGTGAAGACTCAAATGCATGGTACACAAATGTACAATTGATCGCTAGCGTTGGTAGACACGTCACACAGGGTGCATGCTACCGTCACGACTAGCTTCCAATTTAAAGCTTGTATCGCACCTTATATACATGGCTTAATCTTTGGTGTAAAGATTCGGAGTCTTCTAATTACTCCACGGCTTAGATTAGCTTAGCCCAATAAGCCTACCCAGCTAGCCATTTTATTCGGGAAATGGCACCCTGCACGACAAGCATATAAATATGTTTGAACGAGCGACGCCCGCGACATGGGCACCACAGCCCCCACGAAGCCAACCTCAATATCACTACTATGGGCATATTAAAACTGGTGATCCCGTGGTACCAAATTAAATCTATGGATCCGATCTCGTGACCCATGATGCCCTCTGATGGCCACAGAATATCAACAATCATCTCATGAGCCACTCCTAGTTGAGCAGGTGCTTCTCGGGGCTGGTTGCCCCCGGAAGTGAAGCAGAGTCAATCGCTGTGGTTCAATAATGACATTGTGCGCCTGATTTGTGTCCGTGATACCTGCTACAAAAGATTGCAATGTTACAGAACGCCAGTTTTTCATGAGAATTTCGATAGTGCTAAATGAGCGGTAAATTATGCTGTAATGTCAGCTAAAATCGCTCCTGTACTGATGGTTCACGAAAATGGAAGATAATCGGTGACATCGATGTTAGAAAGCGTCGTCCGACATCAGTCTTAACGTCAATGAAATCAATAGAAATTTTCTGAATATTTCTCCCCCATCTACTGACGTGTCTTTTTATTCAGATAGACACCGTGATGATTGTTTTTCCAGTTTTGAATTTCGCTTGATTGAAGATACAGAAGTGCTCGAAAGTGTCTTATCCATAAAATCAAATGCGACTGGGTATGACGACATTAATCCCGTGTTTTTAAAACTCCTCTTGCCCAAGTTATTAAATGTATCACTCATATTTTCAATGACATTTTTAAGAAATCTTCTTAATCATACCTTTGCCAAAAGCAAATGGTGAATACCGACCGATTGCTTTTCTACCCGTTTTATCTAAAACCTTTGAGCGCATAATGCAAAAACAGGTTTCATCATTTGTGCTTAAGTACAATCTTCCCTCATCAAAGCCATCTGGTTTCCGTTCAAATAGATCCCGCACCACTGCTCTAATTGATGTCGTTGAAGATTTAAGATCAAGACTTGATGTCGGCATGATATCCTGCTTGGTACTTCTTGATTACTCGAAAGCATTTGACACCGTTGACCACACCCTTCTGTGCTATAAATTAAGCACACTTTTTAATTTTTCTCGTCGGTCCTGTCAGCTAATTCAATCCTATCTGTCCAATAGATCTCAATGTGTTTTTGCTAATGACCATTTTTCCGACTGTCTGTCCGTTACCCGAGGTGTGCCACAGGGATAAATTTTAGGCCCACTCCTTTTTTTGTACATCAACGACCTCCCAGATATTTTCGAATCGTGTAGCATTCACATGTACGCTGACGACGTGCAATTGTCCCTTAGCTGCAATCCTGCCTATCATGACGGCCTTAGCAGTAAAATAAATAATGACTTGGCATACATTTCTCGGTGGGCTAATGCAAATGGTCTTTGCTTAAGTTTTGCAAAAATTAAATGCCTTATCATACACGAACGTACGCGTCCACCAAATAGCGTTCTTACATTATACGATGAATAAATCGACGTTATTGATTGTGTAATAAATCTAGGCGTAATTTTCTATTGTAAATTAATCTAGCCTAACCATTTTAATGTTTGTGTGGGATACTTAACACGCTATGGTCATCTCAGCATTTCACACCTTTAAATGTACGTATGCTTATAGCAAAGATTTATCTCATGCCTACATTACTTTAAGGTTGCGAAATTTTTTGTACCTGAGACTACCTGGCTAAATTCAAGCACAACAAAGCGTTTAGCACAATACTTTGGTATTTATTTCATTTAAAAAGATTCGATAGTCTGTATGCATATAAAAACCGTTTTTATGTTGTTTCCACTACTCCACAAAATTATCACTATACATGAACCAGATTACCTGTTCAATATAATTCGTTTCATATGTTAGCCAAGGTTCAAACGTATCATCCAGTTTAAACATATTTCTCCCACGTCTGAGTGCCAATTCTTTATCAATGGTGTGTGAATATGGAACTCTCTTCCTGCAGCAATACAAAATTTAACCGACAACAAGCAATTTAAAAAAGATCTCCTAAACTTTTTTTTATCTTCTAATTTCTGAATATACGTACACCTTCTTTACCATTTCTTTTAATATATGAGCTTATTACTATTTTTATTATCGCTCTTATTATTATTATCACTATTGTTATTATTGTTATTATTACTATTATTACTAATTATTTTTATCATTGTTATTATTAGTATTATTATTACATTATGCTATTAATATCGTTGTTCTTGTTGTAATGATATTGTTGTTATTATTGTCGTATCTCTTAATTCACCTGTCTAAAAGCTCAAGCTGATAAGCTGGGCTACCCTTATTTTTTAATAAATAAATAAATTTAAATAAATAAATTTTTATGGATTAAATAAAAATCAACAAAAAAAAAAAACAAATCAATTGTCTTTACAAGTCTTTGCACTGTGGAAAATATTCAACAAGAGGCAAAAACTGTGTATTGTGTAAAATTAAATAAATAAATAATTAAAATCAGAATGGACGACTTCATATCATAATAATTTCTTAATATATCGATAAATTTGATTTTACCTTTCCCAATTCTTGCTCTTTACGATTATCATGTGGTATGCCGCGTAATCGTCTTGGTATGTACCAAAATGATACATTAACACATTCCGGTTCCATAATTAAATAGAAACGTTCCGATTGTTCTTTAATACGTTTCACTTGATATTGTGCCAATTCCATTAAACGATCTTGTTGATATTCAAAACCTTCAGTGCCCTTTGAACGCCACTGTAACCACAATTTGAAGATATCATTATGACGGCCGCATTGTATCACTTTATCACCCGTATCATAACTAATATCATATTGCTTATCAGTCATAAATAGATATTCGGCAGACATTTGATTACAGCTGATTAACAAACCCTAGTAAAGAAAAATTTTTTAAAACATTTGAGCGCTTTTTCTTGCATCTTCTTTCGTACACTTATTTTATGTTAGAACAAGTGGCAGTATAAGTCTATTCAAATATCAGTAAGAATTAGGTTAGCTCGATGTAGCCTCACTTTTATTAACATCGATCCACATAAAGTCACTGATTTAATACTATCAATATCAGTGAGTTTCTATAAGTGTACGTTATCTGTACAACTAAAAAAATGTTTAAGAGAGACCCATCTCTTATTGTACGAATCGACTAATAATTACTTTCTGATGCAATTTAAATCTGTTCATATAAATTTGTTATCAAAGAACAAGGAGTAATTTTACATTTAATTAAATAAAATTTGCTAGGTAGGTAGGCGTGAGTTAGCCCAAAACCTGGAAGAATAATTATGTGTAATATCAGATTATTACTCTCATCAAGTTCTATATAAGGACTTATTTTACAAGGAGTTGTTGTAGGGAAAAATTTGCAATTGTGGACACTTTTTGATAAAAATTCATTTAAAAGTAAAACTAAGTCCAAAGTTTGGATCCAGTTTTTTTTAAATGTAGAAATAATTTACAATTGTGAGGATTATTTGATAAAAAGAATAATCATTTTTCAGCACTTTTAATCATATTAGACAGATTTGTTTAGAGTATGCAACAGTCGATCCCGTTTGACCATTCTTGTTATTTTAAAAAAACCTTTGCATGAAAAATCTTAACGATTTATGATAATTTTTTAAGTAAATTCGATAAAAGCAAATATAAATTTTTTAAATACAAAATCCGCGTTCCAAAATATTGGGATATTTTCCTTATATTATTACGATTTTTTTAAACTAATATTTCACATTTTATTGACTTTTGTAATGCACGATTTTTATGCAAAGAAATTGTTGCTCTTTTGCCCAACTTTTTTTTATTTTACTCACATTATATCACTTGTATATATATATATATATATATATATATATATATATGTATTTAACTACAAATACTACAATAGCAATAAAATGAAATACTTTCAGAGCAATAAGTCAAGTTGAAATTTTTAATTAAAATTCCAAAGATAATGTTACAATAAAAAACAAGTGAGACTGTAATATTTGGCTACAGCCTTAGCTTAAATACCCACCATCTAATTATTTTTTAGTATTTATTGATTTATTTGTATCGAAGAAAAAAGACTCCCTTTTAGAATGGATCTAACTTTTTCTGTCTGTCCGTCTGTCCATCTTACCAAACTGTTTATCAAGGTACAAGGCGCTTGCAACGTGATTATTTGAGAGTTCAACATAAATACATTAAATTTAGTTCTAACTACTTCATATAACAAATTGTTAAAAAAATACAATATTTCAATTTATAATAAATAGCATTAAGCTAAGCAGTTTTAAGTATTTAAGAGACCCCAAGATCCGTCTAGAAGTTTTTAACTAGATTCAAGTTTGAATTGCATTTCAAAAGCTTTAAAAAAATAAAAAAGCTGTTGCTATAATATTCAATAAAAAGTGGTTCATAAATTTTGAAAATTTCTTATATTTGTTTCTTGTAGTTTCTGAAAGCTTGAGGCCCTTCTTTGCACTTCTTTCTAACTAATTTGGCCCATTTTTAATGGTAATTTGCTTGAGAACTTTTATTGTTTCTGTTTCTGTTAACAATATACAGGGCCATATACGAATAGATATCGTTAGGTCCATGAAATATCTGATGTTTTCTGCTTTGAATGTAACAAAAATTACAAACACTTTTGCATATACATCCAAGCCTTAATTAAAAAATCATATTTTAGTGTTAAAAGAGAAAGCCAAATGAGAAACAATATCAACCATTTTAGTGTGGCAACTGTGACCAATGTTGAATGTGGTAACATATTGTTGTACCACATTGCAGATTCTTTCTTAGCTGTATTTTTATTATTTATTTGTTGTTTTTGAATAAATTTTCGAAGGGTGACTCAACAAATTTTCATTGGATGAACAATATGCTTATGTTTGACTTAACAATCAATTCCAATTCCAATACAATGAAGTTAAAAAAATTCAAAAACGAAAAAGGACAATTTAAAGTGTAATAAAAATAATAGAAATTTTTTTCCGTTAATTTCGAACCGAAATGTCTAACATATCTAAAACTTTGCTACGCATTTACGCTTTACATATAAAAAAAAAAATTAAAATATGCTTCTTTGGTTATCGACCGTCACTTGTGTTGTGACACTGCTAAAATTAAATTTTTTTTTTAAATGTATATTTCATTTATTATGTAGCCTTTATGCCACATTTAAATAGTATGAACATTACTTTAAAGTTTTATTTTTAATATAAAGAACAGTTTTTCATTAGATGAACTATAATTTCGAATTGAAAAGATATGAGCCTAAACCACTAAGTAAAGAAATATTCTTTGCAAACGCCTTAAAGAATGAGGAGCTTTCTTGCATGTAGGAGATAATTATTAAAGTATATTTTTAGTTAAAATTTCTAATAAAATAATTTTATATATAATTAATATAAAACTTACATCCTCCTTGAAATGAATGGTAGAGCATTGTAATAAAGCACCCATTAGCTTGTGAGGATTCCAAGTGACTGAATCAGCTCTATGGAGGGGAAATTAAATTAATAAAAGCCACAATTATATGGGTAAAAAATCATCATAAACATGCACAAATACACACATTTCTATACAATGAAAATGTTACTGAAGAGAAAAACAAACACAAACACAAAAAATTCAAAAAAAAAACAAATAAATAATGTTAATATTATTAAATTTCATTCAAATACAAATTACAAACAATTAACACTAATCCACATCCCCGCTAATTTATATATTTGCACAATCAAACATT